>OU383776.1:20619718-21045729 GCA_910950805.1 Acrocephalus scirpaceus scirpaceus | reverse complement strand
GAACTTGAAAGTTTTTTCAAGAAAGTCTTTTCAAGATTCCAGAAATGTTTGCTACATTTTTTTGAGTTAGTCTTTGCCTTCTTCTACACAGCTGGTAGAAAGACCAGAAAGGTGATTTTCTTGTTTTCTAAAGACTAAGAAAATATCCTGTCCTTATGACTGATGAGAATATATATAAGCATAATCTGCAGTTATTGTTACATAAATTCAGGTCAGTGATAAGGTAGAGCCTATGACTTACTGAAGTGTCTTTGCCTGTTCCTCTCTTGCCCTTATTAACCACTCATTCTTGTGGGCTTGAATTTCCTTTTACAGATTTCCTGGGTCAGTTGAATCCATATTTCCTGCACAGGAGATGAGAAGAGTTTGAACCATTCTCCTTGTCCTCTTCTTCCCCTGTATTTGATATCTCTTCCCTTCATTTCCTTGATTCCAAGTTGGTATCTGAGATGGAACAGAACAACCTGACCTCAGGGACCATCAGTCAGTCCTGGTTAAAGCTGCAGCCCTGACATGACAGGCCTGGAGGTTTCTTTCCTTTTTTCCTCTTAGTTTACCACGCTGAGTATGACTCAATATTTTCTGCTTATGGTTCATTCTTGTCTTCCTGCCACACAAGGGAGCTTTCACTATCCATCTATCTCTAAAAAAGTACTTGCAAACAGAAAACATCAGGATGCAAGTGACCTAAGGAATGCCAGACTGTGGTGTGACTATGCTCTTCAAGAACTCCAAGAGACACTTCACAAATGGGGTTGGGGGTGATAATTGCTATAGATTCCAATACCGAGGATTGAAACAGGTACCATCCAACCTGAGGTGGAGGTGTCTTCAACAGCTGGAGCAAAACAAGCTGTCACTTGGTATAATGAGGGCTACAGAGTACCTGCTGCACAGTGGGAAATCCTAGCAAATATCACAGTGCAAAGCCAGTCCATGAGGAAACAAACAGGTTAAAACAATTTGTCTGATTTGATAAATAATGAAAAATTGTTTTCTTTCTAAAGCTTCCCAAGCATATTTAGCTAAGATATTATTAATAATTAATTCATCTCTCCCATCTCCCTCCTGACTCAGATCTGTTGGAGAGTTTGACACTTCCAGACAAAAAAAAATCATCACTTTATCTTTAAACAAACAACCCTTTAACACAGACAACAATCTTTGTTCTTTCACTTTCCTATGCATGAGTAGTGACAAATTTATAATTTATTTTTTAATTTCTAGATTCCTCCGGCTTCAGTGTAGTGGCTTGTACCATTTCAATACGATACTTTCAATCCTAAGACCTTCCTAGCTGACACAATAGGAATGTCTGTAAAAAGGAGCTTCACTGATCATATCTGAAAAGTGTGAGAACAAAACATGAAACAAAGTACTCTATACCTTTTCCAACACATGGACACACAGCATAGCAGACCTCTCACAGGAGAGAGAAAAGAATTTAACAAGAGTAAATGCAGGCATCAGTGGTCTCTACAGAGATAAGGGTCCACACTGCATATGCAAAGGTCTTGCAAAGGCAGCCTGTGTGTTCCCAGGGGAGTTATCAGTGTGCCCTCTTGGATATCACACAAAGTCACAACTTGGTTGTGGCTCATACAAGGTTGTATACAGAATATGAATTATTGATCCTTGGATTTCTACATACAGTTTGATGTCCAGGTAAGTTTGGAAAAGAATTGGTGTAGATCATCTGCTTATATTTGCATGGTTGTTTCATAGCTCTTTTTTAATTTATGTTGGTTGCTCCTTCAGACAAGTGTCTTTCTAGGAGTGCATTCTGCCCTAAATTAATCCAGGAATGAGTTTTGTGGACTTGACAGTGCTAGATTAAAGGTTTGACTCATGAACTTAATGGTCTTTTCCAACCTAATTGATTCTGTGATTCTATGATCCTAAGAAGACAGGACAGATCTTGCTTCACACACGAGGAACACTCAGAAAAGTGTGTTGATCAGCAAATTATTTATATGTAACTGACCATTTTTAACCTCTAACTCCTCTGTTTTCCTGAACTTTTTTCCTTCCTAAATCACCTATTTCCTCAGTATCTCATAACAGGTCTGATGCAATCCCAAACCACTTTTCCTCTACACTCTTTATCATGTCCCACACTTTTGGCCTCTTTGTCTGGAAGATGATCCCAGGAGCTTCTCCTGATGCCTTGTGGTGATGGATGTCACACCTACAATAGTGGGGAAAAGGCTTTATTTGACAGTTTGGTCAGTGAAGACAGGGAATTTATTTATAAGAAGTCCTTGATTTGGTTCCCTGTCTGTCATTGTACCCTTGTAGTCCTCTGGCTAGTGGGTATGGCTTAGGCATGAAGTAACCTGGCAGTGCACTGTTTAAGCTCCCCCATCTGCTGTGTTCTCTAGCTACTACTCTGTGGTGGTCTAAAAGTGAGCTTTTGTCATAAAACCTAACAATAAGAGCTAAACGTAAGCCTCTGTAACTGAGTTTGTTGCAAGCACTGAGTCTAGCACCAGGTGTGGGTAAGATCTGATTTTTTTTTTCCTTTTTTTGAACTCAGGTAACAAGGCTCATTATTCCATGGATAAAACAAGAAACAAAACCATCATGTTGGGGTTGATTTCTTTTTGGTTTCTTTGTGGGGGTTTTGTTTATTTGTTTGTTTGCGTTGGTTTTTGCTTGTTTTTTTGAGGGGTTTTTGTTTGCTTGTTTGCTTGTTTTCCTTGAATGAGAAGTTGTTCTGTTTTGGAAAAGATTAAATGTCTCCATGCTTTGGTAAAACTATGGTCACAATTCAGTAATCACAAGACATTCCTTTCACTGCGATGTATCTTCTTCTAGTCAGGAAAGACTTCCCCAAGATGACAAAATCAAACGTTTGAAAATATCAGTTTGTACAGATTATGTGGCACTATATTTCTGCTGCTAAATGCCTTGTTCATTTCCTTTTTCTGATAAGCATAATTCAGTCTGGACCCAGGATGCATTCTAGCTTTTGTTATTGGAACTACAGTGAAGTTAGTTCTGGATATATTCTCCACTGGGAAAATGGTCTGCTGATTTTAAAGCACTGTGGAAAAATACAAAGTCTCTGGTTGAATTCAGGGTGAACTGGACCCAGAAATGGGTGATACATTTTGTCCAACAGAATGGGTGAAATAAAGCTGAGTCACCTTTTGAATGCCAAGTGGATAGAGAGTTGGAACTGAAAGGGCACAACACCCTTGGCATGGATAAGGACCAGGAATGATGTAGATAAAGACCACTAGAGTTTTAACATGAATAAAGAAAATAAATGATAAGGGCAGTAAAATATTACAGCAAGGGGAAGAAGAAACAGAGAGAACCTACCTCCCACCCCCAAATATATATATATATATATATATATATATATATATATATATATATATAAACCTTCAAGGACATGGAGCATATAAATATACTTTCATTTCTACTTGTGTCAGAATTTGTGCTGGATTCATTGTGGGCCCGTTCTTCACATGTGTTTTCTCACCCTCGGCTGTCTATTTACCCTTATACCATACCTGATAAAGAAAGAAGTTGGCATTATTCTTGTTGGTTTGGGGGTTTTTTCAGCTTAAAATATCTACATGGATATCACAAGAAGGCAAAGATCCAGAAATTATCTATGGTTCAAGGCCTTAAGAATCTCTGCTTCATTTTGTTCAAAATGGTGGCTATATCCTGCGTGTTTACACAGAACTGTGAAACTCAAATAAAATCTCATTTAACTGTTTCAAAAATTTTGTATGGAGCTAAAAGGCAAAATGCTGATCTGTTTTGGAGATCAGGATTGTGTGTGCTGCCAATGAAGATTTGAACTCAGGTGTGTAATGGTCAGTAACGGCTTCTTCCTCATTTTCTGGTGCCTGGATTCAGGCCCTGAGGTCTGATTTGTGATGGTGTGTGCTGTGTCAGAGCTATTAATGAGAGGAGAGAGGAACTCAGCATGTAACTCAGCATGTAAAATGTTACCTGAGGAAAGAAAGTCCTGAGTGAGAAAGTTATTTGGTTCAATACATCCCTGTACCCTCTCATGAGCTGGTGCAGAACTGTCCTCTGGAGACAATTCTCTCCTTCCGTTGATTATTGATGGGATGAGAATACACTGGCTTGATAGCTCTGGCAGCAAGTGCTAGCACAGGGAGCTGGGTCACTGTCACCCTCTTGCTCACAGTGTAGAAGTGCCACAGAAATGATTCAGCTCTTGTTACAGGGACCACCAGAGTACCCATAGGGCTGATAATATTTCTCTTCTTGAAGTAGTGCTTAAAGATTATGTGTTAGATAAGAGTGGGGTCACAGGCACTGGGATGCACCCACAGTGCAGAGGGCTCTACCTGAACTAGTCAAAGCCTCTTTATAGTCGAGGAAGAGAAGTACTTCTTCTTAGGGGGTGATTTATTTCACTCTAAAACACACATTTAAAGTGGGTCACTTCTTAAAACACCTCTTTCTTCCCCCTATTTGAAGGGGAACCCTGGAGCAGCTAGTTGAGATATTTACATATATGTATGGGATCTCTGCAAGAAGGTGAACTGAATCCCATGCTTGGTAATCAACAGTGGGAAAGCACATATAGGATCATTATGTACAAAATGAGGCCCATTCAACCTGAGTGTTGAATGAGGCAGGACACCCATGGAGTGAGCAACATGTCTTCATGTAATTAAAAGTGCTTTCATAATTGACAGACACTACTGGAGAAAAGGCAAATATCATTAGCAACCTTATTTCTGTTGTTTACCAGTGCCTGAGTGCTTGACCTTATAAATTCCATAAGCAGCATCTATGTATACATACCTAGGTAAATAATGCAAATATTTTAAATTTTTGTTTAGATTTCTCTCTGCATTTATAATAAACCAGATCTTTCAGTATAGTAAACAAGGGTATTCTATTTTCTTCTGTATATTTGTGACAGTTTCTCCTAACTGAAGATCTGGCCCAGTTTGTGCTATATGTCTCTTTTTTTAAGTTCCACAGACATATAAAGTGAATCAATATTTCCACAGTTATGCTGACACACCTCCACTTATAATTGCTGACAAGATCCAAAACTAAGTGAGAGCCTCACAGTGAATGAGATAATTTTTCTTTCTGTTTTGCCGAAGCTTGTCTTACCTGTTTTGCTTAAAAATAAGTTCATACTGAGTATAGTAAAAACAACTCTCATTTGTATTGGAAAGCTTACTGACTATAAAGAGTGCAGCTTCTGGATGGGAGATATTGTAGCTAATACTAGCTTGAGATGAAGGAAAGAAGGAATTTTCTTGCCAAAGCACTAAGAGAGTTGGATACTATTATGAAACAATTGTTTGGTATATCTGTCTTGATGATTTTTAGAAATTAAAAACTGGAAGTTCTTCAAAGTCCCCCAAAACTGTTATTTAATGCTTCCAAGCAGCCCTGGGCAGAAAATAGAGTTTGGCACTTAAATGTTTCCCTGGAGAACATTGTATGATATATTTTACATGTTATTTCTCAAAGTCATGAGTCTTGTGGACCTAGGGACAGACTATTCAGTACCCAGCTGTCATTTGACTTCTACACACAGAGGACTACATAGTACCAGTTTACACCACTTTCTGGTTGACTTCATTTAAAATGTACTTGTACTCTGGAATGTGACGGAATAAGCCTTAGTCTAAAAGAGGGACACTAACCTGCCCTGTAGCTACACATTGTGGTTTTACAGTCTCACTCTTAATCTTGTCTCTAGTGTTTTTTATAGTAAGAGAGTTACTCATTTCAGCCTAAAGTCCAAACATTATCATTGCTTAAGGGTGTTCCACAAACAAATTAATGCTAGAGGTTTTTTTGAAAGCTTCTGGCTGTAGAAAAATAAAAGCTCTAGCAGAATTGGGTCATGCCAACTTGACTTTGTATGGTTGAATATGTGACAGTAGGTGAGACAGGGATAATTGTCTCTCATGACCTAGAGGTGGTTCCTATTAAAGAGATAATAATGGGCAATATTGTTATCAACTAGATTAAGTTCTGAATTAAAGATTAATTCCCACTGAAGCGCCAGTCTTACATTTCTAACCACAAGGCAGTACTAATCACGGCTAGAGGAACCTTTACTCAGCTTAGAGGAATGGGAAATGGAGGCTCTAATGGTGGCAAGAGGAGTACTTTACTTTCTCCAATTTGAATAGAGTAGATGAAGCAAAATATTTAACAATACTTGAAATACATTGCCATCCTTAATGAGCCATGCTCGTAGAAAACAGCAGCAAGATCTTGGTGAAAATGACAAGCAACCTCACCTTGCCTCTTCCCTCATGTGAGACAGAACTTTGGAAGACAAACCCTTTATAACCGTGCCTGACCATGTTTAACCACTGAGATATTTCAATGAGTTCAGACTAGAGCTTCCTGTTGAAGAATCATGTGATTTTGTCCCCTGCTGTTTCTTCTGCTACAACAGGGAGCTACATTCCTCCAAACATGACTTTCAAAGCCATGATCAGAATCTATGCTAGTGCAAAGTGTAAGGCAAAATTTCTCCTAGATTCTTGGTCTAGTGTCAATTTACTTCAAATTTAGAAGAAACTTTATTTCTTGCAATCAAATTATTCTTTCAACATATCTTTGGGTCGTACTCTGAATAATTCTACAAGTCCTCTATGATAATCCATTTTCTCTTTAAAAAGCCCTGAAAAGTTAAAAAAAAAAAAAGAAAACCAAGAAAACACCTACTAAACAGACAAAAACAAAACCAAAACAAAAGCAAAAACAAAACAAAAAACCCTAACAAACCAACCAAAAAAACCAAATCTCACAAAAGCCTACAAACAAACACAACATAAACTCCCCAACCTTTCTTTTTCTATTTTCTTTCCAAGGGACACTTTTTTTCTCACTTCCCCATCACTCCCAACAAAAACAGGTTTTATTGACTTTGATATGAAGCTTTAGTCCCCTTTAGATTTTTCCTGCAAAAATTTCTCCTGTACTGGAGAAGTGGTAAAAATTAATGAGGAATTCTAAGTCCAGTTTTGTTAAATATGGTCACACCTAGGTCTATATTCTTATGGGAAAGAAAGAACTGGAAAACAGGGAACATTAAAGCTTTTGTAGGAGATGTTCTAATATATCTGTTTTTCCATCTGAACTTTTCCTTCTCTGAAGAACGGTAGACTATTTACAGAAAGTGTCAAAAAGTAGTAAGGCAGGGAGTGAAAAGTTCCCTAACAGCTTTCAGAGTTTAAGTTTAAAAAGGATAGTCTGACCATTTGCTCTCCTTTCCACTTTCATTCTTGCCAGAATTGCTGCCAGTGTATATCTGTGGTATCTCATTAATGGAAATGAAAAATTACTGGTTTTGATCCCAGTGAGGTCCAGTAAGGTGCAGGGGAAGACCATCCATCTGGTTCAATTAACTCAGGAATTCAAGTTACACCTTTTGATTATAAAATCCAAAACTATCCTTTGCTCTGAATATAGAGTTCTTAACAAAGCAGAGTCTGGGTGAGGACAGGAGAAAATAAGCTTCACACAGCCTGTTTTGAAAGTGACAGGTTAAATCCTCAAAGATGCTGCACACCTACAAGTTCCATAGCAAAAATATTATCCTACTAAATGCTTAACTTCTTCTACTTTCCAGGATTTGGACTTTTCCTTCTATATTAGAGAAATCTGTGTTGCTCATGCCAGCTTGAATTTTGCTGAAAGGAAAGAAGGTACTGTTTTAGTCTTGAGGCCTGAATGAGAGATGGTTTTTTTGTGACTCTGTGCCTGGTAAGAAAGGATGATAATACCTGTGTGGTGTGAGGATGGGTGTAAAGACATACAAACATTACGAAAATGGAATCAGTATACACTCAATTCCCTTTAGTTTGTCTAATTTGTTTGTCAAATGCATCCATGTAGGTTTTTAGATACATACAGTCTAATATGCACTTGCCAATTGTTTTCATTTTGTCTTTGTGTTTGGTTTGGGTTGGTTTTTTTTGTTGGGTTTTTTTTGGGTTTTTTTTTGTTTTTTTTTTCCCATTCGAAGATTTAGCATCAACTGCAGTGTTGGATACATCTTGGTCTTATGGATTTCATTGAAATTCTTTTATTGTGAATTCTTATTCCCTTGTCTGGGATAGGATTTGGCAAGGACTTCTCTCTCACACATTCTCAATCAGCAGTTATCCAGTTTCCAGAAATATCAGGCAGAGAAGTGGAACCATGAATATTACCTCATGGACAATTTGTTGCTGTTGCTGTTTTTATTTTTGCCTAAGATTCTATTAGAGTTAAATATGCTATGACAGCTGGAGGTCTAATCTTTCAGACAGAAACTGCCAGATTTGAATATAACTATTGTAAAGAGGGAGATGAAAATACAAATCTGAGGGTTAAATCTCTGATGGTGAATCTTAACTCAGTAGCTGAATGCACCCATAATAACCCTGTGAAAATTGTTTCACTTTCCTTGTTAATCAAAAAACAAACAGACAAAAAACAGTGATGATGGGGAATTGAATGCTGAAATGATTGCCTTATAAAGTAATAATAAAAAAAGAAAGGGGAAAATCTCTCAAGCTCCTATTAAAATTGCAAGTTGAAAACAATGCTAGGATATCACCAGGGCAACCAGATATGGAATTCCACTTTTTGACCGATATGCTAATGTGAGAAGTTCACAATTAAAGGGAACTTGCTATTCTTAAATTTTACATGTTCAATTAATAAGGTCCATCATGGAACCCAAAGGCTCTTCTTAATTTGTAAAACATTTTCACTGATGGAAGTCCAGTAGTTATTCAGTTCTTTTCAAGGAAAACTTAAGGTAGAGAATAGAGTGTCAGCATCATCCCATAGTTTTCAAGGAATTTTCATGTCCATTTTTGAAATAGCCATCCCAGCTCAGCACTGTCATTAAATATGATTGGAGAAAAAAAAGAAAAAAAAGTATTTTTTCTTTCTGTTCTTTTCCTTAAGGGTCTGGATAGGTCACAGGAGTAGCTTACCATTTCTATTTCTTCATGACAGGTCTTTAAACCTTCCTACTTCTTCCAGAAAAGAAAATGAATCAATGAGATAAATTCAAATAACCTAAGACAAAATATCCAAAGACTGTAAAGGTATTTGTTTTTATAATACACGTACAAAGGAGTAGATTAGAATGGTATCTGAAAGATTGAAATTACCAGTGTTTTATACAGTGATATATCAAAGTATTTAAGATGTCTGAGATCCTTAATTATAATTTTAGTGAAGTCAATAGAACTATAACAATAATCCTTCTAGTCCAGCTAGTTGAAAATATATAAAACAGTAGTTTGCTTGAATAAGTGGTGTATGTCCCTTTACTCTGTCTGTCATATGGAAATAAGGATAATAACTTTCCCAGAATCTTAAAATATTATCAGGATAAAATCTCTCAAAGTCCGGATGCCATGTTGATATCACATCTGTATTATATTTATGATTTTCATTTTACCTGACAATATTCTCTTTCATTTTGTTATTGCATTTAAAGTGAAATATTTCCAAAACAATCAGCATTGTCTCATTTATGTTTCTTTTTGACAATTTTAAATTTAAGTGTTCCACTTTATTTTTGTTGTAAAATCCTTGCTCTTGCATCATGTTCCAAATATAATGACTTGAATACTGAGGCTCAAAAGTTCTGCCTTTAAAAGTAGTACTTTAGGCTAGCAATCAGAGACTATTTTGAAAATGTGGTGCCTACAGTACATATGAATATGCTAATCAGCTAAACTTAATAGTTCTCATTTATATTAATGCAAATTAGGTGGCTGTACTTTCCACCAAATATTTTCCTCAGTATTTATTAAAGAAATCAAAATCTCTTTCCACCCATAATAAGCCCTAATACTTCTTTACATTTTAAAGTGTGTGTTTTATTTTAGCTTAATCTAATTTCATTGAACAAAGTTGCATCTCAAGGCAATATAAAGTAACAATTTGTTCCATATCAAATAATAAAAATGGACTTTTAATTTTACATTAATTTGGCCTTTTGGTTTGTACATTTCTATCAAACCTCTCTTGTAATCCGAAAGTTTATTTGGTCTTGTAGACTGGTATCCAGCTGTATTCCTGGTGCCTCTTTCCCTGTAGCATTTGTCCTTTCTCAACTCTCAGTCTCAATTTACTCCTATGAGGAAAGATTAGGGTTTTTCTGCTTACCCAAACAAGTATTGCACTAGCTGGCAATGAAACCACGTGGGATCTGATGAGCCCAGCTTCCAAAAAGGAGTAAAGATTGGTAAACATTCACAACAATCTGGGCTTGTTCTGGCCTCTGGACTCTGAATCTGGAGCTGTTACTCCTTTGAGTTTCCTTATTGAACACCAGGAGAGCCCTAGAGCTGAGGTGAAGCAGAAAGAGAAAATTTTAAAAGCTATGTAGAAAAACTTCTAAGCACAGCAGCGTGCAAGACCATGCTGAAGTATCTTATGATATTTGTCATATAAATTTGTTATTATTAACAATTTTTTTTTTGTGTTAGCAACTTTCTCTTTTCCACGTAAAAACTATAGGACTGCTCTTTACTGCATCATCCTTCAGAATTATATTAATTTTATTTCAGGATCACATGCCAGCCATTCTCTTCTGAAGCAGAAAAACAAAAGGAGCTGCACCATTAGTATTCAGTATATTTCCAGTGGGACAATGACCTGCATGATGAAGGGAAAGATATGAGTTGAAAGTAGCTGTTCCCACCCTCAACAGAGATGAGATAGAGCTTTGATGGGGCACAATGACTACACTTTCCAAAATTTCCCCATCCTCATGAGTGCCTTGTCTAATAGGGACAGGACCAATTATTCTTTGGTTTTTACTCAATCTCTAATTGCACAGTGGAACCCCATACCTGACTTGCCTATGTACACTATTGTAATTAAGATGATTAATAATATATATTCTGCAGGGAAATTGCTGAGAGTAACTTACAAGGCTTGAAGTTTTCAACTTCTTTTGCAGCTTTAAATGTTGCTTTAGACTTGATGGCTTAACAACAACTGGTTCTGTGTCCAGTAGAACTAATGAAGCCTGATTTTCACTGGCATTGTGTCTTGTGCCCAGACCATACTATGTCAGGGAAGGTACAAGCCCTGATCTGAGATGTTCAAAACTGCATTCCTTCTCTGTGGGCTTTTTCGAGTCTAATGAGAATGGGCTCTTGCTGCAGCCTGTCTTCAGTGGCCATGCTCATAGTTTCTCTGTTACTCAGATGCTTCTTTTCTGAAGCTCATAGTAATTCAATATCCTTGACACCTCCAACCCCCAGCTAAATTTGATTAAAATGAGCTAATCAGTCTGTAAAGTGAGACAGACAGACAGATAGGTAGAGATGCACATGCTCTTTGACCATGATAACCCTCATTTCCTTCACAAATTCTGAGTAAAAGAATAAAACCTATGATGTTTGCAGTTTAATTTTGGGTTTCTGGTTTTATTGTTGTTTTTTTTGTTTGTTTGTTTTTTGGTTTTTGTTTTTGTTTTTTTTTTTCTTCCCCAGAACAAACTAACCCCAGCACCAAAGGCAGAGCAACCCTGACGTTAGAGTTCAGGGAAAAAGAAAAAGGCAAGCTATTCCAGGGTGGAAAATAAAGTATTTTTCTTTTTTTTTTTTTTTTTTTTTTCCTTTTTGACTGCAGTAGAAATCAAACACCAGAAGTTTAATGGAAAAAAATCTCACATTTTTTTGGTTTGGTTTGGTTTTTTTCTGGGAAGAAGGACAAGATGGGAGAGAGGAGGAGGGGAAAAAAAAGCTAAACGACTGTCAGATCAGCTCAGGATCTCCATTAGAATGCAGAGTGCTCCAGAGTAATTACAAAACAGCTGTAATGGAAAATTGGTAGTCAAACCCATTTTCCACCAACTAGAACGGTGAATGGGCTCCATTATGTTCCTAATTCTCATTAACTTAATTTGCATAGGAAACAATGAAGGAATACCTAATGAGTTAGACTCAGCTAGCAGCAGATCGATACCCCCGTGAACAGGGGTTCGACCCATAATTACAGGACATGTGGCAAAGCCAGAATGTTTCTCCTCTTACATAAAGGAGATGGAAAGGTTGGCCTCGCTGTTGTTATTTATTTAAAGGCTGGAAATGTGGTGCCTGTAGGGGCGGGAATTTGTTGCTGCTTGGAGATGGAAGAGAGCGGGGGTTAGTTTTTTTCTTTCTCACTTTTTTCTGTGGCTTTTAGGAAGAAATTTATTATTTGACTTCCACTGCTGTCTTAAAGAAGGAAATTCTTAAAAAATGATCTTTTTAGTCCAAAGTTGAATAGCTGTGATGTGCTGATGCTGTACACTGAGGGCTGCAGTCAGCACACTCTTTGCATGTGTTCTGGGCAAACTAAAACCTGGACAAATAATGTCATGTGTCATCATGCCCCAGACTTTGAGCCCAGCCAAAAGGCAGAGCCTACTCACCTGGGTTCAGCTCTGTGCAAACACAATCACACGGTATTAGAGGACCAACAGATGAAAATACCGCTGGCTCAGGGAGCATGTGTGTCTCTCTGCGGTGTAATCCCAGGAAGATCTCTGTTCAATTCCTGTTCTTGGCAGCGTGGCTGTATTTGCAATCTTGGACATGTACGTTCAGCCCTCTGGCCTTTAACTTCTGCATGTGGGACAAGGATAGCAAATCCTTGCTCTGGTTTAGACCCTACGCTATGTGGGGAAGGCTCTGGACAATCCAAAAATTAAGGCAATCTGAATGAGGAACGTTTAGTCTGACAAATAAGGACAGTGAGCAAGGTAGGATGCTGCCACTTCTGCATGTTGAGACAATTTTTCTGTTTTTCCTGATTTGTCAATTCTAGACCACAGTAGCTAGATTATGCTTATAGATATCAATACATTTACTGGAAGTGGTTGAATTTCTCCCAAAGATTTCATAGCCTAATTTAGTACCTATTGTTCTTTCTGAGTGAAATTTCCTCTGTGAAGAAGACTTTGGGGAAAAAAAAAAAAAAAAAAAGGAGAAATACCGAAACCAGCATTATGTGAGTCCTCAAAAGAGTTTTAAATTAATGTTACCATATTTTTGTATGTACTGCACCTGTGCAGCCGTCATAATGCCAGAGGGAACATGCTGTGGCTGATTCTGTAAGAAATGCATTAAAACAAAAAACACCTGCCTTAGCAATTTCACAACCCACCCAGATCAAGAAAACAGAGGAAACTGTCCCATTCCCTTTTCACAGACAGAAACCTGAGTCACTGAGTGGTTCAGTGAGAAGTCCAATGTCAGGCTCGACTTCAGGTTGATGATATATTACTGCAACATCTTTCATGTATTATATAAGCAAAAATTATAAGATGCATAGATTTTGGTGTCCCATTGTGCTATTTTTTTTCTATATGACATAAGAAAAAGGAGGTGGCACTATGAAGACATTATGCTATGAAGGCATGCCCTAGCTGTAGGAATCTCTAGCAGACATTGTGTTCACAGGACCTAAGGAAAACTTTGGGCTCATGTCAAGACTGTAAGTAAAGGTTGGGCATTGGAAAAGGCTTTTAGGCTAAAAATTATTTCATCTTAGAGTGGATGAGTGATTGTACAGTTGTGAGATCTTCAGGAAATGGCAGTAAGTGGGAACAATCAGGAAAGCATCTCCCTTATATAATACGTTACATGACAGGGAAGGGTAACAGGTTTTCTCCCAATGGGGTGGGGAGCATCTGCAGATCCAAAGGAGCAGCAAGGTGACCGGTGGATTCTGCTTCATTTTCCCATGGCAGAGGTCAGCAGGTGGCACTCACACACAGACTCAGGAGGTGCCAATGCCACTGGAGTAGTGGCAAGTTTCTCTTTTTAGAAATGCTGCATCATTCTTAGATCTTTGCTGCAGTTCCTTTGTGGGAAGCTGTGGCAAACAGCTCAGGAAGGGTTTTTTCTGTCATAGCATTTCTGATTTAACAGAGAATTGCACTTTGGGAAGTGGTTTGAAGTCCCTGAAAGCCGGATGGCCCAAACTCTGATTTTATAAATTCTGTTAAATAAGTAACGTATATAATATCAATACATTATCAAGCTGATCCCTTATATACAATCATGAATTCCTCCTTCAGCTGCAAGACCGAGATATGTGCAAGACCAGGATATCTGCCTGCAATGAGAGGTATCACTGTTCAATGTTACTCAATCTCTTAAAAAACCTCTTATATATTTTCTTTGCAAATATTTATTATTGTCCAATTTCTCATCTGTTTTAAAATAGAGAATCTTCTTGGAAGTCAAGAGTATTTTTCCCCTGTTGATGTGCTGGTCATATGTGATGATTGTAAGTTTATAGTTGGGTAAAGAGGGTACAATAGTATTCTGGGCCTCTTGAGACCAGACGTTCATCTGCTGTGTAATTGACTCAGTGAGGGTACTTGGCCAAGTGATTTTGTCATTCTTTCCTCCCTTTCTCCTTTTCAACTGTTTTTCATCTTCTCTGTTCAGATATCTCTGCTTCAAGTTCTCACTCATCCTTTCTTTATCTGATTTTACCACAACAAATAGAAAAAATAATCATGATAATTTAAAATACATTATTCTGGATTTTGACTCAGGACAAAAGCCTTTTATCCAGCTTTAGGCTGTCAGCTTTGATTTGAAGGAACTCTAAGCAATCACTGCATTTAAAAAGATTATGGAAACCAAAAGACCAATCTTTCTGCAAGACAAAACCCTGAATTCACCCTCCACTGGCTAAACTAAACTCAGGATCAATGGTTAGTACTTGAGAATTTCATTCTGAATTATCGTTGCTTTGTATGACTACCTACATTTGTTTAATTAAAATAACATGTCTATACAGTAAATAGCCTGTGATCAGGCAGTAACATAACTTTGTACAAGCACAGAAGTAATTGGATAGCGTAATGAAATGCATGGTGGTTTTAAGATTGTTTTTTTTGCTCTTTTTGTGTTTTTTAAGAAAATAGAATGAGATTTCATAATTTTATAAAAACAGGTAATTAGTTCTTAGAAATACAGGTAGAGTAAATTATCCACAGATTTGAACTGTCAGCAAGTATTTTATATAGCCCAGCTGAAGAGGTAAAAATATTTTAAATCTATTGAAATTCAAACTAAAATTAAGCCAATATGAAATTAAGGTACTAGTAATAGCTGAAAAGATTTAGTTTATTTCAGGCCATCTGCCATAATGCCTACCATGCTTGTGGGTGAATTTGTGTAGGTGACAGCATGTCTCCCACTGCCTGGGCAGCACTGCACACAACTGCAAGCCATCACCCAACCAGATCACTGTGCATGAGATTCCTTTTCTTCAGATTTTTCAGATTAACTTCTTTTCAAGAGCATTCATCAAATGTGCCAAACTATGGAGACATTTCCCATAAGCGGGTGTTTCAAAACCAGGTGTTTATAGTATTAGGAATACCTGTAGAAGAAAGGTGCAAGGTTCTGATCTGGAGCTACTGAGCTACTATTGCAGGTCTGCTTCTGGGCTAATATTGAATCTCTGTTCCTCACTTTTGGAAAATTAATGCTGTTCCCTTGAGGTGTCACGATCACGTCCTGATAGGGAAGGGTGAGGAGGGAGATAAAACACGTTAGCATAGGTTAACATTCAGAGGGTTTGGCAGGCAGGATCAGAAGTCAGAGGATGCAACTGCCTGCATTGTGTCCTGAAAACTATCCATCTTCCTGCTCAGAAAGTCCTGATGTTTAATTGATACATTTCTGCCTTCCCCCTTGTTGTTAATATTTAAGCAGGTGAGCACAGCGGGCAATGGGCTGCTTGCAGTAGCCAGGTGGCCCTGTCAACAGCCTGCTGCACTGATCACCTCCCCAGAAATTTGCATTGCTTTTGTTCTCCTCTGAATGTGCATCAACAGCCCCATTGAAAATGCAAACAAACATATAGCTAAACTTTCTCTGAAGGAAGCCTAACCCCCTTGAAGAAAGTTCCTCAAGGCCACCACTACATCCTTTTCTTTTTCTCTCTGTCTGGTTCTTTTTTTTTTGGGGTTTTTTTTTTTTTTTTCCTCTCTGCCTTTTTGTTTGACTTTCACTCTTGTTCTCAGCATTGCTTTCTTTCCTTGTACTTTGATGTTTCTTTGGGGATGTGAGGAAGAAAAGCAATAACAAAACAAAACAAAACAACGGCAAAAAAATGAAAAAAAAAAAAAAAAAACTGCACACAAAAAATCTCCAAGGCATTTACTATTTGTATTCACGTTAACTACACATGCCAACAAACATGTGGGAGAAATACCAAGAAATACAGAGGCAGGAAGACTGGGGTACGGGGAAGCATTATCCTTCCCTAGAGTCTCTGCTCTAAGAGCACAGCCTTCCAATCATCCAGAATGAAAGTCGCTCTGCCTGACTTAATGGCTGGATCATTTTTTCTTCCCTCACCCCACTGCTTCCAGAGCAGCAACCAGGTTGCAGGCAACTGATATATTTGCTCTTGTTTAAGGGACAGTTGGCTCAGGTTAAGAGCCTCCAGCATTCAACAGTCAAGCTGCTTGATGTAGAGTTTGATTAATGGAAATAGTCTGTGGTTAGTGTTTACCCAGTAATCACTAAAGTGTCTGGGTCCAAATTTTCCATCAACATTTAGGCTGATAAAAATCTGTCCTACCCCAATCTCCTAGTACTGTAGCTCAACAACATGGGTGCTCTGGACAGGCTTGAGCTCAAGTCCTCTGCTAGA
This sequence comes from Acrocephalus scirpaceus scirpaceus, assembly GCA_910950805.1. Lineage (NCBI taxonomy): Eukaryota > Metazoa > Chordata > Aves > Passeriformes > Sylviidae > Acrocephalus > Acrocephalus scirpaceus. The sequence continues at coordinate 21,029,064 of OU383776.1, read as the reverse complement.
AATGGTTTCATTTTTGTACAGATTTTTTTATAATATTGAAGGGGCTAAGAAGGTACTGGAAAGCTTATCTTATCTTTATGTCATTAAAATATCTTCTTTGGCAGGCTGGCTAAAATGAAGACTGGCCTGAAGCTTTCTCACTTCTTTGGACTTTCTCAGTTCATTCATGAACACCTCTGAGAAATTCTGGGCACAAATATAACATTTCCATGCATGAAACAATGTACTGTCTTGAAGCTAGTACAGTCATCCACAACTGAGGAGGTCTCAACTTAAATCACTATAAACATAAAGGAGAGCCAGACAGTGATCCAGCTACTGAGATTACAGCAAATTTACAACTACCAGCTTGGCTAACTTGAAATAGCATTTGTGGCCATAAATGGAAGAAGATGGCAATCATTCAAGCAATCTAGAATTGGGCATCTGTTTTCCTGAAAAAGGTAGCTTTAAGTCAACTGACTAGTTTGCATGTGTTTTGCTCTGAGAACGTGAACTCAAGTATTCATCTTCTTTTTTACATATTAGCTTAAATCTATTAAGCCCTATACCCTCAACACCTGCTGCAGTTCGATATAAAAGCTGGTCCTGTTGTATTCACCACTCTAGCCATTGTATCCTTTGAAGTTTTAGAGCCCAGCAGAGAGTTAAAATAATTTCAAAGAGTCCCAGTGCCTGAGATCTCCTGGTACTGAGAACAAGTATCATCCAAAGACCTGTGAATAGCTTGCTTACAGACAACTAGCTATATTTCTTTTTCTGCTGTGATTTATCAAGAATTCTGGTGAGTCCCTCTTCTGGCTTCTCTGATGATGTGAAAGTCATTTTACTTATGAATTTACTGGTTGGTTTTGATTTAGTTTGGGTTTTTTTGTGATTACATTTAGCTTATTCATTAGCAAAACAGGTTCCATATATTCCTCTCCTTATTTAACACAAGACACAGCTTGTTGCCCTGGCTAAATCTGTGGTCCTGCAAGGATGTAAAGAGAGTTATAGTCATCCATCTCTTCGTGTGGAATGCCAGATCATGACAAAGAGGTTCTCATTGCTGTATGAAAGTACACAAACCTGAATCAACCAAAATAGTGGAGGTTCTGGATAGAAACAATGTCACCTGGAGAAATCCCAGGTCTTAATCTTCTGCCACATTTCTTTGCTTTGTGACACAGAGCTTATATTGTTAAGGAGTTAATACTAGCAAAAGTTCTTTGACCTCTGTGATTGTCTTGATGGGGACACAACTGGTTGAGAAGTAATGAAATGAGGCAGGAATTAGCAATCTGTGAGTGGGAGAAAGGACCAGAGTGGGACAGAATGTCCTCCTATAATGCTGATTTTGAGGAAACAACTCAGGGAAGATATTTGTTCAATCGACACACACTCTCCTATACTTCTGGATTTTCCCAGGGATTTTTTTTTTTCATGAGAAATTAGAAATTTCTCATTTTTATCAGAAGCAGGCACAATTTTACTAAGAATATCCACTGAACTGAATACTCAAAGCTTTCTTATATAATAATCAGGGGTGACAATGGTCTTTCAAGTCCTTGAGTAAAACAATCACTATTTTTTTGTGTGTATGTGTGTTTATTGTGTTTATATCGGGGAGCTCAACATCTGAACCACAAAAGCATCATTTTACCACAGATCCATTTTATAAATCAAGAAATGGGCAGTCAGAGGTTCCTTTGTATTCATTTTATTACATCTTCCACATCCCCTAGTTCTCTCTGTGGTGGCAATTTTGCCTTCACTATGTGCTTTGTCTACAACGAAGTGTCTTCCCCCCTTCTTATGTTGGGATGCAGAGGGCATTTTAATAGCCTCATTTCATCCACACAGAAAGAAAAATGGTAAAGAGCAAGTGTTTTATTTATATGGACAAAATAGTTTGATGTTGCTCTTTGTTGACAGACTGATTTGGCCAGAATTACATTCTATTGCTAAAACTGTGACGGAATGCCATTCATCGACCACATGAAGTTAAGGGATTGGGGAAAATTAATTTGTCCATAGAACTTTCTTTCCCAAGCTGTCAGATGTTTGAAAAGCCTTGTGCTCACATTTGTGTTCACATCTACTTTATTTTTATTTGTTCAATCATTTTGTCCTTACTTGTACACATCTGTGTCAATGCAGCAAAATTCAGTAACAGCTGAAACAGTAGGTTTCAGCAGTTAGCTACCAACATCAGATACTTGAGACTTTTATCTTGGTAGGTCTCCAAAATATTTTGAACTTTCCATATCACTAAATAAGTAAATCCCTAGAGAACATTGTAGCGATTTTTTGAGATTTTGCAAGATTTCCCTTCTCACACACCAGAATACACAATTTAAAATCTTGGGACATTTTACTTCCACAAGAGATTCTCTCCACGCATGTCAAAATTCTCCATGTACCATGCGATTCTTATAGGTAGTTTGCTGTCCTCAGACTGAAAGGTAAAAGACCTCTTCACACAGAATAAGATGAACAGATGCATTTTAAGAGGGAGGGAAACTCAAACAAGTCTTAGTATCTGAAATCATCCATTACATCTCTTGTTTCTTTTATCTACTTTTCTCTTGGGCTCTGCTCATGATCCCTCAGTAAAACGTTTAGTCTCACAAACATACACACTTTGGGACCTGTCATCTTTAAATAAAGAGTACACATGGAAAGCAAAGTAGTTTCAATTTAGATCTGTCTTAACCAGAATGAAACTGAGCTTTAGATCCCATGTGGTGGTGTAAGTTTGACATTTGCTTCTTGCTTTTATCCAAGCTAGCGAGCACAAATGTGCTTCCTCTATAAAGTAACAGAAAAGCTAAGATTGAATGTAATTAAAATAAAATAAAACAATATTAAAATAATATTAAAGGAAGGAAATGTAGTGCATAAACTAGTCATTAACCCCAGCATCCTCAATAGATTTAAATTTGAGTAACTGTTGGTTGATTTGCCTACTTATAATTCCCACTCTAGTTTTAGCTGAATATTATACTCTTTTTCATTCATTAAAGCTTTGCAGCTGCTTCCTACTCCAGTGAGGGGTGCACTGTCATGCTGAAGGGAACGATTCCTAGACAGAAAGAAGTTTTCAGTCCTTTGGGAATTTCTACAATGATTCCAAAGACGCCTAGGATTTTACCCATAGGCTCATATCAATGCTACAGATTAACCTGATATATTTCATCTATATTCTCCTGAATCCTAATCAAGTCAGTTAAGTAAAATTAGTGTAAATAAGTGCACAAACTACCAGAATACCCTGAAGCTGGATTTTTTTCATCTATGACCCAACCTTGGATCTTGACACTGCATTATTACCCTTTCCTTTCTCACTATGTGTGCATACATAAAATGTATATATGAGTATGTACATATAGCCTAGTAAGACATACTAAGATGCTTTAGGATGAAAGATACTGGATAACATGTAGTCAAAAGATGTTATTTATGCAGTTTCCTAGAAGGAAGATTAATTGGGCTGAGGTAGGTAGACTAATGCATGAGTCAGCTGTGGTATCGTCACTGTAGATACATGGCTGATTCAGATGATTTAAAACACACAGCCATACTACAAAGAAGCTCAGGACAGGAAGTTAAGAATTATTTCAAAGCCAGCAGATACTGCAGGAGAAATCTGAGCTGGTAGAATATAATTACACCAGTCAACATGTTGTCTAGGCAAGTGAATTAATATTCTCCTTTCTGCATGAGAGCCAGAGGCTTCTTTCAAATATCCTGTCTTGGTTTTGAAAGAAGACAGGTATCTGCTAAAGAGAGGCAGGGCCTCTCTTGGAATGGATAATTCAAATCCCCTTCCCTCAAATTATTATAATTTAGAATATTAAAACGGCTCTCAGGCAGAGATATGGGGATAGGAATAACAGTTCTTTACTAATAGGTATAACAAGGCAAACAAACAACAACTACTACAGCAATTAATAGCAAACAGAACCAGGGACCTTGACGGAGCTTGGTTTCACAAAACCCAGGGCACTCTGGTCTCTGGGGACTCCAAAAAAAAGTACCAAGCTGGAACGGCGGGGTATCTCGGGCTGGTGGATCGGATGAAATTCGGAGCTCCGTCGGTGGTCACTGGAGGGCAGGGATGTCTGGCAGGGAGGCCAGTGCGGGCCCGCCGTGCAGAGCAGCTCTAAAGCAGCGCCGAGGCAGTGGGACAGGGCTGAGACAGCTCCAGCAGGGCAGCAAAAGGAGAAATCAGGATTTTCCTGGGCACATGAGCAGATGATAGCAGCTCTCTTCAGGATCAGATCCCGGTGGTGCCAGTGAAAAACTCACGCAGCAATGGCAGCCTCATCCTCTCCCGATGCAGAACACACCAAAAATGAAGCTTCACTCCAGCCCCCGTCTTTCTCCCCACCCCCTCCTCCGGGGAAACTCCCAGAGACAAAGGGTGTAGCCAAGTGCCAGCCTCCACCCAGCCTCCATGCTTTGTTTCACCTGAACACTGATAAGTACCCAGCAATTAGTTGCCTTGCAACTCTTGGGAAAAAAATTCTATAGGTGAAAAAAAAATAAACAAGTCTAACCCCCAACATATCCATAACTCCAAGTTAAGACATGATTATGAGGATACTTTGGATTTAATATTGATTTAAAGAGCACAAGATACTGGATGGAGTCCTGCAAAGTAAATCTCAGGACTGACAATCCCAGTAAAGGCTCTAGAACTGGAATGAGTTCTGAAGTCTAGTCCTGAAGTTACCCTCTTTGTCCGTAGATTGGGCAACTTTAGTTATGGCACTTGACATAGTTCTAGCACTTCCAGAAATGTACCTGTTGTACAGGTCCAGCAGCCTCCAGAAGCTCAATGACATAGCCCTGTAAGAGCTGTTTGAAGTGACTCAATCACTTGTTATAAGAACTGTACAATTTAAAGGAGAAGGCAGACAAAGAAATTGAAACCATACTTTTGAAAATGAAGATGGTGCAAAGGGAACATGCAGAACTCTTAGTAATTGTGATATATAATTCTGGATTCACTAGTCACTGGTCAAGCAGAGAGAAAACATGTGGCTCTGGAGCCCCCAGTGGTTTCTTCATAAAAGCATCCTTCCCTGGCTTAATTTAGAAATACATTTAATGAATTCAAGCTAAAAAACCTCCCTTGAATCTGTAGTTTGAACTGACAGGAGAATCCAGCATGAGAGAGGGTGGGGACAGGGGTACAGAGAAGAATCCCAAATTCATGGCGGAGATCAAAGTCCAGCCTGAGGACCCAGCCTTCTCAGCTACTTCACTATAAAGCTGTTGCATCCCCATCATTATCTTTTTAGTTAATAAGAAGGCACCCACCACTCACTGCTCCCACCACACACCTTGCTGCCAACCCCTTCTTGCTCCATTTCATGCCAAATCAGTATTATTTGACAACATACAGGTCAGCAATGATGGCAGTTATATCAGCAGCATGGAAATTTCAAAAGAAACTATTTTGTCTTGAAATTAAGAGCTACTGAAATCAATAATACACTTGAAAATTGATATTGACCACTCTGTATTGGTGTCTTTGTATATGGTGGTGTGTATTTACATGTTTATGTACAAGAAGAATTTTGGGGGTTAATTCCTCTTTCAGCTACATAATTTCTGCTTGTTTTTGACAAAGCCAAAGAAATCACCCTAAAAATTATACACATCTGAATCTTTTTTGAAGCAATTGAAAGGAGAACAATATTGACAACTCATAATTGGATTTTCCCACTTATAATGGTAACAGCCACTGTTTTGTGATTATTTTCCAGGGCTTGTGTGTTGGTTTATTGTTTTCGAGGCTTGCTCTGGGTTTTGTTTTATTTATTTAAAGGTTTCTATTGAAGTCATATCAAGGAGAGGGGAGGAATAATGTCTGCAAGTGCCATTTGGATCAAACAAGCCAAGTATAGTAGTAGTTATTGTTTGTCATGTTTGAGAGCTATTGTGTGACAAATAGATTTGGAGTCATCATTTGTTTAAAAAGGCAGTAAATGAAATTTTATGAGATGGGGACAGACCAACAACACAAAATTACCCATCCAGAACTCCTGATGGTGATCAGTAAAATGAAATAGATTAACTGTTTGTTTTTCCCCCCTCCAAGACACCAAGAAAATAAGATGCAATCAAAAATATTTGTTATCCTTGACCTACAGTGAACCAAAAAATTGCATAGTAGTGGCTCATGACAGCAGAGTTTGATGGGTAAGGACTAGATAACCAAAAGCAGATGAGAACATAACAAAAGGCCAACCAAGTATTGTCACAGTCAGAACAACAAGGTTTTATGATGAGAAAAATTATACCAGTATGAACTATGACAGTTGTCTCCTGGTATATGCTTAAGCCCATGTTTCATGACTTCTTCTCACTACCCAAATGGACAAGGAAAGATTTTTCTGTTCACCTTGCTCTCCACCTGTATTTAATGAATAATTTAGTTTGTTCACCTTCTCTGAACTTCATCTACCAGTCACAGGCGATAGTATTTGTATAAAACCTGAGAATGGTGCTGAGTTACTCTTGATTTGTTTGCTGTTATAAATAAGTGTCTGACTCAGTAATAGACCTGGAGACAGGAACCTTTCCCTAGGAAGGTTACCTGGCACAAAACAGTCTTACTCAGAGTTTTGGGGTTTTTTTGGTTTTGGTGAGGGGTTTTTGTGGTGGTTTTTTTGTTGTTGTTGTTTTGTTTTGGTTTTTTTTGGTTGGCTGGTTGTTTTGGTGTTTTTTGGTGGTTTGTTTGTTTGTTTTTGTTTGTTTTGTTTTGTGGGTTTGTTTTGTTTTGTGTTTTGTTTTCCCTATTTTTTCTTTTTTTTTCTCTTATGCCAATTGTCTTCACTGGATTCTTGGCTAATTAGAGGAAGGGAACAGAATGAGAACTGAGTTGTAGAAGTCCTTGAAGTAGCAGCTCATAGACAATGAATTGTGGATCAGATTATTTGAGATTATAAAATTTCACACAGACAGTGGGGAGAACTTTTTTATTTTCAGTGCTGTGTCAAATATTGCACTGTGTTGTGCAAAGGATGTTGAGACAGACTCTTTACAGAGGAGATTGTGGAAAATAATTTTCTCTCATCTTTCCTTAGTCTGTGTTTTTTATTTTTATTTTCACTACTTTGCTTGTGTCGATTTTCACTGGATGAAATTTCTAGAAGTTAGTTACATTACCTGGAAATTCCATAAATGCCATTTTCTAACTTATTGTCCCACCCTCTCCAGCACCCAGCAGAAAGCCAAACAAAAGAAAACCAAACCAAACCAAACCAAAAACAAAAACAAACAACAAAAAACCCCAAGCCACACCACAAAGCAAAAAATAAGTGCAACAAACCAACCAAATAAACAAATAAAATCTACATTCTATCATTATTGCTCAAGAAATTGATGCTACAGATCCCCAGATGGAAGACACTATAAAGAGAGTGCTAAATTTGCGGAATATTAGTTTGAACATTGACAGACAGCAAGAAGACTCTTTCCAGGCCATGAGCCAAACTGTGCTATGAAATTCACTGCTCCAAGTCTAGTGTAACTCCCTTGAGTTACCATCACTTTCAATATTTCTAGTCTCAAGTTCTTCCTTGTAGTCTATCTGCTTCTTAGCCTTAATGAATCCTTTTCTAGCTTTTCTTTGCCTCTCCTGATAATCCAAAATCCTCATCCTTTCCCTTCAGGTTAAATCAAACCACATAAACAAATATCCATTTCCCTCAAACTTAGATCATCACCTAATTAAATAATTATAATAATTTCAGTTCACCAAAGTTGTCTTAACTGTCCTGATTTATAAGGAATAAGAAATAAGAAAAAGAAATTTTACACATAAATAAATTTTATAATGTTGAAAACATATTGTGCTCAAAACTTGTGAAATGGTCTTTTGGTAATCTGCTTCAAATGCATTGTATTTTGACATCCTTCATTCTGCAATTCACAGTTTGGATCTTTTTCTACTCTATGGTTTTTTTTCTACAAAACAACCTCTTTCTTCTTTAAGCTACATATTGATTCTAAAATTTCCCCTGAAAGCCATGTGGATAATCCTATAGTCTGCTATTTAGTTAAATTGTGACTGACTTAGGAAAATGCATCAATCTTGAATATCTGGAATACGAAGTAGGAGATAGATTTTAACAAAAGCTTAAGTAGCTGTAGGAATTAAAAGCCTTTTCTTTTTTTCTTTCTTTCAGGAGACCAGGAAATCAAGGAAAAATAATCTGTATCCTGGACTACAATGCCACAAGTTTCACCCTTTCAAAGCTGTTAATCTAGCAGATTTAAGAACCCAGCTCTCCTGGTGTGATCTAGGAATAGATTTGTCTAGCATTTATGGAAAAGGTCAGCCTGTACCCCGAAATAGCTGTCTAAGTCCTCCTGGTCGTCCGTGAGAAACAATAAGCCCTTCTCCTTTGGTGGCCTCTGTTTGAAGCATACAGTGGTGGCAGAGATCTCTCCAGATGGGAGATCAGTTGAGAATTGATATCAGCATAATCACCCAGCTGGGCCAGATTGTTGCAGTAGGGAAACGACAAAGAAGGACACACACACAGTTCGGTGATGATCAGAAGGCTTTTCTACATTTCTTCTTTGCCACTTTTATCACATGGTGTGCTAAAAAGGCAGTGATTGGTCTGAGAAGGATTGCCTCTCTTCCCCTTTGGTAAACACCAGGTGAAGGAGCATAAATGCTCCTTCATTCGATCTTGGGAAAACCCTAATAGGAGTGGAGGCTCACATAAATATTTACAAAATAACAAAAGCAGTGTTGTGAGAATGTGAACTTGTTGCCATGGGAAATCAGCATGCAACAGTTAGGAGCAGAATTCTGAAGCCCAAAAAATACAGAGCCACACTAGATGGGTTAAATAAATCCCACGTCTAGGGCTTTCAGTGATACACAGCAAGGAAATTTTGTCTTTTAGATTTGCAATTGTAACTTCTGACAGAGACATTTCTCTGTTATATCCTGAAGAAATATACTTTCCCCAACAGGAGATATAACCTACTTACATAAATTTCTTATATATTACCTATGGATTTTAATGTCAGTAAAAATTAGTGTTATATTAATGTTCATTATGATAAATTTAATTTAATATTTTGTCCCAAACATGAAGTTGGAAAATCTAATTACCATAAGAATTATACCCTAATGACATCTGGAAAAATCAAAAGGGAAGATTAATCCAGGTAATGGAGGTAGAATAAGATTTTGGGGGGGGAGGGGTAGGTTGTTCTTTTTTATTACTATAATTTTATTTTATTTTAGCTCACTGAATTCAAGCTATAGAAGAATAATGAAACATAATCCAACTTCCAAATAATAACAATAATGATAAAAATAAAAACTATGTGGGAGAAGTGGAGAACAAAACTGTTCAGCAAAAATGAGCGAGCAGCAGATTGGAAGTATGAACAAGCCTGTCCAATGTCATAGCATGCCAAATTTTTGAAGATGACAGATGGTAGAATTTTCTTTTACTGCACTCTACAGAAATACACAATAAAGCAAAGTGCACCTCCTTCTCTTCCATCCTCTAGCAGGTCATTACTAGACTTCTTGAGACATTATACCTGTCCTCCCTTGTTTTTCCATGACTTACTTTATTTTGCATCATTTACCTTATTTTTTGCATTTCTTTTTTTCTCATTTTTAATGTCAGGATATTGATGTTTTGTTTCTGTTCCATGTCATTAGGGCCTTTTATTCTATATTAAAAAAAAAGCGCTTTTTAATGAAAATTCCCTCAAAATGGTGAATGTCAGCATCTCAGAGGAAGTGTTTTAATTTTTATTGTGGTCCATACCTGTATTTTCATATTCCAGAGGCTACACATCCTCTTTGGCAATAACTACCCTTGTGTCATCCCTATATTACCAATCTTTTATTATCTTTCCTCTCAGATGATGTTACTCATATGCATTTAATAAAACTCACATGTATGGTGATGCTCTTTCTCTGGCCATCACAGAGCTCCCCTGAGGGGACAGATATGGAATGACTACCTTAATGAGCAAAACATTTCCTGGGAACATTCACGGACACTAGAAGATGATTACTGATACTACTAAACAGTATAGCCCCAGATATGGGTTTGGATTATGACAATTATCCACCTGCAAAGCTATTGCTTGGCATGCAAACAGTATGGTTTAGGGACTGATCTTAGTAGGCAGTGAAAGTCATGTTTTAAAAGCTACGAAATTGTTGCAATGAGAGCCATTTCATTACATTCAGTCATCAAGGAGTGGACCAACAAATGTTTATTTTACCCCAATGATATTGTCTGAGAAGAGTTCTGGAGCACTTCCATACAGAAAACTATAGGGTATACCCACAAACACACTAAGGTGAGACCAGAGAATAAGGGAAAAGTTTCATGTATGCTTAGAACCAGTTTGTATTCTCAAAGGACATGTATTGAGTGGAAAACAAACTCATTTTTCTCTCCATGCTCCTTCTCAATTTTGTCTATTTTCTGCCTTCAAACAGTAGGATTTTCAAGTCAGGGACTATTTGTCACTATTTTTATGACTAACTCTTAGCACAAAGCATCATATCTTTCTCATAGCTAAAGGAGTTATGATAATTGTTGTTAACCTACAGATCTTGATCTTGAACACTCATTGCCAAAACAATGCAATTATTAATACAAATAAGATGATCCTTCTGAAGCTTTTTATGGAAAAGCCTACATTAATGTTCATCTTCTCCTTCTTTGTCTTGTTTAGTAAGAAAACACCACCCTTCTCAAAAAAATTTGCTATATTTTATTAAACAACTAATTTGAAGAGCTTTATAACTCCTTCTCATAACAAAATAGCTCTTCAAGATGAATTGCCTTTTCTTTCTTTCTATGAAATATCAAGAGCATGACAAAAATTCAGAGAAAAGGGGGATAGTCAGCACCTTCTCTGAAGGATTTCCAAGAAAATAATCCTGCTAAACTAGTTTTGGGAGAATGAATGAAGCGTAGTTGTACAGCAAACACATTAAAAGTTACCACACAAAGAGATATATTTTTTATTTGTTTGTTTCTCTCCTTCTTGCGTCATCCATGGCCTGTCCGGAGGCAAAGAGACTGACACTTGTAATATCCTCCCTCTCAAGCCGTCTGTCAGCTGGGAAATAATGAAGGGAATTGAGCTTGTTTCAGCAGAGATCAAGATTTCTAATGGGAAACTGGTGATGGAGATTGTCTGAGTGCTTGTGCCCTAAGCATGGATGAGTTAGTCAATGTCAGAACATAAACCATCACTCAGGGAATGTGGATAAGCTTGTTTGGCTCCACAGCTGCCTGCTGTGTTGGGAAAACTCCATTATGTGCTATGCTTTTCTAATTATTATTTATTTTTAAAGGCAGCAATTTCTTTTGTAAATGTGCAGTCAGGAAAAAAACATCCTTCAAGACACAGAAGTCTTTGTTGCCACTTTGAAAATGTGAGATAGATGGTTTATACAGGAGTCACATACAGAGTATTTTTCTTTTCCTCATGTTAATTGTGCAATATGTAATGGAGTTTTTTTTAACACAAGTTGTGGTCAGCTAGAGGTTTGCTATTAGCTATAAAAAACGCAAGATGGATTAGGCTAATGGTAAAAAGTTAGAAATTCCATACAAAATAACCATGATGACTCATTATTTCTCTTTCTCTTAGCTGCTATTTCTGCTGAGACCAAAGGCCATTTGGAACTGGAATTGTGTCTTTCTACAGGTTTGCACAGTGTCAGATGGTATGACTTTAATCTGGCCTGTATTCTCCAAATTCTGGTGTAATATATGTAAATACATGGTTTGCATCACTGGTCAGTACTGAGAACAAAAGATAGACAATCTTCTCTTGCAAATGGCTTAGAGTAGTTGATCCTGCCTTGAGGAAAGAACTACATGGATTACACACACTCTTAAGACCCTTTGCAATGCTGTTTTTCTATGATTGCATCTAATACATACTTCACTGCTATTAAGGCATTCGGAATCTTAAACAGGAGTCCTCCTTTAACGTAAAGGGAAGTGGGAGTAAGTTCATCTGAAAAATAAAGCAAACTAAAACAAAACAAATCTTTGTTTCTGAATTGGTTTAATATATATATATATTTTTTTTAAGTTCCTGAGTCAGATGTTGTTCAGACCAGCCTTTTGGATTGCTGGATAGGATCTGTTTCCAACTGTACATCTATTGCTCTGTATTCTATTGAGTGTGTTTCAGATAGAAAAATCACTTGTGATGAGCTTGCGTAGAAAGGCATCTGTCAGAAAGGAGAAACATGTCCATCTTTTGAAGGGAGAAGCAATACCTAAAATCTTCTGTAGCTTTAGTTGCAAAGATGATTCTGTCTGTGTTTTGTCACTGGTTTCTTCATGTGCTTTGCTCAGGGATAGTGCAAGCAGCATTTCTCCAGCTTTAGACCAAGCTGAAGACATACTATTTGATCTACAACTATCTTTTGCTTTTCAATTCTGTGTGAAGAGCCATGCATTTTCTGTCAAAATATCCAATCAGAATTACGCAGTGATGAACAAATATCTGCCTAACAAATAGAAGGGAGAATCAGAAGATGAAATATAAAAGTTTAAAGTTTATCTAGATATGCTTAAGCACTTGTTTCACCACCAAGCAGAGCCTGGTCCATCCTCAGACATCTCCCTGCAGATACTGACAGAGACCGGTAAGGTCCTCCTCTCACTTCTCTCTTCTCCAGGATGAACAGGCACAACTCCCTCATCCTTCTCTCATAAGAGAGGTGCTCTAGGCCCTTAATCATCCTCACATCTCTCCACTGGATATGCCCCAGGAGTTGCATGTCTCTCTTGCCTCGAGGAGCTCAGAACTGGACACAGGACTCCAAGTAAGGCCTCACTACAGCTTATATGTAACAACAAAAGTGTTTGTTGAAAGTTCAACATGCAAAATTTTCTTTTTGACTAGGACAGTGCTATGGTGGTCAGACTGTGTGATGACCTTGTGCCATGCTGGGTCCTTACTCTGAGCTGTTTGGTGTCTGAACTTGGTCTTTCTGACTGGCTTGGGAGCTCTGATTCTGCATCTGCAGATAAAACATCTCTCATATCTTCACTTTAGCTCAGAAAACTTGCAGAACACTGCACACTGTGAGCTATGGTTAAACATTCAGAACGCCTTCCTCTTTGTTACCAGGCATTTCTCTGTCGTCCAGAACAGATAAAAATAATATACAGAAATTTAGAGTGTACCTCATGAAATTATCATATATTAATCGACCTCTTCAGATAGTGATCCGTACCCTGGATTATTACAAAATCTTGGATACTTTTTTTTTATCAGCACCCCCTGGTGGGGCCTTTTGAGTAAGAAGTCCAGCAATGTATGAAGCCTTTATATTTATGTATTTTCCATGTCTATTTAGCAGACACTCTTGCTAAGTACAATTCCTCATTCTCAGGGGCTTCTCACGGCACAGAGGTCTAAAAGTTCAACCACAGCCTCTACAGGATAAGGCTTACATCCTCTTCTGTGCTTTTTGAATTGCTGGAAACTCTCTCATCCTTCATCTAATAATAAATAGTTGCAATAATTAGTATTATTAATAATGCAAGATCTCAGAGGGCATAAGCTCTGGTAAAACAGAGCATCCAAAAGATTTCTGTGAGCATAGAAATGCCCCCCCAAGGAAATAAAGTAATCAGAGGGAAATATCTGGAAAACAATGTAACTTTGGGAGAAATGTGTTGTTTCTAATATGCTCTTGGTTCTCTATGGAACAACAACAAAAAAACCCATTAATTATTATAATTGTTGATTATTTGTTAAGCACTAAAAATACAGTCAGGATAATGAATGAATTTTAATTTTCAAGGCTTTATGATACTTAAGTAAAAAGACTTTGGTGGATTTCAGTCAGTCTCATGTTGGAGAGGTCACAGAGCACAAACACAGAATAGTCAACACTTATTTTCACAGTGCTATCTATAAACTGTAGGCCAAATAAAACTGAGCAATAATTTTCTCTTTTTTGTTGCCTGCCAGGAATACTTCAGAACGAAACTCATTCTGTCCAGAATAAGAGTGTCTGGACTATTTTGAGCATCTGATTATAATTGGTAAGATTTGGGTATCTATTCCATGAATAAACCTATTTTACCTAATAAAAACAGGTACAAAATTTTATTTTCAAGGTCAAACCAGGAACTTTTGGAAAACATCCCAGAAGAAAATTATCTTTATAGGCTGGAAGTTACCAGGAATTTCATGTTCATATGGCTTCACAGGTCTTTCCAGTGGTCAGAGCCCTCCACTACTGTTTGTAACACCAAATAAAACCTACTCCTAAGGAAAAGCTCATTTCAGGCCTGATCATATTTAACAGACTAGAAGTTCTCAAAGGATTACCACAGGTTACCTCTAGTCTTATGAAAACATGGAGAGACAGGGAAAGACAGTGGCCCTGAGAATGTCTTGGAGCATCAGGTAGCATTGGTAGGAAGGACAAGGGAGGCAGAAACCTACTGGATTTTGGTGAGGGACACAACTGTGTTACTTCTCCTGCTGAACAAGCCACCAATAAGGCTTAAAAAGCAAAGCTGGAATTGGGAAAACTCCGCAGTAAATGAATCTCTTTTTGGGTATATAATTCAATTTCCTTATGCAATTCTTGAATGCCTCCCAAACTCTTTTGAACAGCATAAGAAAAGAATTTTCATACTCAAATGTGAATTTTCTGTCCAGTGTTGAATAATACCTTTTAGAACTCCATTCTCTTCATTCTTGATCTCATGCTACATCCATGAATCCTAACTCCATGCTGCTTCTTCCTCCCTTTAATCACATGGGAAGAGTTTTTTTACAGTAGAAACTCCTGTTTTCAGCTGGAAAAGTGGTAACACTGGGCCTGATTGTCAACCTTTCTGGGCTGGTGAGGTTTTTATGAAATTAGACATATTTGTCTTGATGTTTAGTAGAGAGCATGAAATTCAAATCTCAGTGTTTGGCATTCTGCAGGCCAGCGCTTTAATATTCAATGACATAACTTCATTGTGGTTTTGACAACACTATATAGGAGTTGTGCTTACCATTGAAAATTAAAGCCACTGAAAGAGTTGACAACAGCAGAATTGTGAATGCTTCCAGGCTCCTGAAGTGATTGTTATTCCAGTTTGTCTAGAAGTGCTTATTGTGTTTGTAATACCGTCAGTTCCACTTAAGGGCTACTTGAAGTCAATGCAATACGGGTAAGTATTACAGAAATCTTTCTTTCCTCCTGAACATTTATGCCTCTGTGGCTTATTTGCATTTTCATTTGCCCATATGTTTATTGATTAGATTTTTGCTTGAAATCTTGTCCAGGGTTAGTGTTTATATGTGTCTATCCTATCTACCAAGATTCTTATCTGTTTCTTGTTTCCATCATATTTTAGCAGCACAGAATCACTCACAGGTTTTTGTTCTCAACTCTGAGGGAGGGAAGTGCTGTCTGTGTTTCAGAAATTGGAGATTTGTGTGCAAGCCCATGAATTATGAAAACTCTATCCTAATTTCCTGTGCATGTTAGTTACACAGATTGATCCTGCTATAGTTTCTGCAGTGAAAAGGGATTGTGTACTGAGTATCCAAACTCAGTTCAAAAAACAATAGTAGTTTAAAACATTATAAAAATCAACCTCCAAATCATAATAAATTCAAAGCAATGAAGCTATAGAGCTGCAAAATTGATATGTATAAAAGTCAGGGAATTAAGAATTTTGCTTTTCTCAGTGAGTTTTACATGCAGATCACAAAGCAAAATTGTTTGCTCAGGTTTACTGTGCTGACCTCATTTCTTTATATTGTATCTTGTAAGATCTCTACACTGATATGTAGAACCAAGCCTAAATTTATTCTTAACCAATTTGAGACATGTGAAACTCCTGACCTCATCATATCTTGTAGTTCAATGCAAAGATTTGCTGACAGAACTCATTTCTCAAGAGTGTAATTAAGACAAACCCATAATCTTCTGAGTCTTACAAACTCAAATCTTTCTTAGAAATTAATCTGAAATACAATTTTCTTATTTTCATTAGCTGTCCTCCCTACATGCCTGGAGATCCTGAGTGGCAATGGTCAAATGCCATAGAAATTATCCAGATCCTTTCACTGGGAAAGTTGGAGCTTCCAATTGGCTTGACAGCCTTGATGGCTTGTGTATACTCCTGCTCCTGATTTTGAATTTCAAAGTTCTCACTAACTTAAACACTTTAAAAATTCAGTCAAAATTTTTACTTCCGTTAACATATTATGGTACTCTGCCCAAGTTTTTTGCAATTACATTAACATTTAAGCAGTGGAATAAAATAAATATGCAATGAATATTCACATTAATGAAGTAAAATTACTAATACCCATAAAATTTATGAAATATGTTTAAATAAATTTATATGAAGTAATTTCTTCTTATACAATCAGTATCACAGGAATGTAGTAACTTTCTGTTCACAAAATGCAGGTATTACATCTGAAAATTGCTTTCATTATTTATTGGATTAAAAGAGAATTAGATTTCTTTTTCCCAATCCTCATATACAAGGTTGGGGAATCTATGTAAGGCACATAAATTAAAGTTAAATTTTAAAATCAACTTTCTTTTTTGGCCAGGAATGTTCTTTCCCTTTTCATCCCACATTTATTCTTTGCCAGTTTATCTCCATATACCCTTCTGCCAACAATGCCTTTTAACCTAATAGTTTCTTCTTCCCCTTGATGTTTATGTCTTCCCCCTTTCCCCTCACACACAAGCATTCCAAAAGCATCCACATTTCTTATCATCTTCTAATATGATGTCAGTGTTGGTGTCTTAGGTTATGTAACCAAAAAAATGTGCATTCTATTTCACCTGTTGAAAGCAGTTGAGATGTTTTTCTTTATCTCTTGTAACTCCAGGGTGGAGGGGGGCGGATGCCTTCTGATAATGGGCCAGCTGTTAAAGCCAGGTGAGGCAGTGTTTCTTATCTCCTTCACCACCCGTCCATCCTCCAGGGAGATATCTTCTGGTAATGGGCCACAAAGGCTCATCAATGACATGACACATTACATCATGTCCTAGGTTACAATGTAAAATTGTGCCCAAGGTTTGTATTCTATCCCCATGAGCCGTTAGAGCCAAGGTGGGGCAGTGTTTTCCTTATCTTCTGTTAATGAGCCTAACAATGCCTTGCCACATGACTCATAGATAACTTCCTCTGGGAGTTATCTCTGTTTAATGGGCCATCAAGGACCCACTGCATGACTCATAGAATGAGATCATCCCCATTGTGAGATGCTCTGCCCAGGGGGAGGAGCCAAGCATTCCCACCTGGATAAATCCAGGGTTTGGGACAGCACAAGCAGCTTTTTATCCACTGCACTCCCAGAGGAGACAAGAGCTACCAGACCTTTCTACAGGATCACTGCTTCGACAAGATCATCTCATCTGGACTGCTGCTACCACCGTAACAGGGTGTCAGGTTGTATTCTGACTCTGTCAGTGTTTTTTTGTACTATTACTTTTATTTTACTTTCTTTTATTTCTTTTCTTTTCCTCTTATTAAATTGTGTTTCTGACGTGGAGTCTTTCACTGGTTTTGCTTTCAAACCAGCACACATCATCCCATTTTTAGGTGCTCCACCCAGTGTGGGGGGAGCCAACTGTTCCTTCCTGGATAAAAACTGAGACTCAGGAACACCAGGCATCTGTTTTTTCCACTGGATTCCCAGAGGAAGACTGGACCCACCTTGCCACCACTGGACTTTCTACATGATCATCTCTACTCCACAAAACCACATCTGTTACTCCAGGAATATTTATTTAGTCTGCTTCCAACAGGGTGTCAGGTAGGATCCCTGACTCTGTCAGGGTTTTCCAGGATTTTTGTTTGTTTGCTTGCTTGTTTTTTTGTACTACTACATTTGTATTTTCTAATATTCCTAGGAAAGAACTGTTATTCCTATTCTCATATCTTTGCCTGAAAACCCTTAATTGCAAAATTATAATGATTTGGAGGGAAGGGTGTTTACATTCTCCATTCCAAGGGAAGCTTTAGCTTTCCCTGGCAGATACCCGTCTTTCCAAACCAAGACACTTGGTTCTATTTTATGCAAGTTTTGGGATGGACTCCATATCACTAGTAATTTAATCTGTGCAAATTGTTCAAGCAGTGATGATATAAATGGAAGAAACAACAAGAGCAATAGATGATTCAACAGAGATTTACATCATTGTCCAAGATAGGACCTGTAGATCACTGCATATATCCCTCTCCTGAGTCCTGGGAGAACTTAGGTGAGCCACCTTAGATATAGTATTTAAGAGTGAAAAGCCTAGGTGGAAATCTGCCATTTTCCCTGCAAGGCCACAGGTGATTGGGAATCCTTTTCCATGCTTTGGCATTATTTGGATGATTCATATGAACAAAAGCAGATAATGCATAATAGAAGAATACAGGGCCCATTCTGCTGGCTCAGAATATGAGCTAATGGCTTCAGGGTCCTATCTCCCACAAAAAGAGATTTGCCTGACTCAAATAAAAATCACAGGCATCAACACCAGACAGAAAATAAATGTGAATTATTCTGAATAACCTACCCCTAGGAAAATTCCTTCTTAAAGCCTGAAAGATGGTAGATGTTAAATACTATTATAATTCTTGTATTCATCTTATTTGAGTATCTGTCTCAGCCTTTGACTCATGACATCTTCTAAGACAAACAAGCTATCTAGCCCCATGGCCTTAATATTTCCAATTTTCTTTTTTATTTCTGGTCCTCTTATTCCTGTGTTTAAGAAGCTACGATCTTGTTGCCTGCTGCAGATCATCTCCATGCCAAGATTTTGTTTTCCCAAACATTGAATTATTTGTGGCAAGCAAAACATCTGAAAGGGTCTTCAGGCATGAAAAGTGCTTGCAATTCCCCAGCCACAGATAACTCAAACCATGAGATTTGAAAACATTTTATGAACGAAAAAATAAACCCCAAAATATTCAGCTCAGAATTTCAGCCTAGAGAAATTTGTCCCATGCCAAAAGTTTTTTTAAACTGTTAAAGGTGTTAAGGCTACACTGTAAGGGTCTCAGCTGGAGTTTAACCAGACAATACTCTCATGAGGGGCACTGAAACTCTTCAGCAAATGATCAAGTTCAGAGCAGTTGAACATTTCTAGCCTTACTATTCATGAATATCCCTCTGCAGACTTCTAAAGCCTGGAAGTCTTAGAAACCTTGTGTCTTCAATCAATTTCTTTCCAAAAACATTTTAACAGAAATTAGACCCTCTTTTCCCTTGTTGGTGTGAGAGTTACTCATGTGGCTTTCATTTTCTTCTTTGCTGTCAATCTCTTCCCAGTGGTTCTACTCAGTTATTTTAAATCCTCCTGATAAAAGGCTATGAAAACTCACTCCACAGGTTGGTTGTGGTTTATTTCTTTTTCCCTTGTTCAGAGACATTAAGTAGTTCTAGTGCAGAAAAAGGAATCAGGCTCCCACTTGGACTGCTGGGTCAAATTCTGGGCTCCCCAAAACACAGACCTGAGCATGTCCAGCAAAGAACCATAATGATGATGAGGTATGTGGAGCATTTGGCATATGAAGAGAAGCTGAGATGGCTGGAACTCTTCATCCTAAAGGAAGGAATGAAGGCTCTGGGGGATCTTATATCAATATGCATAAATATTTCAGGAGAGACAGTAAAGAAGTCACTGTAAACAGAACAAGAGGCAGTGGGCATAGGTGAAAATACAAGAAAATCTGTGCAAACACAAGAAGCTTTCTAACTGTAAGGCTGGTCAAACACTGCAGCAAGTCATCCAGAGAGGTTAGAGAATCTCCATTCTTGAAAATGCTGGAATCACAAATGGACATGGTCTTGAATAATCTTATTAAGTGGACCCTAGTCAGCTGGGGGTAAGACCAGAGGAACCCCAGAGGCACCTCCCATTTTCACCTGTTCTGTGACTTTATGATTGCTCTCTGCTGTGAACACCTAACACATGCAGAAAGAAAATAGGTTTCAGTCCACCTTTCTTTGCTGGCATCATGCTATTATTCCCTCTGAACAGTTGCTTCAGTCCTTATATATTCAGCTCTGTGCCCATACTATTCAGAAATATAGTGGCCCTCAGATGTCAAATCCTAAATAGTTAACTTTTTTCTATGTGACTTTAGTCACAGTTTTTCTTTCTCAAAATCACAGTTTCAACACATCTTTCCTAATTTTTTTTGTTAATTCTTTAAGTCAACTTTCAATCCCACTAATGGTATCAGCTTTTCAAGTCTTAGTACTTTTGTAGAACTTGATCCCACATGTTTCCTTTAATCTTGTGAGCCATTTTGTCAGCATTAATGATTTCTTCTCATTAGTCCACATAAAATATGCAAGATTTGGCACAATTCAAAAATCAGGAATAAATGCTGAAAGGTCCAGGAAAGTCCTATGAATTAGCAGGATATATTTGATGAGTAAGGTCTGAGTAAATGCTTAGTGAATATGAGAAGTCATTCAGGAATCTGAGCAGTCTTATGGTTTCAGACTGTTCTCACAGGAGCTACTTGTCATGAATTCTAGTCAGCAGGATTGCACTTGTATTTCATGTTGGTACATGCATGGTGCTTATCGAAGAAAAAGATCGCTCTTCTGACACCAATCTCCAAGGCTTTGGTTTCCTGTCCAAACACTGACATGTTGACAGATATAAAGCTCCCCATTTCTCAGACAATATTGTTCTGATCATGATGGTTTTGATGAAATTCTATCTTTATCCCCAGTCCATTTTATTTTTTATCATGGCAATCGCTTCCTAGTTTCCCTCAGATTACTTAGTAGCTCAACATCAATAGACAGTGGTACTAAAGGGAATACACTTTAGTGCTTGTACAAAGACCATCCATCATGAAGAGATGGATTTGGGTATTTTTATAGGATTCTCCTCCATGGTTGGCTGAGTGCTGTTCTGCTGCTGTCTAACATGTGGGGATTATAGGTGTCTCTCTGTTGTACCTGCTGCTTTCATATTGCAAAGCAGAGGGGTTATTAATAGCGATTGTTTTCAGCTGGAGCTCTTAAAGCTTGTAAGACCAAGACATAGGATTGAAAGTTATTAAATGAACTGCCAGTGCTGCAGCAGAGATGATAGTGTCTAACTCTGGGCACTTTATTCCTCAGTTTCTTCCTTTTTCCTGGGTAAGCAGCCTTTACGTTGAATGCTTTTTTTCACCATAGTGCTCTCCTTCAGCAGACTGCTTTTTATACATAGTTTCCAAACAATATTAATCTTTCTTTAATTCTTTTTTTTAACCTTTCCCCAATTTTATTCTCTGACAAATTATACCCTTGGCATCAGGCTCTTCATCATCTTTCAGCTCACTCAGCCTTTCTTGTACATAACAGCTTTCTGTGAGCATTTTCACTCTGAACATCTTGCCTAGGATCATTATCTAAAGGTATTACTGTACCTAGAACTTCTTGTCCCTTACTTTCCTTTTCCTCACACAAAGAACTCAGTCCCAGGTTTTGCTGATGAACCTGGGAAGAGAAATCTTCATTTTATTTGTGTCATGACGGGCCCAGAGCTATTTGGAAATGAGGTCTTGGGATGACAAAAGATAGATTTAGGAATTCAAGAGAGAGAAAAGTATTGCAAGTCTGCAGTGTCCCTTAACACGACACTGTGTGAAATTCTACTTTTCATCATCTCTTAGAGCAAGTAAGAGAACTAGAGAAGATACAGAAAAAAAGTTAATAAGAGAGAACACAGGTATAAAATAGCATCCATCCATGAAACTCTGAGGCCTAAATAAAGAGATGACTGAAAGATTATATGATAAGGGTCTGTGAGAACAGTGTTTATGGCATCTTTCAAAATACAAGCTAAGGCAGATGGGAATTTAGAAATTAACAAAAGGAAGAACTTCTTGGAACTCCTTACCGCAGGTTGTTGGGTTTGCAAAAATTCTTATGGCTTTATAAAATGGACAGAATAAGTAGAAAATTTGTTGATAGTTATTCTCAAAGATACTGCCCTTGGAACAAGAAAAAGAAATGTTTCTAAAACAAGAAATCCTTGGAGGATATTTAGGAAAAAAAATCGCTCCCCTCTTCTCATGCAATATTTCTCACACTATAGTTGTTTGGTGGAACTGGTCAGAAAAAGACTTTTAAAACTGAATTTCATCAGAAATGTTATTTCAATGGGATCATTCTCTGTGTGTACGTGTGTGCATGCATGTACATCTGTGAAATGAAATACCAATAAATATTTTTGCTTCAAGTACCCTAGGAGAAACTTAGAACAATACATTTTATCTTCAAACATCTTAACGGAATATTTAAATTTAATATCTCAAAATATAGTTGAACAAAGAAAATTACCTTATTTCATATGGAATACATAAATACACAGATAATCATAATTACATATTTTTAAAAATGTTCTGGCAAACTTGAAGCAAGTATGTTTATGTAAATTTGTAGGGGGGAATTCTTAAAAAGGTTTTTTTTCAGATTTGTATTGATATTATATGGCACCGTTTCTCTGCAATGACATTTTGTACAGTAAAGAATTTACACTTGTTTCTGCATCAAAAAAATATTGTTATTATATAATAGCAGGCAGAGATCATAAGGACCTCACATTATTAAAATATTCCATTTCTCTCCCAGGGTAGGATTATTATCCTCACTTACATTGTCTAGTGATTTTCTTCTATCTCTAGTTTTAAAAATCCAAGCAAATGAGTTTACTGGAAAAAAAAATATAACACATAAAACTGCTCAAACTATTGTTATTTTTTATTTATATAACCTTTTTTTTTTTCTTTTCTCTTGAAAATGCCTTTTAAGCAAAACCAAAATGTTTCTGGAATGTGCTACTTTTGATAAAAATCCCCATGGAAACTTTTTTAAACAGTTCCAGCTGATAGTGATAGCTGTATTTGCTGTGCTTCTGACATTTCCCTCTGTAAATACTCTTCTTCACGTGAAATTCCAGACTACATTTTGTTTGAAATTAAAATAAAATTAAAAAAAAAGAAAAAAATGTTTAAGAGTTGAAATCTTTCTGACAAATCCTTTTTCAGGTGAATTCTATGTACCACTTAAAGAACAAAGTACATTTACTAACGTTTTCATTTTCTTTTATTATGAGCCATGATGGGAAGATGAGCTTCTCAACTGTTACAAGTATGGGTGGCAACTCCACTCATGAAAAATCCTTTGAGAAAAGTTTCATTCTCCTTATCACTACCAATTCTATAAAGGTTCCAAATCCTTTCTTATTTGTATTTATTAGTTTTGCTCTCATTCTTTCTAAGCTAGTTGGTTCCAGCTTTGCCTCTCATACAGTTTGCTATGGCATGGACGAGGTTTGCTGGAATTGATGAGCCAGACCAGAGCCCCAGGTTAGAGGATATTGCTCAAACCAGTTCCCAGACAGCAGTGAAGAATCTCTTTGATCTCTGAGCCTTGAATAGAAATGTTCATGTATTCAAGAGAGACCATGAAAAAACACCCCAACCAGGATGTCACCAATGCTGGGAAATAAACTCTCTGAAAAATTTGCTAGGTTAGAGAGCCAAAATTTCTTCATTAGCAATGTCAGATACATGGAGAATTCTCATCCAATCATGCATGTCCAGTAACCTAAGAGATCAGATTATATTCCTGGAATTAATACACATTCAGGACATTTTCTGTATACATTTGTATATGCTAATGATTTCAGTGGACTTATTTGGGTATGGTTCCGGGTTTTCTGATCTCTTTCTCCTTGAGAGTATTTCAAATAGGAGGTCAGGCCATAATGTACTTCCCTTATTCTTTGTTCTGAGACATGATCCTTGTTCTCAAAACTGAGACATTTACTAGTACATATTAGTCACTGATATAAGTAAAAAAGGAAGCATTAGCTGGCACAAGACTTATTAGTCATGATGTTAACACAGGGAGTTAACACAAGGCCACAGTAATCTCTGGCATTTGCACTAGGCACTCCATGTACAAACCCAAGCATTAACCACAAATATAGGGATCGTTAAGTATGTACTAAAATTGAAAGAATATTCCAACATCTTCCCCACTGCTGCATGGACTCCTTCTTAAAGAAATACAAGCTGTTCGGGAACAAGGGTATCACAGATTATACGGGTACAGGCTGTAAATTATGCTGGGAGAGGAGATGCAGTTAGAGATTGAGGCCCCAGAGAGCCTGGCTCAGCACCAAGAGGGAAGCCTCCACAGATCACAAGGAAGGTAAAGCTTAAACAAAGATGTAGCTGCAGCTACAGAGTCACAGGACACAGGCCTGTGATCCCAAGGGAGGCTGAGCAATGCAGTCTGGCACTGACACTCTAATCTCTTCTTAAAAACCTCCCAAGCAACAAAGTTTCACAACATTGCATCTCCATCACAAGAAGTAATGACCTGACATCCACTGAATGATTGTATCCCCATTCTCTCTCCTTTCTAATCCTTCATGTGAGATGGGGAAATGCTGTTAGCCTTGCTTTGGAGAAGACAGTGAAAAAAATAAATGTTTTGGCCAACATTACACAGGAAGGCAGAACAGGAAGCTGAAACCACTGCCTGAGTGCCACGGTCTGTTCCTTCTGTTCTTCCACAGCTCTCTCTGCCTCTGAAACATGACTATTATTTTTAAACTTGCTTCTTCCCTTCTTTTTTCAGTCCCTGCCATGGTTGGAAGCATTTCACTGTTTTCCACTTGGTCATTCTCCCCAGGCTCCTGTGTGGGTGCCCAGTGCCTCAGCCCAGGCGGAGCAGCAGACCAGGAGCTCAGCCCCGGGATCAGATGGACTACACCAGCCACATATAACAGTTTCAGGATCAACTGTAATGTCTCTCCAGCCTTCAGCCAAGGAATTCAGTGAAATATGAAGTGTCAGGAGGGGGCGTGGGAGAAAGGTGAGGTATTTTGTCATTAGCAATATAGCCTCACATACCCCTTACAACTGGAAGTGCAGATAGTAGTTATTAAAAAATGTGCCATTAGTACAAAAGCTCATTACTGCACTGTAATCCTTGTAAGCGTTTGTGACTGATACCAATAGAGTTGGAACTGTGTAGAGGGGGTTTTTTTAATCTTTTTTTCCCCCTTTTTATTTTTCTATTACATATATCTGGGATTGAGAAAGGAACCAGAGATTCAAGGAGCGAAATATGCTTAGAGAAAATCCTCGTTTCAGCATGATTATATGGAGTGTTTATATGTTTATAAAGGAGCTGAAGAGTCATGTGTGAATATTTTTCCATCCTTCATAAAAAGGGACTAAAATCTCCTTTCTGGTAAGAGGTAACATCACCTAGAATGGGCCTGCTCATATTTTTATACTTATTTCTGATTTACTTTCTCCACTCATGTTTGTCTCACTCTTAAGTCCAGAGTTTTCTCTTCCTACCTGTTATTATGACACTTTCCCTTCACCCATTGTCCCATATTCTTTCTTCTCATTTGAAACAGAGTTTTCTGTCTTAAAATAGAAGTCCCAATATAAACCAGGGGACTTTGCCAGACGTTTGACAAACTTACACTGGAAACTGTTATTCTACCCTGTTGAGCCTTGAACTTTGTCTGAGCTATGGTTTATTTCCAGCCAATCCACTAACCTCCATTTAAACTCTTGGCAAATTATTTCATTATTTCAGTGCCTCAGGAAAACAAGGATAAGAACATTTCCTTGTTTTATGAAGTTCTCTAAGATATATATAAGAAAAAGCTATAAAGAGCTAAGTAGTACTACTGGTAGTATTAATAACAATCATAATGGAGTTAAAATGAACCTGTGCTCCAAATTTTGATCCTTTTTTTTTTTTTTCCTTGAAAATGTCATTACTGAAATGGAAGGGGAAATAATGACAAAAAGGAAGATGTAGTTCATTCTACTAATACAAAAAAATAAATTAAAAAAATAGATCTCCATGAGGTTGGCTACCCAAAATAATATTTTGTTCAGTACAAGAGAGTATAGGAGGCTGTTAATATTCAGACATATGGATTTAGGCATTACAAAATAAATAGAAACATCATATATGCAATTTATATCTGCCTATAAATTGCTTAGAAAATAGAGATCTCTTGGTTTCAAAGATTCTTCTTCACTGCAACTTAAAATCAATGGGTCAGTTTAGTAAAATCACCTTTGATTCAGGGTAAAAAATAAAAATACTGGTCTTTTTCTATTCTGAAATCACAAATAAGAGTGAGAAATGAGAGTCTATATGACATCAGTCATATAGACCCAGCTAATTGCTGTGGCTTGCTTCTCCTGTCTTGAGGGGAAAAAAATGCATTTTCTTGGTTATGCATAAGTAAACTCCAAGGGAATATTTAACTCATGTCACCTTAATGGGTAGAAACACTCTTTGCAAGCTTGAATTTCAAACAAATAGTCAAGACCACAAGGCTGCCAAAAGTTGACTGAAAGGCTGAAAGGCCACCATGGGTGAATTTTGGATGCAGACACAAATCTCATTAAATTTATTGATGTATTAAAGTTAATGTTTTGGCCAAAAAATATCCTTCAGGCTCAGCAAAAGCAGGAAACAAGCTGTTCTTTGCAGTATAACAGCTGGATTGGGTCAAAGATCTGAAACTAAAGTACTTGACAGGCTAGAGACAAGTAAAATGGAGGCTTCCCAAAAGTAAAAAAAGTACCAGAATTTGCATTTGATAATCCTCTTAAAAGAGAAATAAATAAGCTAAGGAATTTTGAGAATGAGCCAAGGGATTGGGAGAGTGAGCCAAAGACAGAGGAACAGGGCCATTAGCACAGAGAATGTCCCTGTGAGATGGACATATAGACTTGACTAAGGCAACTGACTTTATTTTCAGTCAAGAAAGCTTTAGGATGGTGTATTGATAATTGTATGCAAATAGTCTTCTCCAAGATTTTACCTGGCTGTGATCCCTGAGGTCTCAGTTCAGCCCTGAACATCCCAGAGGAAGGGTATGAGATGTGAGGTGCATGCTCAACTCTTTTGTGGCCCTGCCTGGCAGTAATGAGAGATTCACTGTGGGAGACAGACCCACCATGGGGAAAAGACTCCAGTGCTCCTGTGACACCAGCAGTGGTCACTGCTGAATGAAAACAAATGACATCAAAAGAGTCATCACTGGCCAGGGATTCAAATAGTCCTTGACAGAGAGTAAAGCCAAAGGGAAAGCCACTGTGTGCTCCTCATTTCCCAGCCTGGTAGATATGCTCACAAATCCTCACGAGCTGTCACGTAGAATTCTACCTTCCCTACTCAGATAGTTCAGCAGCCCTGGCTGCCTTATCATCAAATCCTGCACCTCACACTTCTAATAATTCCTACAAGATCTCTTCTCTTTCCCTCCCCTCAGTTTTCCCCTCCTCTCCTCATTCCTCTGAGTGATTCGTGTTGAAGTTAGAAGGATTAAACAATATGTTATCTCAAATGCTGGTAATAGCTTCAGCTTAAAACCATGCAGTCTGCAAGAGACACCTTGTTGGTTAAGTTATGCAGAGACCAGAGGCTGCAGAGCAATAGAATCTTTTTTCAGACTTTTATCATGCCCACTCCTATAATGTATTATAAATCATTACCTTTGCACTCAGCATCCTGGAGTCACCAATATTCAACAGCAAGGGGTTTTTTTCTTAGAAATAAATTAATGTATATTTAAAAAGAAAATGCTGACTGAATTTACTGCTCAGAAAAGTGGGTGTCCAAGAAATGGTGTGAATGGCTGTGGTGTGAATTCACACACACAGCTGTGCAGTCCCCTCACCACCCCTCTGGCTGCCTGCTACAGCCCAGCTTCCTTCCTACTTCTTGCTATTGGAGACTATGCTACTGCTCCATTCTTTATTATTCTGGTCTTTTTCATCCTTTCCCTTCAGCCCTGTCAAAGCAGTTGAACTCAAAGCCTAATTCAAAGCCAACTGAAGCCTAGTAAAGCTAAGAGAAGTTTTTCCCATTGACTCAAGGGGACTTTTGATGAGGTCTGCAGTGGTTCAGAGGAATAGGGACCAGCTCAAGGAGGGGGCCATGGTAATATCATCAGGTTTGACAGGACCAGATGCAAGGTAATGAACCTGAGTTGGGTCATGCTCGGTGTTAGTCCAAGCTGGGCATGAACAGATGGAGCAGCCCTGCCCAGAAGGACCTGTGGGTGCTGATGGGTGAGAGGCTGGACATGCCCCAGCCATGGCACTCACAGCCCAGAGAGCCAAACGTGTCCTGGGCTGCATCCAGAGCCCTGTGGGCAGCAGGGGAGGGAGGGGATTCTGCCCCTCTGCTCTGCTCTGCTGAGACCCACCCAGAGCACTGCAAATCCATTTCTGGGGTCCCAGCATGGGAAGGACAGGGACCTTCTGGAGAAGGTCCAGAGGAAGCCACTAGATGATCAAAGGGATAGAGAACCTCTCCCACATGGAAACTCTGACATAACTGGGATTGTTCAGCCTTGAAAAGAGAAGGCTTTCCAATATCTGAAGGAAGCCTACAGGAAAGATGGAGAGGGACTACATACAAGGCCATGTAGTGACAGAACAAGGGGAGGTGGCGTCACATCAAAAAACAAAAAACAACACAGGTTTAGATCAGCTATTAGGAAGAAATTTTTTACTATGAGGATGGTGAGGCACTAGCACAGAAGGGAAGCTGTGGACACCCCAACCCTGAAAGTGTTCAAGGCCAAGGTGGAGGAGCTCTGAGAAACCTGGTCTAATGCAAGGTGACCCTGTCAACAGCAAGGGAGTTGGGGCTAGTTGATCTTTAATGTCCTTTCCAACCCAGGCCATTCTATGTTTCTGTCACACCACCTACTATTTTCCAGCAAACCCCATAACTCTTTGATTATACTCGGAGTTCCTTAACTTCCAGGAGCTACAACAACTTTTAGAATGGTAATGAAGTCTGTTCCTCATTGCTGTTCCCAGTTGTGAATTTTTCAGTACTTGAGGAATCTACAACTCATGGAATCTGGGCAAAATCTCTCATATTTTTATTATTAACTTACAATAAAAAAAGTAAAAGCCGTATGGATTTCTCTTGTTAGACAAGAACAAAAAGAGTGCATTGTTTTTAATTCAGCTTCATAATTTGAAGATTACTGCCTGGCAATGTTTACTTGGTTGGGGTTTTGTTTGTTTGTTTGGGGTTTTTATTTTGTTTTGGGGTTTTGTTTGGTTGGTTTTGGTTTTTTTTTTTTCATTTTTGTCTCTTATGAATCTAGTTATTTCGGGGAATTTTGAGTGGTTTAAAAATGTTGTGTCAAATTTTCTTTTTTTTCTCCCCAAAACTTCTTCTGGAAAGAGAAATTATGGTAATACAGAGAGGAAATACTTACATTCCCAGATAAATTTTAAAACTCTTGGAAATCTCATGAGGTGGTGCTCATTAAACTGTCAGTTTTGAGTCTGGTAGAGAAAGCTGAGCAAGTTTGAATGTAGACTGCTTAATAAACCCAAACTGGGACGTATTTTAAGCACACAAACAAAAACCTTCCATATTCTGAAATATGACTAACACTTGGTAGCACACTGTCTTAGTCTGTGACCATCTTTCCTGCCTGCTGTGGTCAGAGATTTATGAATTAACAGTGCACACATCAAATGTGTTACACTAAGTATTAGTGAAGGAGCAAGGACCTGTAGGCTTTCTGTCTCAGAGAGGCTCAGCTGTTGTATGGGCCATCACAAATGCCTTTTGGCTTCAGTGTCAGGTTAGAAGAACCTCTGAGCTACTCCTGTTTATTCTAGGGAAATTCAGCATACAAGGACTGTTTAATGAGCCCCACGCACTGGAAGAAATAGCATTTCTTAACCCCTCATAGGTGAAAATCTGTTGCTTCCCATATCTGAGACAGGTCTCTGTAAAAAGTATAAACCTAGCTCTGCCTTAAGCTGCTCCAGGATTCCTTCAAACAATAGAACTTTCCAGTAACCTTGTTATGTCCCAAGATCCTGTTACATTACCAGGTTTTATTTCTCTGTTACAACAGAAAGGACAGAAAGGCTGGAGGAGGCAAATGGCTGTAACTGAAAAATGAACTGCAGTCTACTCTGGAGCCTGGTAAACTGACGCATAATTTTAGTGCTATCATAATTTTTCCTTTTAATTTTGGGTAATGGTTTTGGGCCCACGTAATGCTGTTTAATTTTTTAGACTTATCTTCTTTAGATTATTAACTGCCCTACTTCTCCTCTGAAGAAAACCTAACAAAGAGACAGAGAAGTCTCTGGCATATTGTCCACATCTGGACTGGAGTCTCAAATCCCAGACATCTCTGAAGAAAACCAGGGAGAATCCCACTCCTCATGTGGGCACCCTCTCAAAGCAAATGGATCCAACCTGCTGCTCCACAGTGCCTGCATCCCCCTCTCTGAAGGTGACAGCCCAGCTCCTTCCTGTACTGCCTGGTGCTCAGGGACCCTGACAACACTGGGGTTAGGATGATTTGGTGTTTCTGCAACACCATTCTGCAATTCCCCTGCTGTTCTTCCTTCCCCCAATGTTTTCTACCGTGTTTTGTTGGGGTTTGTTTAAAGTGTTATTGCATGCAATGCTGAGAATGGATTATTCCTTGTTATGAATTTATACAGCGCCCTAAGGGTCCCTTGATTTGTACTGTAGAGTTTCTCATGAATAGATCTCAGCTGGGACCTGAGAGCTATGAAGTGAGGCTGAGCAGTTCACTCTCTTGTAGATGAACTGTGAGCAGGGGACTCAGTGATATACAGAGAGAAAAGCTTACTGCTGAGGGGAAGACTTGAAGGAGCCTCTTCTTAAGAGACCAGCCAAGAAAGTGCTCAAAAATAAAATGTGCATTTCTAGCCTTTTCCTTTGAGCAAATAACACCCCCCAAAACAACCCCCCACCATAATTCTCTCAAAATAGCCTGCAAAGTTAAGGTAACAGAGACCTCCTGCAGCAAATTCAAATGGCAGCCAGCCATTCCCATTCTATATATATACACTCACCAGCATACAACCAAGGATTATGGTTGAGTGGGTGCTGTCAGAGATCAGAGGGAGCCTGTGGATAGGAAGATGATAAACCAGTTGATGGCAGAGACTTGGACCTGCTTCCTCCACGTGTGACAATCCGAAAAGGAATAAACCCACTGACTACAAGCTAGCAAGCCCTGGAAAGTAGAGATTGTCTATCTGGACACTTCCATACAAAGTTTAGGTAATGTGGTTTCTGAATATTAAGTACTGAAAGCTGTTCTCCAAACACATCTCCTAAGTGCACAAAACCAGTGTTGCACTGGGAGTCAGGGAAGTGAATTCTCCCCTCTGTGTGTAACACTATGCCCTTATTTACTCTCTATCTCCACTAACAGGTCTCTAAACTCTTGAAGACATGGGTTCTCTCTGCCTCACAGCTGAGCTCTGTTGCCTTCTTTGGATATTGATTTTTCTGTAGGCATATCTTGCTAACATCTCACAGAGAAGTGGAGATTCAGAAGGTTAAAACTGGTATATAATTCCCAGAAAATAATGACTGTTCAGTGAGACTGAAGTCATGCTTTCTCTAGCAGCTGCTAAGTAGAATAGAAAAGGCAATGGCACCCCTCAACAAAGTCATCCTCGTGATAGATTTTGATAGTTTAGAAAATCTGAGACTTAGAGTGGCATTCTGTAATAGCCACTCCTGAGTGCTAAAAGCTTTGCTAATAAAGGGACCATGCTAAAAATGACAAAAAAAACCAGGATGGAATTTAGGTTTTGTGGGAGTTGCTTTGTTTTCAAATTTCTGTCTGTTTATGTAATTTTTAATTATATAGAGATTTCTGCCAGCATTTGGAGGAAGATCGTATATCATCATGGTGGTCAGCATAGCTGGCAAAGACCAATTTCCCTCCTTTTCCAGGGAGAAAGTTCACATCTGATAACTTAGATGCTACCAGCCCCTGCAAATACCAATCTCCCTACATGGACCCAGTAAGTTCTCTATAACTTCTCTCATTCTGCCCTCAAAACGAGGGAAGAAGGGTAACACAGGGGTCTTTTTTCTGAAATGGCTTTTGATGAATGCTGGGAAGCTTAGTCAAGAAAAAAACCCAAATCTTGGTGATACATTAGAGTGAGAATGTCAGGCCTACATGTTGAATATATTCTGGTGCAAATATTATCCTCACTAATGATGTTTCTATGAAAACATAAAGATCAAGGAAAGGAAAAGGAATAACAACATATTTCATTGTGTTTCTGTGTGTCTGATAAAGACATTAGGGAAAACAAGAAAATGACTTTTTGATGCTGATGCTGCATAAACATGTTTTCTGGAGGAAAATGTTTTCACATTATCCTAAGAGGTGAAAAAGAAGAGAGATTAAACAGCCAGGCCTCTTACACTGAGGGGTGATTTCCCTTAGCACCATTGACAGGGGGCAGAATGGCCTGGATAAATGGCTATAGGAGTGGATAAAAGGATACCGTCATCCTCTCTGTCTGGAAGATGTACAGAACAGGGGTGGAATGGTGCTTGAGGGCAAGAGGAGAGCTGAGTTTGTGAAGAGCGCTGCAGAGAAACTAGACAGCTGAGCTAGAGTGATTACCTGGACAAAAAAGATTGAAAAAGAACATCATTGTGAGGCTAGTACATCAGAGAACTTGTTACACTTCCTGAGACTCACACAATGATACCTACAGTCCTCTGCTGGGAAAGGATACCTTCTAATCCAGACTTTCTGTTTTATACACAGACTCCAGGCAGGCATTGATGGGGGCCAAGATCTGCAGTTCCCCTGCTGGGGAACATCCATGAATGTTTTGTTATCTCAAACCAAGCTCTTAGAGGACACGCTAGCTGAACAGAACATACACAGTCAGGACTCAGTGCCCTGCAGTCCATCCTTTCAGGGCATGTCCTGAGTTTAGACCTTCTCAGTGAGTTCATATGTTTTGAGTTACTGAGACAAACTGGTAGTGGAAATGTTGCAGCAGCAATCTTGTTAGAGGGTAGAAATGAGCCAAGACAGACTTCTTGTTTATCACAGCATGAAAAGGGTCCTGGTTTATTCCTCTTTACAGCTCAACCATCCCGACTCCAACTATTCACCGACCCTGGCTGCAGCAAGCTCCTGCTGTAGGTTTCCCTTGCAGCTTCTGACTGCTGGTTATTCCCTGCTAAACTGTGACTGCAGGGATTAGTTTGCAGACTCTGACTCTTACCCAGCTAGACTATGACTGCAGGTTCCAACAACAGGCTCTAACTGCAGATCCAGACTGACCTCACAGTAATTATTCCCTCTCCCCAGGATCCTTCTTCTTCATGATCCTCTCATTCCCTTTTCCTCCAGGTTCCTCCTCCTTCATAATTCCCCCTCAGCAGCTAACCCCCTCCCTTTTATCACACTTATCTTTATTGGATATAGCTGTGACTCATCAGGCATGAGGCTGCATTGGGTAATTAACACAGCTGTTACTTATCAGGGATGAGGTCCCCTGTATTCCTTTCTCCTACATGGGAAGATCACTGTCCCAGTGATCAGTGTGCCAAAGCACACTGAGACAGTAGCTCTATGTGAGATCACTGTTTATGGTTATATAGACTTCATCTTACTTCATGTACCTAATAGTTTGTTGTTCTCTAATAGAGAGAGATTAATATAGTGGCTTCTGGAATGTGGAATAACTTTGCTGAATTGTTTTTTTCAGTTTTTCTGTGCTATGAATATTGTTTGATGAATGTACAACAACCAGGACATCTTGGAACAACTCCATGTGATGGAGTCATCTCCAAGTTGTGATTCCAAAGCTTGCATGTTTAATGCATTTTTGACATAGTAGCTGAGTTCTGTCATATTATATCTCTTACAGACATAAATTAGATTATACCACATCATGAAACATATGTACCATTTCTTCTTCTTATGTCTATCTGGATTAGATATGCTCTGGAGGGTACTTGGACCTCACTAGGAATGATGAAATTATGAGACCTCACATCAAAAAGGCTAACAGATTTAAAATATTTGCTATTTATTAAAATTCATTGCCAAATCTAGATTTTCAACAGCAGTGAAAATTCACACAAACAAACAAATAAAAAATGGATTAAAACTGGTCTTCATATGTCAGCAAGCTGGCATAATTCTACTATACTTAGTAACCCCAAGGAAATGGAAAAAACCCTGGACATCAAAGTATTGGCTGGCCAATTAAACTCAACCAGACACTTCTTGTTTGCCTGCAAGAATGAGATGTGGATGGGGTGAGCTTGAAGGAACTCTTTTAGGGCATCCTAAAAGAGTTGATCTCATTAACTTTTCCATGGGGGACAGAAATTTTCTGTGGTATGTTATCTGATGCCCACAGTCCAGGCCAGAAGCATCCTCTCTTTTGCAGCTGCAGCTAGCAGGATCTTTAGATCTTTAAAAGCACAAATTAGCTCTATCACATTATGGGGGCTCTAGGAACAACTTTTCTTTAAAGGTGTTTTACGTTTCACTTTTTTTTTTTTTTTTCTTTTGTTCCCAGCAAATTAAGCCTTAGTTTCCTTTCTTTTCTTCTTTCCTTTTTTTTCCCTTCATCTTTAACTCTTTTTCTTTGACTCTTTTTTTTTTTCTTCAACCTCATTTCGGAGGTCTGACAGCTCAGATCTGTAATGGGTCTTCCTGCTGGACAGCTTTATAATTGGGACTGCAGAGTTCTGAAAGCATGCCAGATGTGTCGTCATCAAACAGCAAAGTCCTCATTAGAGCCCCAGTTGTAAGTGCATGTGTATGTTTTCAGAAGAACTTTTCCATTAATGGCTAGTAGGTGTCCAGGAGCAAAGATCATTGTCGTTTTTTTAGCTGGCCTTTATATAAAAGATTTTACCTAGTGAAGTGAAATATATTCTTTTGTCCCACTGTGTTTTCCATTGTAATGGGGACTTGTCCGTATCATTTGGTTGCTGAAGTGGTGCTTTATATGACAAGAAACCACTCTCCAGATGCTAATTGCCCTTGGATTGCATTATTTATGCAGGAGAAGCAAAAAATGGGAGGTCCCATTATATTTTTTTTCCTCAATTCTTCAACATGATAGCTTTCCCTTTATACTGTACATGCCTGAGCTGTAACATTTATCCAAAAATTATGAGTTTTCTTTTATTTTGAAAAAGAGAGGGAAGACTCTACAATGGTGCCTTACTTGATGCCTCTGTTCTGCATCAAAATCATCTAATTTTTACAAATAATTTAGAATTTGCATATCTTAGCATGTTAGTGAGAAGTGCAAAGATCCTTTATCCAGACTGTCCTTTGTAACTGTTTTGAGAATAATATGTATATGAGGTAAAGTTCCTTGAATTGAAAAATATTTATAAGTACAAAGTAGTTAAATCTTTCTCTGGAAGAACTATAGTAGATAAGTTATAGAGAGAACTCAAATGAACTGATAAGCAATTTTTTGGTGGAGTTCCTTTTTTTTCTTTTAATCTAATACAGAGATTTTAAAGTAAGACTGGCAGAATGTCCTCTACCAGCCTTCCTTTCTTTCTTGCAGAAAATGCTTGTCAAAACAGCATGCTTGTGTGAAAATCTATCAATTCTAATAAAATTCCATTATGAGGAAATCTGAGAAGACTGTTCTGATGAGCTTGTAATGGAACAGAATGTTCAGATGTTTCCATTTCAGTATGGTCTTTTCTGTATATCATTTTAAAGCTGTTCATAGTGTATAAAATCAAACATGAGCATTACAATGAATCATTTCACTTTTGAAAAAGCAGGTTTCAAATAAAAATCATTATAATTTTATTTCAGGCTCACATTCCTGAGTAAATTTCACATTTTTCCTATTATTATTATCTAGCTAAAAAGAGTGAAAATGATGGGAATAATGAAATTTCCTTGAAACAAAAAATACATTTGCAGCCAGGTTCTACTTTTAAAAGTAAATTGGTCAAACCATGAGTGAGCAATTTTGTAGATACATGAAGTGGGGTTTATGTTGTCTACCGACAGATGTGAATAGTTCTAAGTATCTAGACTTTCTTTGGGATTCATGGAGAAAAATAGGTGCCATTATAGGATTAATCTCATGTGTCTTAGAATGGCATGAAGTACTCATGGCAGATATACAGTTATATATTCTGTTTCTTCAGAAAAGACATGCAAAGAAAATATTATAGTGAGAATGACTTTGTTTTAATGAGAACACAGGACAGGAATGTTTCTGTGTGTCTTATTTTCATCTTTTTCTTCTTATAATTTGTCTCAAAACTCAAGAATTATTATGTTATTTGCATTTCTTAGAACCTAGTTGTGCTGTTCTGGACCAGACCCCACATCCTACTTAGTGCCATATAACAGAAATCTGACAGCGGTTACTCTGTCACTAAAAGTGTGCAATGCCAGGTGACAACTGCATGAATTCTCAGATCAGTTTCAGAATCCTCAGCAAGATTTAGTTTTACCTTACCTTTTTAGTACATGTTAAACAAAACTGAAAATGTCAGTGCTATCCTCAGCCAACAGAACAGAGAGAACACGAGAATGTCGCAGGGTACAACAGGACGTGTCATTCACTCCTCCCACACGATCCTGATCCCGGTTGTAATAAAACAAACAGCTCTGTAAGGATTTTGGATTCACGCAATAGCAGGCAGGATCAGAAACTATTTTGTTAGTAAAAGCATATGTGTGATTCACAACAGTGAAGGATACAGTCCATTGCTCTTTTTGACTTTGTTCTTACTCTCTTTTCTACTCTATTCTGTCCTTTCTGTCTCCCTTTTCTTCTCTTCAATCCAGTTGTGATTTACTATATTATAGTTATAGATTGTCTCCTGACTACTAATGATTCCAATATCCTATCCATCCATAAAACAGTGGTAATTAGTTATAAAATGTTGCTCAAAACAAGGACAAACAAAACATCTCTTTTTTTTCTTTTTTTTCTTTTATTTTTTTAAGCTGGTTTTTGAAGGCATTCTTGGTAATGATGCCTTTGCCCCATCCCCCAAGGAAACTAACAAAAAAAGAAAAGAAAAAAAACAAATGCCTACACAAAGGAAGAATGAGAATACAAAGAGGAAATTCAATACTGTGTATTAACTCACAAAGAGAAACAGTGAGTAAAGTGCTGGGCTTATCATTGACTGGAATGAAAAAAGATTACCCAACAAATCTATTCCTTCTGTTGATGCAGAACTTTTTGTAGGCTTGCACCAGAAATTAATCTGGACCAACAAAATTACTTGTATAAGAGAAGCACTAAAAAGAAAACCAGCAAACCACTTCAGAATGTGATTATTTCTTCATTTTATATGTAAATAAATGCAAGGATTAAAGAACTTGCATTATATTTACTCTTGACATGTGTTGTAAGGAGTACCGCTATTTATCTTTCCATTCTGTTTAGAAATTCAGATTTTAATTATGAGACAGGTATCCAAAAACATCACAAATTTTATTATTTTAGAAAAGCAGATACTTTTAGTAATTATAAAACATGCTGCAAATTTGGCCCACAGTGCCATAATGGATTGAGATACAGAAGTCTTTTGTTAATAAATCTCTCAAAATATGAGAGATTTGCTAAAATGAATTGTTGAGAGCTGAATTTCAAGTCAATTGAAAACACTGGCAAATGTCCTAGTCATTTCAAATGCTTTGCCCCAAGCACCTTAGAAGCTTACACCACCAGGACTCTGCGACAATAGTTTGAAATATTCTAATCCATCAAACTAAGTAGCCTTTCGAATACTGACAACTGGTGGATGCCCAGGTAAGATAAACATATAGTGGCATTTTATCAGAATACTCTTTCAGTCTCCAATGCTAACTGTAATTTGCAGTGCAGAGATTTCTAAGATAAGGAATGGCCTTTTTATGTTAGCCTTGATGGCTTTTTCTTTCATGAAGGGCTTTTTATGAACCTATATAGATATTTAATCTTCACACGTTCCTGCAGCAGGGAGTTCAACAACTCATCAGGCTTTTAGTCTTTACAATCAGAACACTCTTCATTTGTTAGATTTGTGTTTGCTTTTTAATGATTGAATTAGATGTCCTCTATTTTCTGTGTTGAAAAAAAGGTCATCAAATGTAATCTGTAGAGCATAAAGTCTGAAAATCTTCTTATTGACCTCCATGTCCTTTGTATTGGGCTCATAATAATTTCTGCTAGAGTAACTCAGAAGAGGTCCAGCACTAATCTACAACAGAAAGTTCAATACTTCTCATTCATTGCTTCTTAGACTGACTCTTCAATTAGAGACTGACTGTGAGATGGTGGAATCCAGGACCATGAGACGAAGTCAAAAAAACTAACAGCAGGATCACAAGCCTGGATTTCAAAGTCAGCAAACTTTGATCTGTTTGGGGGTCTGCTTGAAGGAATTCCATGGAATACAGACCTGAAGTGAAAATAGGTCCTGTACAACTGGCTGATTTTCCAAAGGCTGAATAATAAAATAGTTTATCTCAACTAACAGAAAACCAAGAAAAGACATCAAAAAGCCTGCATGGGTGAACAGTAACCTGACAAAACTCAAGATATGAAAGTAAGTGTAGAAAAAGTTGATGTACGATCTAGTGATCTGGGAGGAATACAGAGACTGAGTTCATAGTGGTGATGCTAGGAAAGGCCAGTCAGTGGAGTTGACTCTGGTAAGAGACATGAAGGATAAAAAGAACAAAAGGAGAATTTATAGAAAGTTTAAATTTGCTTCTGTGTGGAGTAGAGGATTTCCCAGGTAGTGAAGGATGAGATATTCAACATTTTGTTTGGTTTGGTTTTTAGTGGTAAGACTTAACATCAGGAATTCCAAGGCTCTTGAGGAAAGCCCAGCTGCAGTGGAAAATTCTGAGCAAGAAATATTGACTCTTGGTGGAGGAGGATCATCTTAAAGCACATTTTAGTTGACTGAACATACACATTACCTTTTGACCTGGTGGAATGCACCTGCAAATGCTGAGGTCCTGATCAATGCCATTGTGAGGCCACTTTAAAATAATTTTTGAAATGTCATGGCATTTAGGGGAGGTTTGTGAGGAAGCAAACACCGGCCTTGCAGGCAAAAAAAGCAGCTACGGGGATTTGAGGAACTGTGGAATGCTCAACGTTATACCAATTCTTAGGGAGATGATGGAGAAAATACTCAGGGAACCAAACACAAAGTGGACAAGGAGATGATTTGGAATGGTCAGTACAGGTCTACAATAGGGGAAATCATGTCTGACAAACCTGATAACCATCTAAGGAATGGTGAAAGGAATAATTTGGTGAAAAAGAGAAGGGCTGTGAATCTTCATTTTTCTTGATTATGTCAAAACTTATGGCAAAACTCTTCCACTAACAAACTGATTAAATATGGGCCAGTTAAATAGACAGGGAGGTAGTCTGAAATCTGCGTAAAGAGTGATCAGCAAAATCCATGGAGACCACTTACTAGTGATATATCCCAAGGGTATATAATGAGGGCCAATACTATTTAAAATCTGTATTAATAAACAGGATGATGGGAAAATGAACCTTTGGCATATTCGCATAATAAGCAATGGGCACAAAAGGTTAAATAGGAAATTCCATTTAAACATAAAGAAAACTTCTTAACTGTGAGTGTGATCAAACTTTGCAACAAATTGTTTAAAGAAGTTGCATAGTCTCTATCCATGGAGATACTAAAAAGATCCAGAGATCTCTCTGGACCTAATCTGACCCTGATTTGATCAGGGAGCTGGACTGGGCAATCTCTAGAGATCACTGTCAACATCAGCTATTTTGTGATTGATTTAAATTTCCAAGTGAGCAGGGGTTTGTGTTACCATTTTTTTCCTTCCTATCTCTGACATAGGTTAAGGGGTTGGCCAGAGAATAAAGAGACCACATAATATGCTCTGGAGTGTTATTAATCCCTAGTTCATAAATGTTAATGAATTTCTTGCTCATGGCTAATCCAGACGGAGAAAAGTGGTTTTGAGATTAGAAGATAAATCCTTACTTTCATGGCACACCCATAAGACTCTGAAGCATTTGGGAAAATGACATGTTAACATCAACACCAATTCTGAATCAGGATGCACTAGCACAGATTTATGTTCCTGAGAGGCATCCCATTTATCACGTATGTGCTGCAAGATCCCATTTTGCATAGGTTTTTCCACAAAAGTTCAAGCCATGTTAAGGCTGCGAATATAAAGAGAAAAAAATTCAGGAGAGACTCTGTAAGGTGAAATGACAGATACCTCCTGTACCTGTTTTCTCACCATTCATTTAATTCCCTTTCACTTGTTAAGTTGTCAGTGTGAACTGTGTTCTTGCAGACCCCCAGGCAGCTGAGTTTCTGCTCTCAACATGGACAGCTTGAAAGAAACCCAGGTTTTATAGTCTTCTCTGAGCAATTTAAAAAGCACAACTTCAGGAAAATAGATGAGTTTCTACTCTTATCTGAACAGTTGAGAGAAAGGGAGAGATACTCAGCTGATGCATATTGGATCTGAAATTATTTATATGCATGTGCATATTTTTTGCATGTATACCTAAAAATACATGGAGATACATGTAGATATTCATATGTATATGCATAGGAAAATATATACCAGGTAGATATTTCAAAGTGCTATAGTAAATGCCTGTTCAGACTACTATTACATTGGTTTTCATGTTTTTTGCACATTAGAGGTGAGGCTTTTCAATACTTTCACATTTCATCATCTCTATCAAAGAGATGAAAGTTTTGTTGGGACAAAGGAAAAAAATACTAGCAATTATCTCAGCAAAGTAAAGCCACCCTAAACTTTTTAAGTGCCCAGGCTGAAGAACTGGTATCACAGGATATTGCCACCCTGCAATTTAGGGGAGAGATATTGCAATGATAATAATAAGGGCCAAATTCTTGTGAAAATGGTTGTCTTCAAGATATTTATCAATACAAGCCTCAGGCGATGCTGACAATTCTTTCTGATTTTTGCCTGCTAGCTAATGCAAATATTTCCTTTTTTAAGTATTAATACATGATTCTCATGGTAATTCAGGGCTGGTGATGAGTAAGGATCATGAAGAGCTCACAGAATAATAGAATTAAGTTGGAAGAGATCTTAGAGCTCATCTAGTTCCAAACCCCTGCCATAGACAGAGACACCTTCCACTAGACAAGGCTGCTCAAAGCTCCATCCAACATGGGCTTGAGTACTTCAAGTTTTGGGGTATCCACAGCTTCTCTGGAACATGGAGGTGTTTCCTATTTAGCCAAACTGACTTGGTACCTATCTGGAAGAGAAACTGAGGCTGTTTTCTGCAAAATGCCATGAGTAAGTAATTTTTAGGTTGCCAGATAGCCTTATCAATGGTTGTGTCCAAAAACCCAAACACATGCAGATCATGAGTAGATGTTAATTCCTCAAGACTTTTGTCTTTTGTTCTAAGCAGAAAAAAAACCCAACAAAATAAAACTCAAATATTAGATAAATGGTTGGTCAAAAATATAAATTAAAAGAAAAACATTGTTTACCATACATAGCCATTTACTTTTTAAATTTTAGAACGTATTTTGCACCACACTACCATCACAGTCATAGCCACTACTCTTTTGCATGTTACAATACTGGCAACTGAAAACTTGAAAATTTAATAGCTGGAGTGGCTCAATCCTGGAGACATCCCCAGTGCTTGGTATAAACTGAAGTCCATCTGAACCTGGTACAGGCAACACTAACAGTATACAAAATATCCCAGTTATGAGCATTCTGGTTTGCCTGGAACAGAAACTAAAATATAAAGAAAATTTATAAAGGTCTCAAATAAAATTATGTTTCTTGCAGAGCTCAGTACAATAAAAACAAACAAACAAACAAAAAGAATAATTTATCAAGTATACTAGGAGTAAAAAAATTTGAAGAGTGAAATATTTCCATTACTAATTAGTAATAAAATGATAAAAAAAGAAAATAAAATTATGCTAGAACTTAACTTTCATATTTGAAGGAGGCAATGCGAAGTACTTGTAGCAGATGAGGTCAATTAAGCACTTTTCAGCCCAGCAACAACCAAAAAAGATAGAGAAATATTATTTCTAGACATGGACATTTACAGACCATAGGACTGAAATTCTCATATCAGGAATGTGAGCATGTGCCCTAAGTGCTCATCTTCCAGTTAATGTGAATTTGTATTATTTTTTTAGAAAAAGAAAAAAAAAAACAAAATAGCACGAAACCACTACAGGATTCTTAAAAAAATAGCACTATTGTTCCATTTTATATATATATATATATAAAACCCAGATCTCTATTCATGGTAAGTCAAAGGGAAATTTTACCAAACACTCAGAAAATAGAAAATTGAATAGTATATAATTGATAGAAAATTGGTAGAATATGATCAATAATTAATAACATCAACAACAACAACAATAATAATGCTTCATCAAAAATAGGTTCCATAGAGCAAACCTGGTTTAATGTTTGGAGCTGCTTACAAAGGCTTGATAAAAACAACTCTGCTACCACGTTATATATTAAAGTATTCCTTATTTCAGCACACTATTTTAATTAAAAATATGTACTTCAGAGTATCATCAACACACACACAGACATTTCAGTGCTATACTGCCAGATGTTTAACTGAAAACTTTGAAAAATTTTTTTATCAATAAGGAATCACCAGTGAATATGAGAAGGTCAGTAAATGGTTTTGTGCCCGTCAACATTTTAAACAGGAAGCTGTAAGGAAATCTAAAGTCATTACTGGTGAAATGTGAAAATGACATAGTATTTGTCCTTCTTTTAGCTGATTGGGGGATAAGTATTGCCAATATCCAAGCAGACATATGAAGGCAGGTGGGCTGCTTGGTAAACTAGTTTCTGCCATCCATGATATTTAGTTTTGCTGTGTTTGGTTCTTTAAATGCAATCACATATTTGGGAACAACAGATGCACCCCAGATGCAGGATGCTGGAAACTGAAGACTTTGAAAAGGTTAAGTGTAAACAATTATTTTAAGAGAGGCACTGATAGAAGAGAAGCTTGTGTGATGCTAGGCTGCATAAAAAGGGAAGAAATAGGAAAGAGTGGAGAAAATATTCCATTTCAGTGTTCAGCATTCATAAGATTGAGACTAGAATACAATTGTGGCATCTGCATGAATAAAAATAAAGAGTTTATTAAAAAAAATGAGCAGGGTGCAGAAAAGAGCCATGGAAGTGATTTCTGGTCCAGAGAAACTGCTTCACAGAGAGAGACTTAAAGAGCTCAATCTGTTCAGCCTATTAAAATGAAGACTGAGAGGTGACTGCAGTACAGCGTATCAGTACCTTCACAGGGGAAGAATGCTGGGTATTAATGGGCTCTTTAATCTAGTGGGGAAAGGAACATCAAGAACTAATGGCTGGGAGCTGAAGCCGGACAAATTCAAATTAGAAATTAGGCACAACGGAGGAGATTATTAACCAGTCACAAACTACTGAGGGAAACTGTTTTCTCCATTGCTTGATATCTTCAAAATCAGAAAAGAGAGTTTTGGGTTTTTTATTTTTCAGATCAGTTTTGGCTGAAGTTTTATTTCTTAATAAAAAGACATAGCTCAGCCCATGTTCATGCAGCTTGACATGATAAGGTTGATGAAAGAGGTTTCTTGATGTGCACTGAGATGACAAAAAGCTAAGTGAATGTAGTTAGCACAGAGATGAGGCTGAGCTAAGTAATCTGGTCCATTTATTAAAGCTCCAGTCTCAAGAGTCTTTTATGCTTTCCAGTTGGCACAAGGAAATGCAGCTTGTCTTTTTTTATGTGAACTATCCTATAGAAATATCCTTTCTTATAAATAGGGGTATGTTTTATATCCCTAAAGAGATGCAATATCAACCTAACTTTGTCTAGGTACAACATCATAACTTTAGTTTCAGGGTTTACAGTTCACAAAGATGTCTCCCAATTTTAAGGATCAATATTCTATTTTAAATATATATTTATGCAAATAACATTAAGTAATTGAGCTCTAGATCTCCTTTCTGAGCCTTTTTGTCTGCTCTGGGGGTTTTGTGGGGTTTTTTTGTTTGTTTCTTTGGTTTTTAATGAAATGCAGAGGAAGAAATGGGAGACACAACACAAAGGAACTAGAAAATTAACTTGAATAAATTAATAAAATGTGAGCTGTGCTGCTGGAGTTTTGAATTTGTTAGCCACAACGTCTCAAATAATGGGACTGCTACCATTTTCTCAACCAGTTATTCCAGGAAACCTATGTACCATGCACAAGTGTGGCATGAGTTTTAATATGCTGCTAGACACTTGCTACTTTTCTCATCACAAGAAGACAAACAGATACCAGGGATGATGATTATACAGACTATGTACCCTTCTATTATTTCCAGATGGTTCTGCTTTTTTGTGATTTTAATGCCATTTTAAAATGTATTTGTTAAGAGTATGTGGTCTTTCTTCTTTTTTCTTCCTTTCTTTTTCTTTTTCTCTTTTTGTTGTTTGTTTGTTTGTTTGTTTGTTAATACCCCAGAGAGTGCTGTGCAGTGCTGAGGAAGAATAATGCCAAGCACTTCATGCCCAAGTACACTCTAGGAAGCAGTTCTGTCTAGAAGGAGATGGGGGTCCTAGTGGACAAAAATCTGCCCCTCTGCCCCTGAGCCAGCAGTGTTCCCTGCTGGAAGGCCAATAGTGCCCTGGGTTGCATTAGGAAGACCATTGCCAGCAGGTCAGGAGGGTGATCTGACCCTCAGCTGAGCCCTGTGTTACTGTGCCCAGTTCTCAGCTCCTCAGGACAGGGGAGAAATGGAGCTCTCAGAGAAATTCCACTGGAGAGTTTACAAGGATGATTAGGGACTAGAGTGTCTCTGTTACTAGGAAAGGCCGAAGGAGCTGAGGCTGTTCAGCCTCAAGAAGAGATGATCGAAAGGGGACCTCATCCCTGCCCATCAGGGTCTGCAGGGAGGTGACTGAGGATGGACCAGGCTCTGCTCAGTGGTGCCCAACTGTGGGACAAGAGGCAAGGGGCAGGAAATGATGGC
The DNA here is from genome assembly GCA_910950805.1 of Acrocephalus scirpaceus scirpaceus. Classification (NCBI taxonomy): domain Eukaryota; kingdom Metazoa; phylum Chordata; class Aves; order Passeriformes; family Sylviidae; genus Acrocephalus; species Acrocephalus scirpaceus. Next base: position 20,984,141 of record OU383776.1, on the reverse strand, counting down.
CACGAAGTTCCACTTGAACTCGAGGAAGAATTTCTTCACTGTGCAGTGACTGAGCACTGGGACAGACTGCCCAGAGAAGGTGAGGAGTCTCCCTGACTGGAGATATCCCAAAACAGTCTGGATGAAATCCTGTGCCATGTGCTCTGGGATGACCCACTGTGGTCTCTTCAACCTAACCCATTCCATGATTCTGTGATTCTGTGGTTAAGCACAAGTCCCTTCTTAGTATCTGGATTTGATATTTTCAGACTGGTCACTATACTGCATCTTCCAGTAGACTTTTTTTTTTTTTTTTTAACATGAAGAAATAAAAAATATATGCTTTAACTTTACATTCTTTTTTTTTGTTCACATTTAAAGAAGGACCACAGTCCTGTTCAAAAATTGCTTAAAGATTCATTCAGTGTCTATGAGATTTAGTCTAGCTGTTTAATTTTTTTTTTTTTTTTAATAAGTGTTCACTGTTTAGAGTTGCCATTTCAATGAAAGGTAGTATTTATCACACTTCAAATTTTTGGACAAGAAAAATGTTATTAAGTGTGGCCTCTTCTTTGCCTTCTCTCTACATTAGAGAGGATTCTGATTTCAGAATGTCTTTTCAAGATAAATAACACATTTTCCCCCTTTTTTTCCAGAATTCATGCTAAGTCATTTGAAACAATTGATGTCAAGGTTATAAAGAAAAGTAAACATCAGATCATGACAAGAATATAGTTATTGCTGGAGTCCCCAGTTATGTCTCAATCTCCTCTGAATTATACCCAGACCAAACAACACACAATGCAATGGTGACACCAAAGGCATTACAGCTCAGGTAGAATTGGCCGGCAACTTCTACAGGAAAAAAAATCTTTGATTTAAGAGTGTATGCATCAGGATTTCAATAAGAATTTACAATTAACACATATACTTTTACGAAAAAGCCTTTGCAGCACATGGAGAATTTTCAAAAGAATGAAGCTTAGACTGAAGAGAGGAAAAACGTGATAAAGGTGATAGATGTTAGATAGATGTTTTAAATTTGATTTTGTGCAAATATTTCATGATTTTCAGTAACACTAGAAAACTCTTGCATCAGTTCTCCTTGTTTCTAGCCTGTTTCACTTTATAAGTCCTCAAGGAGTGAACTTTCCAAGGATTTAGGAAAACTCAATATATTCCTGAAAAATGAACTGGCTTAAGCCTGAGAACTTCTGCCTGAGATTACAAGTCCTGAACCAACCCTTTGAAATGACCCAAAGAGACAATGATGAAACCTTACACAGTTCAGTAAAAATTTGTCTAGAATTCTCTATTTTATATGTTTTTCAGTTAAATAAGAAAAATTTTTAATGCTAGTATATTATTTTTTAATTCTATTTTATTTCATTTTGACATGTTTCACTGTATAGAGCACAAGAGCATCATGTACAGACTGTACAGGAGCATGTGAAATTTCTTCTATTAACCTCAAATTTTATTTTGAAAATATTAGAAAATATTAAAGATATTATAACTAACAGATGCCCTTGAAGTGCAACTTGATCAGTACAGGCTGGACAGTGGGGAAATGTCTGCTATTAGGAATTGTGCAGTTCTAGACATAATCACACAGGACATTGAAGGAGGTTCTATCCCTACATGCTTTCAAGATCAGGCAGGTAAAAACATGCCTGGCCTAACACAATACTGTCTAACTTCAAATAGGCAGCTGGACTAGAGGCTTCAAAAGATGTGTCCCAACCAATATATTTTTTAAGCAGATAAATAACTGCAACATGTATTGGAACACTTCTTTTAAACTAAATTTGTTAATGAAAGCCTAATAAGTGATATGAAATAAGTCATAAGGACACCATAATTTGTGTATTAAATATTCTAAAACCTCTTAATTCAGTATTTCTCATCTTATGTTGCTCTATGGAAAGCAAAAAGTATTTTTTATGAACAATTACTAAATAATCTGGATTTAGAAGGAATTTTTATGACATATAAAAAAAATTTTACAGGATCATAGAGTCATTTAAGTTGGAAACAACCTTTAAGGTCATCAAGTCCAACAACAGACCCAGCACTTCCAAGCTCACAGGTCCCTTAGCCCCACAACTGGATGGTGACTCAACCCTAGATACACTGTTCCCACGCTTGTCAAATTCTTCTTTGGATGAAGAATTATTTCCTTAATATCCAATTTAACCTCCCCTGACTCAACTTGTGGTTATTTCCTCTTGTCCTATTACTTGTTACTTTTAAATATGTTTGTTTTATTTTATTTTGACTTTATGAAAAAAATAAAAAAGTCATATGAATAAAAATAAAGTTTTAGTGCCAATTTTGTTATGATACCACATTTTGACATATTTTAGAATGAAACATTATAGCTTTCAATTTCCAAAATATCATTTCTGTTATTCCCTTGAAAGATTAATCCTCTCCTTCCTGCTGCATCTTCAAATAAAAGTTTAACTTTTTTATCTGAATATTTTCTTTGGTGATCCATTTGTGGTACATTTCATTTTCTGTATTTATATTTGAGAGAAAATAAATTAAAATCATGAAAACAGTTTCATATTGATGTGTTTTCCTTCTCTCCAATTCTGTTGTTTTCTATTTCAACCTTCAAGTGCAAAAACGAAAAATACTCGGTATTCTATCACTTTTACTAATCAGGTACTTATTGTATTAATAAAAAATACAAATTATTATCCAAAATATATAAAATAACATAAAAAATTCTTTACCAGGTTGATTGTAATGCGACCTTAGAGCTTCAGTATCCACCTTTTTTAAAAAAAATAAAATGGTACTTTTCTACCACAGTCTTTCAAAATTTATACATTTAGAATGCTTAATACTATATTGAGTTATTTCTAATTTACAGTAGTATGACTCTCCTAAATACAGTGCTTTTTATTGTGATTTACACCACTGTTGCTGAATTCTTAATCACAACCTTGTCCGTATTTATGGTTTTCACAATCCCTCTGGTTGTATGTAATTTTTACAGTAGAATAAAAATAGCAGACCCCTACTTAAAGGACCTTATCATCATAGATCCTTAATTACAGCTATGTTAAAGTAACCTCTACAGTGGCCCACAAGCCAAAGCAACAATAAATAAAAGGGACTGTAAAGTGAGTAGCTTCTTCCAAAGGGAAATGTCAGCCTGCGCAAGGAAATGTCACCAGTGCAATAACATTTCCCGCTGCAGCAAAGGGTGGGAGCAGAGAAAGGTGCTGGTGCTTTCTGGAGGGTGTGCAAGATAAGAGGCTGGGGACACACAGGACAAAGAAGGAGGAGTTGCCAGGTGGGTGACTTCCTCCCACAGAGGGAGTGGACTGTCAGGCTGAGCCAAGCTGCAGGCTCTGTCCTGGAGCCCTGGAATGAGACATCAGTTTAATATCAATGTCACATTTGAGTATTATTTATTTTAATTCAAACACTACACAGCCTTCCCTGGAAGCAGAAGATCTTTACTTCCATCAGATGTGTTCCTGGTTTTGCAACAGCTGGCATGGCAGTGTCCATCAAAAGAGAGTGGACATACCAGAAGTTCACCAGCCGCTGTCTTCTGGGTGAGGTGGTCACATATGATAGGATGAGAACACTGTGGCAGAATGAAGCTGTCCTACAATAAGCCTTATACACAAAATATGGAGGAAGTTACCTCATTTTCCTAAAGGTAGCGAGTCTATCTGCAGTATATAGTTTCTTTCTAAATCCCTGCTTTCATCGCCAGGAAACTGCGGTTTTGATTTTGCTCTGCATCCAGTTTGATTTTGCCCAGCCTCCCACCACATGGGTTGCAGACACAACCCTTTAGTCCTGGGTTTGAAGAAACACATTCTGGGCCAGACAGCTTCCTCCTTTTGCCTCCCATGCATCTGTCTCTTAGGATGTTAGATTGCTAATCCCTTGTTATTTTTGTTGCAGGAAGAGGTCTTCTTGCTTCATTTGTTGAATCTGAAAGACCATGTCTAAAGCAGTGTCTGGCTTTAATGAACTCAGTGATTATCTCTGCTCTGAGAGCAGATGTAAGACCTCTTGGTGCAGTAATGCCAGTGAACAAAACACTCAGACCAAAAAGAAAAAGGGAAACTGCCAATTCCAAGCAATCATTAAGCTTAGTACCTGTAAAAGACGGTAACAAGGCAGGTGAAATTTAGTTAACCAACTATGACATGGACTGAAACATGCTAAGCCACAACCCTAGGAAAGACAGTTTAGCTAGTTGTAGGAAGTAGGACATACACAGAGATTTTTAGGCTGAAGATCGGAATTTGCATACTGAAACATAAACTGGAATGCACTATACACTACGTATAAATTAAAAATAACCTCTGGTCAACAGTATAAGGGAAATGATTCCCTCCACCTACGGCTTTAGCAATAAGCATGAAAGGTTTGTTGGGGCTTTCTTTCCCTCCACTAACTGAACTTGATCTAAGGTGCAATGAGAATCAGATCCTTTGCTTAAGGGGAAATCAAAGGGTCAAACTCACCAAATGCCTCTGGCCCTACCCCCCTCCAGTTTGTGCCACATCTTATAACTAAAAGATCCAACCTTACATCTCAGAAGAACTAACCTTTTGAAGTTGCTCAGAGATGATATCTGCTGCCAATGTCCTTTAACCAATTTTAACTGCCAGACTTCTCACCTGGAAAAAACAGCTTCATTTTCTCAGCAGAGGTGAAACATTTTTTTTCTTCCTCCTCCTTCTCCCCCAGCTCCTTTGAATCTTTTCAATTTATGAAATGCTTTGGGATCATTCTAGGGAAAAAACTCCATGCAGTATAACCACATTAGCTTGTAAAGCAAACAGAAAAAAATGACCCTTTGGTCATAAACAAGCTGTCTGCAATTTTTTCCTATGCTATCTCTGCACTGGATCTTATTCAGGATTGCAAGATATGGTGGTTTGTTTTATGCTGATAGGCACTGTTGCCAGGCATTCCATCCCAATACAGATGTTTGTAATACACCTCGTGTGTCAGTCTCTTCAGTCAGTTGTCAGTAATAGAGTTTGAAAGGCATATAGTGACAGTATAAATGCATATGGTATATCTGAATATTTTGTTAGAAGGATGATGGGTCCTGGCTGCTTAGGATGCTACATGGACTCCTGTACAACCTGCATTTTTACCAGTGCTGTCTCCCAAACTGGAAACAAAGACAAGCCATTCTGGTTTCTCTTTACTGTCAGTGGAGTGAAATCTGGAGGTCAATTCATCTGACCTGCCTTTGACCTTTATCTTAGAATGAGATGAGCTTCTTTCTGTATTCCTTTCCACTGACTGTGAAAACTAGAGGCAGTGGTGAATATGATGAGCTTAACAACTGGAGGTCTATGCAATTCCTTAAACTTAGGCCCTACCTAAGTTTCTCATCAACCTCTGTTTTCTGGGAGCACCATTCTTTTGATAATATGTGGTATCTTCCAGCCCTGTTAGCTGTCACAGCCTAGAGTATTTCAAGTGTTACCACTTTTTACATGAGCAGCTGAAAGTCCCAAGTTAAGCTCAGTACTGGGGGACCTTTTCAGTAGACCACAGGTGGTAGGGCACCACATCTGGCTTCCACTCAAGTGGTTCTAAACATCTCCATAAAGCCCTGTTTCACTTAGGCCAGCTCTGTGTGGGTCTCTCCAAAATGCAAGGACACTTCAAGTGTAGTCAGACTTCTATTTTCAGGCAACTGACTCAAGCCACTATATATCTAAATTTAGGTATTTGCATATGAGCTAGGTGTCTAAGCTTGGAGAGCTATTGGTTGATCAGATATAGATATTTGCTTCATCTCTTTCTAAACCACTAATTGCATTGACTAGACCTCTACTCTCTTTAATGGGTACCTGGCCATTTATCTTGTATGCAGACATCTAAAATTAGATGTCTTAATCCCTCAGCCTAATCACACCACTAACTTTTAGATTCCTAATTAAGATAAATTAATTAAAACTACAAAACCTTCACACCGTTTTTGAGCTTTCTTTGAGCTTTCATCTACCCTTAGTTGGAAAGAGTAGATGACCACACTGCTTTCTCCTTTGATGAATTACAGGAACTGAAAAAAAAAAAAACAAACAAAGCAACAAAACTATTTAAAAAAATCAGAAACTGGGCTTCTGAAGAAAGGAAACCAGCAATTTCATGTACACAGAGATTTGCTTCTTCATTCTGAATAGTCATGAAACGCCAATCAAAGCTTCAAAAGATGAATTGCTCTGTCATCAAGCTAACTGTGTCAGGGGAGTTTTTAGTTGAGTATCAGGAGAAGGTTCTTCTCACAGAGTGTAGTTGGGCATTGAACAGGCTCCCCAGGGCAGTGGTCAGGTTGGGATTCTTGGGTCTATCCTGTGCGGGGCCAGGAGTCGGACTCTGTGATCCTTGTGGGCCCCTTACAACTCAGGATATTCCCTGATTCTGTAATTCTATTAAGAGATACCAACAGAAGCGGCTTATTTTCTCTACCTGGCTAGCAGTATGGCCAGACCTGACAGAAGATTTAGGTAACCTTACCACCAGAGCTTCATGTCAACTCTTAAAATCTTGAGCACTAGGATCTGAATCAGATATGCTCTAGCTGCTATGGCATGAGGGATGAGTAAAGCAACGTTCAGCTCTATGTAGTTGTATGTGTAGACTTTACCTTGTTGAAAGTATTACTCAAGCTTTGGCATTTTGGGGGATTTCATTTTTGTCAGGTTTTTACTTAATTTTTGCAGTTGTTGACAGATTTGGTTTTGTTTGTAGTTGGGTGGTATTGTTTGCTTTTGTTTTTATGAAATGTCAGGAGACAATTTGTTTTCTTGTTAAATAAAGGAGATAGAAAGTTTTGACTACCAGCTTCAGATAAGTCTGGTGAAGTTGAAAGACTGTAACGATGACATCAATACTAAAAATTTCTAGAAAGCAGAACATGCACAGGGACAGGATATGACAGAAGCATCAAAAAATATTCAAAACCTGTACAAGAGTTGGAAGTGTTTATTCTTACCTAATTAGAGGTTATTTGCGCCTCCCTACAGAAAATGTCCTCTGAAACTGGTTGTTTCAAGACCAAACAGTCTTTACTTGATTGTTTTTGTTTTGTTTGTTTGGGTTTTTTTTTTTCCCCTCAGAAATGGCATTGTAGTATTCATGTGATTTCATTTTTTTCAAAGTGATATATATATTCCATTTCAACAGCTACGGAAGGTAGTGAGTACAAGTGTCTCAAGTTTACATGAAAGGAACTGAGACAGAGAAGGCTAAACCAGAAAAGTATTTAACCTTCTACTCCCTTTTGAAATTGTCATATAGCAATATCTTCAGAGATGTAGCTATAAACTTTAAAAGCAATATTCAGAGTACTCACTTTCCCATCATAATGACCAAAAATCAATTTCATTGATTCTATGCTGGCTGTTGAGCAAGGAGAGCTCTTGATTCTCATGTCAGAGGCTCTACGAGATCTGTTCAAGAGTCACCTACAACCTGTAGATGTTTTTAAGAATATAAGAAAATGGCTCCCTCCTTGCATTGGTACCTAGCTCCTCATGCAATGATTCACTTGGGTTGTAAAGATCATCTTGTTCCAACCCCTGCCAAGGGCAGGGACACCCTTCACTAGACAAGGTTACTCAAGGCCCCACTTAGCCTGGCCTTGAACACTTCCAGGGTCTTCCACAGCTTCTGTGGGCAACCTGCGCCAGTGCCTCATCACCCTCACAGTAAAGACTTTCTTGCTAATATCTAATATAAACCTGCTTTCATCACACTGCCTATACAATAGTTCAATACTACATGGAAAGAGATGAAATGTCTCTTTCCAATAAACCAAAAAATGTTATTGAGAGGATGAGCCATACACAGTTCTAGTTCTTAAAAGCAGAATGATGATGAACCCTCTGGATTCCATTCCAGGTTATTCACTTAATGGCCACTGCCACACCTCTACAGAAAATACAGGCACAAATCAGTCTGCACAGATCAGCTGAGGGCCTGATATTTCTGGACTTTTTGGGGATTGTTTTTGTTTTTCCTTGCTATGGGCCAATAAATTCTTTTCAAGTTGAGCCTTGAATAACAGAGTGGTGGAAGGTATTTCATGTTTAGAAATTTTTCAAGGATGTCCATGTATGTCATGGACCCAAATGCACTCTAATGCCACAGGCCGGGCATCTCATAAATGAATGTCCTGTTCTTTCTGAGGTCAGGCATCATGGAAATCTGGAGTGAGATTTGTGAGGCTCTAAGCTTAGACAATCCCTTGAAAAGAGCTTCCTGGAATTTAAGGTTTAAGTTCATTCAAAGCCCCATTTGGACACTGAAATAAACACTCTGGACCACATCTCAAGTGCTTTGTTCAAGGTCATCTGAGAGGAGTTCAATGGATCTTGGAAATGAGCCCAGATCTCTGCTTAACTCTAGCCATAGATCCATCCATTTTCATTCCATAGCAGCATAATAGGGATTTGGAAAACTACTCTAAAACCTTGAGAACTGAACAGATATCAAAATCCTTCTGTATGTATTTGGAATCATCCCACAGATTTCAGTGGAGGAATATATTCTTTCTTATAACAAATTGAATTGCTAAATACGAATCGAAATCTCTCATTACTTGTTAAAGTAACTACAGCTTTCTCATAAATATTGTAGAGATACATGCAGAGGGTTAAAAAGTGACAGCTCAGTGGTCTGGAATTAAATCTGTTGCAGGTATATAATTTAGTGTGACATTAATTGGGTAGTGGGGAAGCATAAATGAGGAACACAATGTGTATACATTGGAATTTTTTGTTAAAGAAAGAACAATGCAAATGCTAACCTCAGCAGCCCAAAATCAAAAAGAGCAGAGAGGAAGGGAAGAAAAGAAAAAAAAAACCCAACAAAAAACACTTTCCCTCCCCTACAAAAAACCCCTAAGCAACACACAAAACAATATACAACCAAACAATTGTGTCTTGTTTCTTTGGGAAGAAGTTTAAATTAGCTACCAAGGATTAAGATTTTCAGCTGAAAGAGATCAGTTTAGCCTGAAGATGTAGGTTTAGCATATTCTAAGTTATTGCAATTCAGCTTATCTTTGTAACTGTGACATCTTGGGGCAAGCAGAGGGCAGCTGAGCTCTGTGTGCATCAGTTGTGACCACACACAGCCACTCACTCACTCCCACACCAGCAGGACTGGGGAAAGGAAAAGTGAAAGCTGGGAGACTTTTGGGTTCAGATGAAGACAGTTTAATAGGGAAAGCAAAAAACCATCCACACAAGCAAAGCAAACCAAGAATTAATTCACTGCTACCCACAGTCAGGCAGATGTTCAGCCATTTTTAGTAGAGCAGGGCCCCACTATGCTCAACTGTGACTTGGGAAGACAAACTCCAAATTATACCCACTCTTCCTCCTTCTTCCCCCCACTTTACGTACTAAGCATGATGTCACATGGTCTGGAACATCCCTTTGGTCAGTTTGGGTCACCTGTCTTGTCTCTGTCTCCTCCCAGCCTCCCAAGCACCCCCATCCCCTCCCCAGCCTGGCAGTGCAAAAAGCAGAAAAGGCCTTGACTCTGTGTAAGCCCTGTTCAGCAATAACAAAAACATCTCTATTTTATCAACCCTGTGCTCAGCACAAACCCAAAGCATAGCCCCACACCAGACACTGTGAAGAAAATTCTGCTCACACCAGCCAAAGTCAGCACACCCATTCTCTCTTTTGCCCTCACTGGCTAACCAGTGTTGACTAGCAGAAGATACATGATGCATAGATTAAAGCTGGCAGAATGGGTGAGATCTTATGGAAATTGAAGAAGCATCAAAGAGAACATAGTAACTGGGCAGCACAAGTCACATGAACACCAAGAGGAACATATACTTCAGTCTCCTCTCAGGAAAACTTGTTTTAGCCACTTACATGACAAGAATTTAAAAAAAGAAAAAAATCTACTGCACAAAGAAAAAAAAGTTAAAAAACCTTCCCAGCATTGCACATCCTTAAATAGGTGAATGGATCTCAGCACTACAAGAAATCAAAAAATACAAAACATGCAATTTTCCACTACAAAAGAACAGAAAATACAAAGAATATTGCCAATGATGTCTCTTCTGCCCTTATTGCATGTGTGTTATTCCTGACCTAGAACAGGGCTTTCTGTACTCTTTTTTCTTCTCTCTCTTTATCTCTCACTCTGTTTTTTGAGTCATTAGAATGGAATGTCCTGGTTTGGATATTCAACTGTGTGTTCAGGCACCAACCTGGATGATTAAGTCATTTCATCTATCTGCTATTCCTCTGGGCTCTTCCTTGACTTTTATGTTCAGGGTAGGGTCTGTCTTGTGTATAATAGATACTTCTATGGGACCTTGGTCTCTGCTAGGGATATTAAATGTTGCTCCCACAAAGGCATTGAGTGTGCCTGCAGTTAGGCACAGGCAATCTTACAGCAGAAACTGGGGAAAAAGAACAAATTCAACGCCCTACAACATTAATTTGCATAGTCGCAGTTTTGGAGATTAGTCTTAAATTATTTTGAATTGCAAATCCAAGTGGACTTTAATTATGATTATGACCTCTATTTTTGGCACATAGTTTAGTCTATACAGCCACAGTCTATGGTAAATTACTATAATGGTGCTGTAGATGATGCACCATAGCACAGAGCCTTGCCCTATATCTGTAGACAAAGACATGCATGCACATGCACATTTTGACTTGGAACAACCTCTTAATAATACAGATTTATTCTCCTTTGGTTTTGCTTTTTTGGCTTTCCTTCACATACAGGGTAGCAAGGACTCAGTGACTTGTTGGAAGAAATCTGTAGAGTATGTTAATTTCTGTGGAACTTAGGCAGCCTCATAAGTCTTAGAGATTAATAAGAATCTGGGAAGTATCTATCTTCTGGTGATGCTTTCATTTGCGCAGTAATAAAGCTCGCCTTTCTTGTTTAATAAAAACAATGAGGAAACAAATGGGTGTGCAGGCATTGGAACTTTTGAGGAATTAATTCAAAAGCACGGAGGAAAGTTTTTTATCATGCTGTAAGCACCAGAAAATTACTCTTCCCTCAAGCTCTTACCCTCTGTGTGCCTTATCTCCAAGTTACACCAAATTTAAGGCAAAACCCTCAGAAGGTGCAAAGTGTCTCTTAGAAAGTACTGATCATTTTCCACAAAGGCGGTGGGAACATTTCAGTGAGACCATCAGCAGCCTGGGAGAATTTGGTATAATTCACCTTCTTCCCTTGCCCACTGGAATGATTTCCTAGGAGAATATTCCCTCTCCAATCAAACAATGTTTTTGTGGAAAATTTCAAACCTGTGAAAATTTTAAGACTTCTTTTCTTTCTTATAATTCTCTTTTGGTTTTGGAGAGATGGTTATGATTTTGCCTGGCTGTTCCCTTTATCCTCCCCCCTAGAAAGTTTTTGTCATTTTAGTTTTCTTTGCACAGGCAGGCAATTGATGAAATCAAGAGCCTTGCAGCAGGCAGGGGGCCAGGGGCTGATCCCCCAGCTCCTGCCCGGCTCCCAGTCTCCGTACAGCTCCAGCTGCTAAAGAGGCACAAACCCAAGTCATTTAGCATCCCCACATCTCCTGCAACTCTGTCTGCCAGAGAGCTGGAGTGGAGTGAGAAGTTGCAAAAGTAATTAGCTTACCCCTCAAAAAAAGAACTCTGCGAGTTAGTGCAATTTTGTTTCATTTAGGCAAAAGGATTTAACAAAAAAGAGAAATGTTTCAAATCTTTGTTTTCCTTTGATGCACATTATTGAACTTATTATATTTAAAGTGGCTTTGATGTCTTAAGAACTGCACCTTTGTCAGCTGCCGTTATACACTGAGACAGTCCTCTTGCTGTCTATTGTCTTGCTACTATTGTGCTTGGTGGTCTCAGGAAATAATCCTACTCTTGTCTTTCTACCAGGGGAATTTCTCTTAAAGAATACTGACCAGTCTGGTATTTGTCCTGCTTCTCAAGTAGGCCATTACTGCACCACTTATAGCCCAGTTGGATGGAAACGTAGCATACAGATTTGTGGTTTGATAGGTACTGCATGCAGACATTGCTGTGTTTCTGGTTGAAGGATGGACTGGATGTTTGGGTTCCTCTTCTCTCTGCTCCCTGTCCCCAAAGTGAATTTTGTCTAAGTGTCAGTAAAGTTTCCTGTTTATCTCACTTTTACAACCTGAGAAATAAAATTAATTGGCATATTATTCTTCCCTGCAACAGTTACATCCAATCTTACTGTATAAACCTACAAAAATTACTTGATGTCCTGTGAGTTGCTGAGATTTGTTCTTGTTTTGCAGCTGGACCCCATGTTAATTGCAGTCTTTATGTTCCACATAATTCATGTGGAGGCACCTTTAAGGGTGATCCAGCTCTTCCTGGGTGAAGAATATGCAGAATTCTTCACACTGGTAGGAACACAGTTATAGTCAAGAAGCTTTTGCCTTTTCTTCTGATCTGGAGCTAATAATGTAGCACAGGCCTGGGTCAGGAAATTGTGTTAGTAATCATATTACAGTGGATCTGTTTGGGCCCTGACTTTAACCTTCACTTAATAAAAATGTGTTCTAGCCACAGGCTATGAGTTCTCATGACTAACAAAGGTAGGGACCTTTGCAATGTAATAAAAGCAGGGAGGAAATATGTGAGATATAGCACAGGTTCTGCTCTCCCCCTCCATCTTCTTGCACACTGATGTGAAATCCTTGTTTTAGAAATAAACTCTTTGGAACTTAAACCAGTTTTTGTTTAATCAAGCCCACTCTTTAAATATTCTTAAATAAAATACTACTATAAATGGGTAATTTTACATGAAGTGGGAGAGAGATAGTGCAAGAACCTACAGTATATCAGACTGAATTAGTTTTTCGTGCTACAAGATGTAAACAAATCTATTTAATTAGAACACCTTGTTCTTATTGCATTCAGAGTCATTTTTTATACAGGCAGAAGGAAAAAAAAGGGTTTGACAACAAATTTCTACAATACTACAAAAAACCCTTCTGAACTGAGCATCTCCCTGAATAAAATGGGTATTTTCTACTAGTTTGAATCAGGGTCTCAAAGTCTAACCCTCAACTACAAAGATGATCCCTGGGCCAAGTACATACATTCCTAGAGACCAGCTTTGATCCGAAGCTCTTCCTTTCTACTTCAGTGGAGACATCAGATGTGTAGCCATGCAGGGGGAAACTGGTCCTCCAAGCAACTTGTTTAGGTTATGCATACCAAGACCAGACTTCACTCACGGAACTTCCTGCCCCTGCTGAGGCCATGAAATTTCCATGCTTTCTCACTTCTGGGGAAATCTGTCCAATTTTCACCGTTATTGCATATGTGTAACCCAGAAACAACAGTAGCTTTCCTCTCTTTACAGTTCTTTTCTCTGTTTACAAGGCAAAATGGAGTCTCAAACAGCAACAAGAGGAAGGAGAGAGGCTGTGTGCTCAAGGGCTTTATTAAGCTCCGTAAAATCTCTAAGAACACCCTTCTCTTTCCTCTCTGGTAGCTGTGCAAGGAGCCCACTTGGCTATACAGGCTCATTAGTCACAACTAAGAGGCAGCACAAGGTCCCACAGTGACAAGCTGGCACAAGGTCCCACAGTCACAAGCTGCCACCTAAACCTAGGTAATGTGCCACACTAAAATGCTGTACACTTGCTTGCAGCAAGATCTCAGTTCCTTGCTAAGATGATGTTTCCTTTTATTTCTGAATTCTAGACCTGGATTTATCACCCTTGTGGCTTGTATTTTCTTCGATACGCATTTTAAAACATGTAGCTTCCTACACACACACCTCCAAAGTCTCAAATAGACAGTAGAGGCACACAAATGTTATCTGGGAATATTATGCCTGACCTCTAGATCCAGTCACTACATGGAGAATCTCAGGCCAACACACAAGTATGTTGAGCTATTAAACACCAACATGGGTATCTTTCCTCTGTACATAATATCCAGGTCTGTTCCACCAGATTACTGCTACAAGAAAGATCCTTGACTGTGTTGTAGTAGAAAGACCTCATGGTGGGATCTGGGGGAAAAACAGCGAGTACTTTCCTGAATAATGTGAGCAACTGTCTGAGCAGAGCTGCTCTACACTGTAAAGGATGTCTTCATCACATGACACCACCTGTTTTGGTTCCTAGTACACTAGACAGTCATGTTGCATCCAGAAGTATATGGATGTAGACTATAAGGAACTTCAGTAATCAGGGGATTTTTATATTTCTTCTCTCTTGCTGTAGCTCCTGGAACAAATATCTTCTTTGCATTTGTGGAAGGTGTCCCAGCCCATGGCAGGGAGATTGGAACCAGATGATAGTTCAGGTCACTTTAAATCCAAACCATTCAATTATCTATTTTTTCCCCTCCCACCTTTCCTTTGACCTGCCCATTTATATGATCAGATCTTCAGGGCAGTCTGTTTTGTTTTTTACTGACGTCCAATGGACCCCCATCTCATCTGAACTGTCCAGAAATAGCAGTAGCCTGTAATCACAATAATCAGACTGAAAACAGAATACTAACTTTTTTGTACCAATGTGTTTTGTATTCCTCTGGCTTTGTCCCCTTCATTAATGATGCTTAGAGGCAAAACAAAAAGCTGATCATCTCACCACCATTAAACACTATCAAAGACTTTTAAACTGTTGTCAGTGAACTTAAGTGCTTGTGTAAGTGAGTAATTCACAATCCTGCCTTAATAAATATCTCAGATACTGGCACACTACTTATAGGCAAACTGTCAGCTATGCCTGGCTTCAAAAGTCTCCATCAGGAGAAGCAACCAAGCAGCACAAAATGACACTGCTGTCTGAGCAATCCTCCTCACTCCTGCCCAGGAGCCACAACTTACTTTATTACTCCTCGAGTCTACTCTTCGTAATCCAGCCTTCTCTCCTCCCCCATTCCTATTCCACTTGTGGTTTTGCCCTGGTTTCCTCATACTCCTCCAAAAATATTCTATGCACTTCCTTCCTAACACCTGTCCTATCTTCTAATCTGTCCTCCATCAGATAAAGCACTGCTCTGTGCGTCAAGAACAAAAGAGATTTATAAAATCATATGACATGATATTTTCAAGGAGCACACCATGCCCACCTGCAGTCCTGGAAGAAATGCTGTGTTCAGTTCTGGGTTCCTCAGCATGAGGAGCTTCTGGAGAGGGTCCAGCAGAGGCCATAAAGATCTGAAGCATAAGGAATCTGGAGCCTCTCTTACGAGAAGAGATGTGAGAGCTGGGCTGGTTTAGTGCAGAGAAGAGAACATTGGGAGGGGACCTCATTAATGCATATAAGGATCTCAGAGGCAGGTGTCAGAGGATGGTGGCAGATTCTTTTCAGTGGTGCCCAGTGACAGGATGAGGAGCAGTGGTCATAAACTAAAACACAAAAAGTTTCACTTCAGTATGAGGAAAACCTCCTTTGCATTGAGGGTGGCAAAGCATTGGATCAGCTGCCCAGGGAGATTGTAGAGTCTCCCTCTCTGGAGACATTCAAACCCCACCTGGATATGTTCCACCTGCTCCAGGTGCCTTGGCAGGGATGTGGACTGTGTGTTTTCCAGAGGTCCCTTCCAATCCCAACATTACTATGATCCTGTGAAATAGAAACCAGCATGAGCTTATGGCAAAATCTGTGGCCTGAAGGACACACTCTATTACTAAAGTGACCCAGCATAAAAAGACAATGATGTCACCAGAAAACAATGTTCCTATATTAGATTATTCACATTTTTGTGCCCTTTCCAAGCTCTGGAAAGGTAGATAAGTGTTGTTATGTCTATTTCACCTGTGAAACTTCGGTGTAGAAATGTTATTTTGTCCAGATATATAAAAGATGTTTTATGGCAGAACAGAGACCTAAATTCAGTTCTTTTTGCATCTTGATCACTGGTCTTACTGTGATTTCTAGTCTCTAAATTTTCATTAATTCCTAGGAGGTAAAACTTTTTTGTGAGAAAAAAAAGTTCTGTCTTTACTGGCTGGTTGAGGAACATGGCTTAATCAGATGGTTTTCAAAACAAATCCCAAATGCCTTTCAGAGACTTATTACCTTTCTTTCGGTCTTACTTCTGAGTATTTACCTCAGGGGAAAAAAAAAAAAAAAATCACTCATTTGCTTCTTTCATAGGTCTCTTCGGTTCTTGCCCCATGATGCCCCTTCTGCTTGGACCACATCCTTGAAACTATTCTATTGTCCCTTAACTAACTACACATACAGTACCCCCAAGGATCAAAATTTCCTTCCTTATAAGTGCAGCAAGAAATAAAGTCCAAATCTGAACAAAAGCAATGGACCTTTCCTACTGCGAGGTGTGAAATACTTTCCCGAGGCTGGTATCAACTCTCTCCATTTAAGTGAAGCTCATTTGCAGTCATTTGCCTATTTATAGTGGTTGGGCAGAGAGCAGAGCCAGGGCTGCCTGTCACCAAGATGAATAGACAGATGGCATGGACAAAAGTGGTCACATTTGGTCCGAGCCAGGGGTGCCATTTTTAAGGTCAGGTCTTCATCTTGTAGTGGTCAGGAGGAGGCCTGTGATGATGATGATGACAGTACATTTGGAATGATACTGCTATTTGTTTATCATGGCTTTTGCACAGGAGGTACCAATTTTAGAAAACTCAGGAGGAAAGCAATTGAGTTAGCCCTGCAGTATCATCTGAGGATCTTATCTGCATGAATGACTCTCTTTTTACCCACTGCATGTCAGAGTTTAGGTACAGAAGCAAAAGCTGTTTTCTGTCCTGGGGCAACAGTGAATACTTCCTAGTTTGTACTTCAGTACTTGCTGAATTTCTTCCCATCTCTTGTTGGACAGAACTACCTGCAACTTCACCAGAGATTTACTTGCCAGTTTGAACCACACATTAATCATAACAGCTGGACCCTTCACTGGTGCTTATCCCAGTGTCCTGGTTCTATGGACATGGATTTATGTGAAAGATTTCCACTAATCTCAGATGCTGGTCAGAGTTTTCCCTGGTTAAATTGAACACATAGTAAAAATGGCTTTGTTCCTCTTCTTCCCCACCTACATCCCTGTGCAGACAGATGCTAGACCACAAAAAATATTTTTCAGTCAGTGAAAGTAGATATAGATTCTCAAAATGCAAACATGATGTGTCAGTTTACCTTCAGTCAAGACTCTGAGTATAAACAAATTCTAAATATCTCCTGCAAGAGCAAAGACCAGAATATAATTAGATTTTACTTTATCAACAACCCTAGAAGAGGGCATTGATGTCTAATGCGTTTTTCCCATTAATTGGAGACTAAAACTTGACCTGAACTAGAAAAAGCATATTTATTTACAAGTTGGAGATATGCTTTAAATAGGAAATTAAAAGCAGATAGCTGTATAATCTTATAAGAATAAACGAGGAGGAAGGCTGATAAAAAAACAAAGAACACTAAAATTTCTTGCAGTTGTGTTTCAAATATGACCTCTTCAGAATGTGATTAAGAAATAAAAACAAACAAAAACCTTCCTTCTGGTATATGTAATGTACTTACGAATGAAGAGTAGTTTGGATTAGTGAGTGCTATGTTAATCAACTGCAAAACATGGATCTCTGTATATTTCATTTTTAGTGTTAGAAATCAAGTTCAGCAATGTGATGGCAGGAAAAGAGTCTCTTTCCAGGATGGGAAGTAAATCACGTTATGGTGGTTTTGACACGATCCTGGTGTTATGACAGCATAGAGTTGGAATCTGGACACAGCCAAAATGTTGTGTGACCCCCCTGTACTTTACAGCACAGGGTAAGGAAGGGAAAATAAAACCTCCTGCCTCTATCTCTTAGTGTGGTGTATATCCATCCCAAGGACTGGTTTTGGTGGACAGGTACCTACAGTCTCTCTGTCAGGACCAAAAGAGGAAAGAGGAACATCTGCCTGCCCAGGTAACCTCTTACTCTCCAGGGTTCACTTCTGGAATTCATTGGAAGTGGAATAAAAGCAAGAATATATTTAGCATGCTTACAGATGATCTGGAATTAATTTTCTTGCTCATCTGCAGACACAAAGTGTAAACAATACAGTGGACTGAGTTTATCTCAACTTCCTTCCAGAAGAGAAGCAAAATACATTTCCTTTCTTCTAGCACAAGTCCATTCCCTCAGGCTGTGAGCTCCTTTCCATGAGAACTCCTTTTACCTGTGCCATACTCTCTGTTGTCCAAGTAGGCACACACCACTGCAAACCTAGAGCGAGAGACTTGTTAATTCCCAGATCGTTAGAGGTTGCATCTCTTCATCCTTCCTTTCTAGTGAATGGCTTCTCTCAGTGATCTCCAGAACAGTTGTCTGGTTTTGGGCTGCTCTGGGCACCACAACAGCTTCTCCAAGGTAGGTTGGGACCCCCTGTCTGCATGTCTCACAATGTGAGAAACAGCTGAGTCCATCGCCCCCACCCCAGCTGCTGAAGGAAGGCTGGTGTCACCAGCGAGGTCAGCCTCACTTCATGCCTGGTAGTATTCCATCCCCATGTGCATCTTGGCTACCACCTCCTGGTGGGAAAATGTTTTTATACAGAGCAAAAACCGCTTCCTGGGGAGAGCATTATTGCCTCCTTGGAGAGAGTCCAGTACCGGAGGAGGCTGCAGTTTATCAGTTCTGTCCTCACTGCTCCACTCAAAGTGTCTGTGCAGTCAGGGGGATTGATGGAGTTGGGAAAGCCCCCAAAGCCATATAACTTGACATTAAAGAGAGGCTGTGAAGCTCTCACAACCAAGAGTACCTTTCAGGGAGACATGCAGAGAAAACTGCTCTGTCTCTTTGGTGGATGACTTTTATCATGAAGCTGCACAAAGCCATTACTAAGAAAAGAACAAATTTGCTGGAGCTTGGAGGGGGGAGGAAAGGGGAAAGAATCAACAACAATAAAAATAAGACACATGCTGCTCTCTTTTCTCTTCAGAGGCTTTTGGGGAATCTCATGAGGACTAGAGGCAGTTGCAGAGATGTTGCAAGGAGGGAACAGTGCACACAACCCATCTGTAATTTGACCCAGTGCAAGCACTGCAGTGGACAGGACTCCTGGTGTAGCACTAGACATCCCACCCCAATAAACTCACCTGGATATTACCTCCAAGAGTCTCTATATTAAAAATCAGTTTATTCTTTGAGTCTTGGGGCAGACAGCAAGGAGTGGTGGCAGCAGGGGCCTCATGGCAGCTCATCAAGTGACTTTCAACATGGACTCTGAAATCAGAGGAAAAGTCTAGTACTTTAGTGAGCTTGGTGATGCTGTGTCTGGCTTGCTAACCATGTAAGAGCTTTCAGGCTGCTCAGGTCTATTCACACAGGAGTGTTGGCCCTTCAGCAGGTGGATCCTGTGACTTTGTGCAGTATCCTGCACCATGGGCAGCCTCACATGGGCATTCACTGGAAAGATCCTATTTACTAATATAACATCATGGTAGTGTAGGTGAGAAAGAGGGACTAGAGGATTTTTTTTAACTTACTGCATAAATAGAATCAAGGAAAATATAATGTAATATAAATAAAAACAAATGGCTCAGTCAACTCATCTTTAATGCTTTGCTGTGTGACATCTATTTTGTCTAATGGAATATGACTTTCATACACCAACTGGATATTTAACCTTGGCCAAAAGTTATGATGTACGTTACAATACACTTTTATTATGTTACAATCTATTGTTGTTGTTTTTTTAATCTATTGCTAGGCCCCTAACAGTATGTCTGTGTCGATGAAACCCATCTGTCAAAAACACAGAAGGGACATTATTATGTAAATGTGGTTGGGTCTTCCTTTTGTGGAATTGGGGGCAGGAATTTAATATACTGTCCTAATATTCCAGCCAAAGGGGAAAAAATATTTATGAAAAATCTTCTCTTTTTTTTAAGTAACAAAAAAATCTAGCTGAATTTGGCTTTTAAAAAGTCAGATATTTCTCTTCACCTTTCCCAGTAAGATCTTTAGAGCTAGTGATACAGTTTCTAATAAAAAATAAAATAAAATACATGAGAGACTTTTTAAGTGCACCAGGAGACAGGTCATTAATATCAGCACTGCTATCTTTTCTATATTACACTCATATTTCAATAACCTACATTTTGGGGTTATTCGTTTTTTTTTATTTAACAGGTGCCATTTTGGATTATTTCTTTATTAGAGTTTGTTATAAGATATGCACAAAGGTATGTAGATTTCTAGGAGAGGCGTGGATGAGGAGGAGATTATTTATTACAGTTCTTAAATATCAGCCAAAATCCATCCATCTAAATTGTCTTGCCTTAGACGCATTCTGCCATTATTTGCAAAATTGAGACATTTGTCCCTGCTCATAAAAGGGGCTAAAATTTAAATAGCCACTGTAGGAAATGAAATATCTACACAACCCTCCCCCGGGCAAGCTCCCAAACTGAAGAACAGACTCCAGGAGCTTTGTCCCAATGTGATGCATGAAATGAAGTGTATGTAGCTCTCTAAATCCAGATTACCAGCTGATTTCCTCCCCTAAATTCAAAGACACCATCTGTTGAAATCACGACAGCCTCCAATATGAGGATCTTTGAGGTGGGAAAGTGTTGTCATCTCCTTCTCTGCATATGGGGTGCTGAGGAGCAGAACAGCTGAGTGTGTGTTTGCACAGAATTGAGGTATATTCACAGCATAAGGAAAGGCACACGCATGCTGGCTGTGTTTCCGTAGCACAGGTAGTGGAAACAAGGAGCATATGACAGGGGAAGGGTTATCATGGACAACAAGTATTTATGGCCCACTCACAGTCTGGATCACCCTTTGGATCCTGTAACTTACCTCCTGTTCAGTGAGTTTTGGTGAAAGCTCCTCCTGTTTGGGAATCCTTTCTTATTTCTTTGCAAGGCAAACTGAGAGAACAGCCTGGTTTGGTTGAGAGACCTTACCAAAGCACACAGGTAGCACTGTGGGACAGGAGGCTTCTAGGGAAGTAATAGCCAGCAGCAATAACAAGGTTGTACATGACCCATAGGAGTTAGCCAGGGATTTAAGCATCTAATTCAAAGACTTAAACCAAAAAAAAAAAAAAGACATAACTTCACCATATCTTTCTTGTGGCATTTCCTTCTTTGATAAGAAAAATTTTAAAATATGCTATAAAACCCCCTTTTTTTGGTTCATTAACATGGGCATGGGAAAGACCAAGTTTTCATCATCCATAGTAGACTCAAGCCCTCAGCTACCGCCCAAGACAAAAGCACCCTTATTACCAGGCAAGCTCCAGGAGGAGACATTTATCCCTGGTCCTAGAGGGGCCACTGCACAAAAAGGAGTGTAACAAACACAGATGGTGCTAGCAGTACCTACTGCTATTTTCGGCAGAAAAGGGAAAACATTTAGCTTTAGGTACGCTACTCTCTGTATAGAGCTCTTGGAGCTCTTGGAAAGATCCTGTTTGCTAATATAAAGTGTCACAGGATGTGTTCCTAGACTTGACCCAAAAATTACAACCTCCTGGGTATACTAAACTGTTGAGTGTCTGTTTCATATCTAAGTCACATTCAATAAATATCTTGAAAGCATTTGACAAATTCTTCTGCTAAACAACCCTCTCTTTTATCCAGAAGTACAGAAAAGGAAATGTTCATACAGGAATACGGTAACTAACTTTTAAACCCTCAGTCTTTTTGAATTGGTTTAAAGAAAATCTTTTCCTTTCCTGAAGTTTGGACTAAGGTAATTTGAGATAGGTGTGAGGTGGTACCCATGGTGAAAATATTCTGTACCCTAAAGACTGAGAAAATCACTGAGAAAAATAGAAACCTTACACTACACTGCAGACTGGCCCTGATTATTAAGTTGTTGTGCAGACAGGGATTCCTTCTCAGTAATTGTGCATTATGGTACACATAAACACTCAAATCATTATGTTTGGCTGGCCCAGGTCTCAGCTCCTGAGTTTAAGTTCAGTCTTTCTCTCATTTAAACCACATTAGGCTGAAGCAGAGCCTCTGGGTGGATGACTGTATCTGACAGTGAGCATTGAGATTCTGGTTTAGACTGATGAGCTCATGGAATCACCAAGAGTTTTGTGTTGGAAGGACCTTTCTAAATGCCATGTAGTCCAACCATACAGCAGCAAATTGTTGCTCATGAATCAGACTTCCAAAGTATTTTCAGCTTGCCTTCTCTCCTCCCTGCTGCTGCTGCATGTCATCCTCTCTGCCAAAGAAGGTGAAGCTCAGAGCTGAATGAGCATAAACATAATAACTGGGCTTAATTGGGCAGCATACAGTGGAGACAAACACAGTGACTTTTCCTCATCCATAACTAAGTCTCACTGCACTCAGCCACTAACGTGCTGAACCTGATCAGCAGAGCTAATTTTCATTAGCTAATTGAGCAGACTCACAGCATTCTCCAGCTCCTACTGCTCCCAGCTGCCTGCTGAAGGAGGTGCACTGAGTGCAGATCCCATCTCAGAAGGGTCAGCTCAGGGGGGAGCTGCCTCAAGAGAGGAAAGATAACCAGAGCTGTTCCTTCTGCAAGCCATTCCCTCCTGCTTTCCACAGACACACACTTCTTCAGATATTTCTTAATTTAAACTTTAATCAAATTTTCTTTTAACATCTAAGCCCTTATGTGACATTAATATCTCTAAAGGCTAAAATCCAGATCTATAGATATCTCCAATTCTAAAAATACTTATCCACTGTTATTCCAATATGTTAAATAACTATTAATTCCCCTTCAGGGCCAGGTTTTAAAACAGACTGTAGAGATGCATTGTGTGAAGGAGGATGTGAAACACTACCACGTGCCACCCATGGCACAGCACAAGGCAGAGAAGATAAAGTGTACTATTTAGAAGTGGGAAGAATCTGAACACTGGCTTGTGAATCTTTTAAAGCTCCAAGCTAATTGGATAGGACCCATTTGGCAGGCTACAGTAGAAGAAATGGCAGGGATGACAGGATCTGCTTAGTACTACTGAAGCTGGTAAGAAAAATAGATGATGTACTGGGCTTTAGAGTTTTGGAGTATTTTTTTCTGAAAAATTTTTTACAAATTTTTAAGAATAAAGATCTGAAAAGTTTTTATTCAGAATGTCACCTGGCTGTTTCACAGGAGCCACAGTTTCCACAGATTTTATGGGAATTTGGTGTGTTAATTCCCCTTAATTGTCTGAACTGTCTGGTTAAACTACATTTCCCATTGCACCTCAGATCATCCTCATGCTAAGAGAGTAGATACTAAAGCAAAAGAGCCCCTGAACACAACTAACCGGACAGACACAGTCCAAGAGAAGATCCTTGAATTAGATATTTGTGTTTGCTCATATAATTGGAGAGGAAAAAGAATTGTTCCACAGAATTATTATTGGTGAAAGAAATATTCAACACTCTGTTTGCAAAAAAGATTTTATTTGTAAAATATCACATTGTGATATTGCATTAATAATAGTCATTTATTACTATATATATATATGTGTGTGTGTGTATATGTATGTGTATTTCATATGTGTATTTGTATAATCATTTTTTTAAACCATTGACAGCAGTTTGCTACTGCTCCTGCATCTCAGGTGGGCATTCTTATGGAAGACATTAGCCATCCAGTGGTGAAATAAATAACTTGGATGCCCATCTAAACTTTTCTGTGGGTGTTTTCTCCACTCAAGTGCCTTTTGCACACCAAAGTAAGTGCCCTCATCCACAGGCTGGATCTGATGCTGTTCTGAGGAGCTCAGGGGTGCTGCAGCTGCAGAAATTAGCAAGGAGGGATGGCAGGGAGGCTTCACCCTATGGTCTATGAAATTTTCCAGGCTGCAGAGGATGCCTCCAGCACTTTTGTATTTACACATGGGAGAGAAAAGATGGTGCTGCCACAGTCTGGGGAGAGGGGACAGCTGCTCTGGCCTGACAGCAGGTAAGTGGCAGATTGGGAGGCAGTTGGGGGAAGGAGCCCATCTCCAGTGGTCCTGCCTTTTGTGCTTTTGTAGGTTTTTCCGTACCTGAGTGAGCTGCAGCAGGCAGCTGCTGCTGGGTGTCCCCGAAGCCTCCTGTCAGAGCACATCTTGATGATAGCATTCTCATATCTTTTTAAGCACTTCAGAGGCACACAGGCCATAAGAAGGTGGTACAGGGATAGCACTGGAAGCAGAGACCATCTTTCATAAGGTCAGCGCTACTCCTTGATTGACAGGACGGCAGGTTCTGATCAATAACTGCAAGAGATTATTGATTCAGCCACCAATCTGAACTCTTAATTACTGATATTAAATGTCAGAAACTTCCAGAGTTTAAGCCATATGACTGTAATCTCTTATTCCAGGAGCTCTGCAGTGACAAGCTCTCATCAAACTTTGTATGGCAAGGGTACATTCTTCAGCTCAGCTGCTGCGCACAAGGAATGTTGTGGCTGGCTTTGGTGTGGCTGCTCTGGGCTTGTTTGATGGGAGGGAGGTTGCTGACTGTCCCATTTCATCTTTCTGCTGCATATGAGTCAAAATTAAAGCAGAAAAACAAAGAGGAACCCTTCTCTCCCACCAGCAGAAACTGGAGTCATGTATCCAGTCAAATCCTTGCTTTAAGCACCTCAGAGGGTCAGGAGATGAAGCTTTCCTTGTTAGGCCCATATAAATATATGCATATAAAGAGAAACACAGCAGGTGAGCATTTCATAGATATATCTTTTTTTTTTATGTATGTACCTTTGTAGAGAAAAGGAAAATAAGTCACCCTCATGTTTATATCTACAGGTACAGGTCTGTTTGCATGAGTTAAATGCACATAAGTGTTCTGGGAATACCTGTGACAGTCTCTAGCAACTACCTGATTGAGTTGTCTGTATGATACTTAGTAAAAGTTTGGATCTCTTTCCTGATCATATAATATCTTGCTCTCCATGTCCATTACTGTCATTTTTGTCAAATCAAATTCTGTGATTTGTAGAATCATAGAATCTTTTGGGCTGGAAAAAAATGTTCAGATAAATCCCAGCTGTAAATTCAGCATTGCCAAGCACAGCTTAGCATAATGTCTATATAGTTAGGGATTTTCTCCCCCTTTTTAATTACATTGCATATATCAGCACTGAGTTTCACCTGCCATTTTTTTTACCCTATCATTCAGCATCATGAGATCTATGCTTCTAGCTGTCAGATCTATTTTAGTTACCCTGACTATCTCAATCCCATCAACAGAGTTTTGTCTCTACTACAACAGTAAGGATTCCTGTGGGACTCCTTTGGTGCCTCCCATAAAATTTGAGCATTCATTACTACACTTCACACCAACTTCTTTAGGCAGTTATTAACCCAAGAAAAGCATTTCCTATTTCTTTCTGCAATACCTTTGTTTCTTTACAAGACATTGGTAAGGGACTTTTCAAAAATCTAAGTGTGCTTTTATCCATATGCTTGCTGACTCTTTAAAAGCACTATAATAAATTTTGTAAGGGATAACTACCTCCTATAAAAGTTGTGTTGCCTCTTTCACATTACATTAGATCCATCTACTTGCCTGCCAGTTCTGTTCTTGATTACAGTTCCTTCCAATTAGCTTGATACTGTGTCACACTTGCTGGTTTGCCATTCCCATATCTCAAACTAGAAAAAAAAAAAAATCCCTGATAAAAAGGTTTCCTCTTTAGCAAGAGCTAATAATCAAATTAAAGGCCATGGTGAACTCTTGATTGCTAATAACACTTGTGAGTTCAGAAGGAGGAGTTATTTCAAGTTACTGAGTATAACTTCATTTTTTTTTTAAATTTTTCAGTCTATTTATAATCTGAAGAAATCATTAAAGGTAGAGACTAAATCTTAATATCTGTCTCTCTGGTTGGTGAATCAGGGTTGATTCCCTTAGTTTAGTCTCTTGAACTGGGTTGTTAGTCATGTTATAATTAAAGGAAAAAAAAAGGAAAAATAGATGGTTCTTTGCTGTGAACATTTAATTCTCAGAAAAAGGGAATTACATTAAAAGAAAAACAGTACACAAACAGTGATTACTTCAATCTCCTGAATATTTCTTTATAAAGGGTTTTTGGAAGATATTACACCTTGGAGGGTCAGCTGATTCTTGAGGGAACAAAGTACTCTATTATAAAAATTAGTAGCAGACAAATAATACTGTATCACAGGTAATTAAAATACTTTAGAGATGGGCAAAATTCATTAAAGGGTTGGTGAATCCTATTTGGTGTATCATGGACAACCTAAGCAATTTATAAATGGGAAAATGTGACTAATCTTAAATAAACCCTATGAAACCAAAGAAAGCCTTTAAGTCAGTTAATCAAAAGAAGCCAGTCAAGCAGTTGTCTTGAGGCAGGTAAATCAATGAATATCAAGAACCTTAAATCTGCTATAAATCCCATTACTTATCTTTGTTTACCAAATTGTAACTTCGGTGCCCTCTCCAGGTATATATATTCTAAAAAAGCTTGCATTCAAAAGTAAAAAACTCTCAGCCATGTACATGGCAATAACACTTCCACATCCTGGTAGAACTGTTCAAAAAGAATTTAAATTAACTTCTGTGGCAAAACTTTCCTGCTGCACATCACCTCTTCAAATGTCACATCAGTGATGTCATCACATGGTAGGTATAATGCTGAGTTATTGAATACTGCTGTTTTATTTTGAGTTGTACTGTCTTTTGTTCTCAGTCCTTCTTCTTAGGCCTCTGGTTACTAAAAACTCCCAGGAGTGAACTGGAAAAGCTGTTGGCCATACTATAAAGCTGAGCAGTAGGAGAGCTGCCTCTTTATTTCAGAGGATTTTATAACCTTTTCTCTTACTTTAGGCAGGGAAAAATGTGTATCTTTTTCAGGCTTCACTGGATTCAAAATCAGCTCTTTTCATCTACTCCTTAACACCTCCATGGCTTTAGAAACATAGCTCAGGACTAAGTCAATTTAATACGTATGTAGGACACTTCTAACTGGCTTTTGTATGTATGTGTATCTGGAAAGAATGACTCCGAGTTCCTTTAGAGGCAAGGTTTTACATTTTTGCATTTATTTGAACCACTTAGTTACATGAGGCTCAGTACAATCTGAAATTCTGCTTCAATTTATCTTGCAGTTAACTTCTCTTTTATAAAAGAATAAGGGAACAGTCTAACATTTGTCATAAAAATCTTTTAAGACTTGGTTTTCAAGAGGGCTTTCCAAATTGAATGACCATGAAAAACCACTTTTGTTTAACTTATTAGCCTGTGTGTACAAGCTTGATCTCCCTTATTTTTCCTTTGATTTCCCATTTGGTAAGGAAGGCTATAGCTATAACATCAGTTGCTGACAAGAACAATGGTTCAGCTTTTCTGCTAAGTTGATGAGAACATGTAAAAATTTTGTTAAAACACACTAAGCCTAAATGAATAAGGCTTAGGAAGGAACACTACCTTTTATTCAGTAGAGCACAATTTCACTCTGCCTGAACAATGACCATAACAAGCTCTCTCTTTTTTCAGCTTATCTTCAGCATAGGTCTACCTTAATGAGTACATCCAGTGCTTAACAACAAATACATAGTCTTACTGAAATATTCATCTGGTATTGTATTCACTACAGAACAGCACACAGTCTTATATTCAAAAGATTTCCTGTTAATAACCAATCATTTTGCAAGTGCAGTTCCTCTCTGTCCATGAGGCTGGGTAAGGCTTCTGTAAGCTTTGTAAATCAAGGTAAGGCAAGTTTTTATGGTCCTAAATTGTTTGCCTCCCAAAACCACACACTGAACAGTCACTTATTTCTCTGAGGGAAATAATAAGCCTTTGAAAGCCACTAAATTAAGAAAAGTCTATGCAAGTTCAGGTGTTTAAGGTATCTGGACACAATCTCCCCTTAGAAAGAACCCTGTGAGGAAACCAACCTTTCCTTATTGACCAGCAGGAAAGTTCCTCTCTCTTGTCTTCAATTGTGTGAACTTAGCATCTCATTTAATTTGTCAGCTAAGATAAGCAGCTGCAGGACATTGTGCTTTGCTTAGCTTCATATCATATGCCAAACAAATGACAAATGTCACAAGGGATAAAAACATCCTGCCTTCACTACAGGAGGAACCTGTGAGGCTACTTTAGAGTACACTCCTTTCTTTTCGGTAACAAAGCATGGTAAAAATAATCCAAATTTTATTTTACAATACCTGCCTCAGTTACTATTAAAGGTTAGGCTCATACCATGTACAAACTAAAATGTTAGATTTATAGACAGAGGTCTCAGAAGAATTTTACTATTTCATGGTTATCAGGAGATCAAAACAAAAAAAAAAACCTATAAGAATAAGAGAAAACACATTTAATATAGAAGTAATTTTTTCTCCTCTAAAGCCTTTTTGATTTATAAATATGCTTCTCAAAGTTCAAAAGTTTAGAGCATTTTTAGAAGAAAACATGTTCAATAAAAAATCATCAGGAAGACTTGATTTTATTTCAACAAGAAGTTTTTTTAGAGTGTGGAATGAGAGTTGTTTATGATATATTCTGTTAACATATCCTTGCATTACTCTTTTCTCTTTACGTTTTTGAAAGTCAGGATTCTTTCTAAAGCATATTTTATAAAATCTGTTTTTGCAAGATTATGATAATGTCTCTACCAGCTGGATGTCTAGTACAAGGAGTCTTGTTCTTTGAGGAGACATTCATGCTAGTAGCTTGATCCTTGACCAAATGGCTCCTAGTTTTACAACTGCATTGCACTAGCAACTTTATAATTATGGGCTTTTATTTAAAATTCTATACAAAGCAAAAAATATAATGTTTATATCAATCCTAGTTCAAACTCCAGTTTAAATCTACTAAAAAGTTGTTCATGATTTTCTTTTTGAAAGTGGTTTTTTAATAGGTGCTAAAAAATATTCAATGTTTATTAATATATTGCCAATAATAGCTAAAGACAGTGAAAGCTAAAACATGCTATAATTATACAAGCTGATTTTCAGACTTCATATAATACTGGCTGTTCTATAGCCTGTGGTATTATCCTCGTCTAACATGTACATCTGATTCTTGGATGAAAGAAATAGGACCAGAATGAACTATTTTTAATTAGCTTGAATATTTGCATAGCCTGAATATTTTAGAAAAATACACACCCAGATACTTTTAAACCTATTTTAAATACATGAGATTTAAAACAATTAAAAAGTTACCTTAAAATTTTCCAGCAAGCTACTGACCACCCAGAGTAAATTCTGCTAATAATATTTTCCAATGTTATCTACAGGTACTCAAGGATCAGCAGTGATTGCATGCCCCTTTTAGAATTCTACTCTCCTTCAGGATAGTGCTACAGCAATAAAGCAATGTCTTCCAGAGCATAAGATCTAGTAATTTTATGTATTTAGGTATCTATTCAAAAACAAGGAAAAATTACATTTTATGTTTCCTTGACAGTTGAAAATTTTCATGCATTCTCCCTTTGGATGGAATCAACATATACTAAAAGGAATAGAATAACTTGGAGATCTAAAGGTGATGATTTTTTTCTGAGTATAAAGATGGAATAGAGGTAGCTAGAGGGGCGGAATAATACTAAAATTTTTAGTTTCTTTGTTTGTGTGTATAAAGAGGACTGCTATTTCAAAAAGTCAAATGTTTTTACTGTTTTTTAATGTTTTTAGTGTCTGACTCAGAAAAAGATCCACCAGTGCATATGGGAACTTAAACAGATATGCCACCAATAATGATATACCTAGAAATACCTTTTCTTCTTGTATATATGCACCTGATATTATCTGAACCATTCGAAAATGTGTTTGTGTACAGCAGCACTATAATAGGATTTTGTGAATTGTTCTTATCTAAGCGTTATATATGCATCCAGAGGGAAAACTTTACTTTAAGCAGGTACATTATCAGAAAATAACAATCTGGGGCATAAGCATCCCAAGTGTGCACCTTTTTTATGGTGTCAAACAAAGCAAACAATACACATATTTTCCCATTATTTTATGTTTGACTTTTTGTCATTATTATTATTACGTTAAGCCAACTGTGTTGGGTTTGTAAATGGGCTATGACTGTTACACTATAGCATCTGCTTATCCAAACAAGTCTCTCCTGATAATAGTGCCCATCAATGCAGGCCAAGAAGTAGCAATGGGAGATGAAACAAAGGGTATGTCTCTGCCAGTGGCCACAGGTTTCACCTCAGTCTGATTTACATGAATGCAATAAGCAATTCAACAAAAAAGAGTTGTTTTCAAAAAGCTATTTCCAACAGGATAGCATGAATAGAATCCCCCAAGCTGTCCAAAAATTAAGATCACGGAGGCAATGGTTGTTTCTGTGAAAAGTCACATTCCTGTGAGAACAATGCACTGGAAACCAGAAAAAACAGGAATCAGCAATAAAAGTAGGCAAAGGCAGCAAACATTCTTCATATCTTTGCTATATACAAACTATATATTTTAACTTCTGCACTTCTTCACAGCAGTGTTATGTGTATATTCCCAGCAGTAGAAGACAAGATGAGCAAGTTTTTCAAAAGAAAGTTTGTAGGACTGAAGCACCAAGAAGAGAAAAATTGATCTAACTACTAAGATGAGAGAAACCCACATTTTTTACAGAGCTTATGGATGTGCAATTATCATTTTCCTGGTGACAATGTCTGTGTTAATCAGCTTTCCACCTGAGCTTGGCAAAGGAGGTTTATTAGAGTCAACCCTTTAAGTGAGTGATTTCTGTGAGTTCCATTTCCCAGATGCAAAAATCTTCTTAATCCAGATGGTGAAAGAAAAGAGATATGGAGAAGTGTCGGTGATCAAAAGTGGATAATATTCCATCAAGATCATCATAAATATTGCTTTTCACTTAACACTCTTGCTACAAAAAATTTTATGCTTGACTTGAACTGCAACTGTCAAAGCCTTGCTGTGGCATTTCTTTTCATTAGTTATAAGGGTAAGTTTTCTTCTTTTCAGAGGGCAGGCTGAAACCTTCTGCAACCCAACAGGTAAATTTAGTGTTAGAAGTAAATAAATAGAAGGTTCTCCATGTTTGAGAACATCCCTTTTTTTCTAGACATCGAAAGTAAGGAAAGTAGAGAGTCCGTGTCACACTGTCAAGAAGTACCTATTTCACTGCATGATAAGAGCATTTATACTCACTCATTCCTTACACTCATGAAAATTAACAAAAATCACTGAAGCTGCAATGGTGAAAGCTGTACATTTTCTAGACAGGATGGCTTCCTACTTTAGTCTCTTAGTCGGCATGGCTGTGATATTTTTCTTTTTGGATGGTCTTTCAGATTTCACTTGGCATGGTTAAGTTCCTGGTAAACTCACAATATTATTACAGCAGTTCCCATGGTAGAAGTCCTCACTTAGGAGAAAATATTTAATGTTCCTCCTCTCCCTTTGCAGTGAAACATTTGGGAAGCACCACAAAGCAGTGCACATAGGCTGGTAAGAACTAATTTGACACCTTTACAACACACAGATACAGGAGTAATTGGAGCTTGGTTTTTTAAGCTCCCATGACGGCTCAGCCCTGAGGTTGAGAAAAAAAACATGAAGGTACTTTATTACTTTTCATTTTTTTTTTCCTGAAGGGTAACTTTTATTCCCACATGCTGGTTTTAGGTACTTAACATATCTGCCTGTCCAAAAGAGAAGTTAAAATTTTTGTGGTGAATTCCAGACATTAAATTCATTGTACGTGATGAGATGGACTGCAGTCGAACAGCCCTCAAAACATGATGATAATAGGTGGCATGAATCACTGGCTCTGGAGAGTAGAGGCACCTTGAGTGCTTCCAATGCATGTTAATAAGTCTTCCATAGTCTGTAAGCTAGTTTGGCTACCACAGGTTTTGACTCCCTGACCCGCATTCATAACACAGTAGCACCAACGCCTCTGTCCATTGACTTCAGTAACTTCCCAAGTAGTTGTTATCCAAGCTGAGTAAAATCTGCAGAGTATGAGCAGTGGTTTGTGAAGCTACCACGTGCTTTGCAGTGGAGTTTTTATATAGCTAAGACAAATGATGTGACAGAGATATCTATTTATATTTAAAATATAAATACTGTAAATATTTAAGATTGTACTGTAAGATGTAATAGTTAAAATGTACTGTAAATAGTTAAGTTTCCATTTAATGCATGGCAAAATTAGGTAACATGAAAAACAATCTGATAACAGGCAGGCTTTCAAATCTATTAAGTGTATTTGAATATTGCATCCTTAATGTCCATCACTATTACAGGATTTTATGTGAGAGTACAAATATATAGGACTTTAAAAATCTGCACTGGATAAAAAGACAGTAATAAAATAGAAGCTTACTGACTTTCTTCTTTGACTACTCTTTCTTCTTCCTTTTAATCTTTATTTGACACTTTATTAAAAGTCCAGAGCTCAAGATTTCAACCCCTGGTTAATCACCACTTAATCATTTGGCATAAGTTAAAGACAAATCTCTGCTGCATTGGTTTTCCCCCTATACTACTCTCCTGATTAACCATCAGATATTGCTTCCTTTTCCTAATTATATCTCTAATTTAGATGTGGTCAATCCACCTTCTAAAATACTGCCAAATGTACATACTATAGATATTAAAAAAATTATATGGAAACGTGTCATCCTTGAAACATATGCTACTCCAAGTTCTGTTGTGAGCTCCAGAGAAAGGATATGGACTGAGAATAGCTCGAAGTTTAATCCCACTCACATAACTAAAAGCCTAAACTTTGTACCAGGATCCATGTGCTGACTAAGCTAGACAAATTGGGAAGCTGTGTGAGATTGTGTGGTGTGTCAAAATTGCACAATTACACCTTAGAGTAATTGTTCACAAATACCTATTCAGTGCTGACCACAACTAATTGATGGATGTCAGGAATCATGTTTCCCCACAGTACTGCAGGAATAGGGCTGGAACCAATTTTCCTTTCACCTAACTTTTGCTGTCTTCTCTGCACACCACTTCTCCCTCCTGTGAGTTGCAGAATTAATTTCAGTAGCGATGTGTGATCAGGAATGTAGGGAATCTTTGAGCCAAGATGGATGCTTGACATGAGTCGTACAGTGACACCATGGAACTCATCAACTGTGATCATCACCAGGGCGCTGAGAGTTTGGGATATTTTCTGTAAACACACACATCTTTATTTTTCCATGTGTTTTGCAAACCCGTATGGTGGAAGGCTTTTCACACTTTTAGCCTGCAGATTTTTATTGAGTGTGGAAACAGAGTTTATAAATAGGACTTCTCTTTTTTCTTTTAATGCCATTTAGATCTCATTTTAGAAGAGTTCATAAACAAGCTGCATTTGTTCTTTTTATTGGCTCAAGAGAACAGCTGTCTATCAAGCATTCCTGTTTACATGATCTCCTTCAGTAAGCCATGCTTAGAGACCTTCTGTGGGTTATCAGTAGCTGTTATATAAATAACAGCATATTGGATGAAATCTGTGATATTATTTCATGTGCATTTTCTTCCCTTACACTGAGGTTCTCTTGTAAGCAGTGGCCCAGAACCAGATTCATTCACCTCTGAAATGTCTCCAAGTTATCTTTACAGGCACTGTGTTAAATCCTGGCAGACAATGCCCCAGGGTTGCACAGATCATATGCTGGCTATCTGTAGAGGACTGCATTTCAGCCATAATGAATTAAGTGGTTTATTTCTTCAAAAAGCAGGAGATGTTTGACAGAAAAGCTAAAAAACACAGTGCCAAAGTGGGAGGTCTGTGCTGTCAAGAGGTGTCAAACTGACAGAACTGGAGACCTAAACCTTCTGTTACCCTACAGCAAAAAACAGATTTCAAACCACGTCACATACTAGAAGCACTGGCAATGGAAGAATTCATGTATGTTAACCACAATATAGAGGCACCAGATGTACAGACGTGAGGAGATTTTAGTTGCCATCTCAATTCCAGTCTCAACTTTAGAGATCTAGAATTTAGTTCCCCAGAACTTTATCCAATACTGCACCTTTTATTTCCGTAACACTCTCTAATGCTTATCCCCAGTGCTCATTCAAATACAGGATTTTGGTTCCAAAGCAGTTGAAGATTCTGTTTTTTATTGCTGAAACATTCCCCAATTACTTAAGTGAAGTAAAATGTTCAGCACGTGTTTAACTCCATCTTTTAGAAGTAGTAAATGCTCAGATTCCTAAAGCGCACAGCCCAAGATAAGCATATGTTTAGACAGCATCCTGACTCAGTTGTTGCCCTGTATGTGGGGGCTCAATGAAAAATAATAATAATAAAAAAGAAATCCTAATTGTAATTCTGACTTTGGGACAGGATTTTATTGAAATATTTATAAATAAAGACATGGTGGTACTTAATTATTTAAGAAACAAACTGGTTGTGGAAATTTCACAGAGATATAAGGTCCTTGGACTTGTACAAGAGACAAACTTGGCCCACTTTCCTGTGACTAATATATACAGTAAGGAAAGAGAGAAAGGGGAAGGAAAAGCCATTTTCTTTCACAACAGGAACATATGATATTAAGGAAACTGAAAGCTACATTTCTAAAATTGCTTCCATTTCAGTCTTCTGCCTATGGAGAATCAATATGCCAGAAGAGCATAGCCTATAACATTAATATTATAGAATAAACATTGTTTTTGATTGATTGATAGGCACACTTTCTTAAGGCCAAGCAATAATGAATACTACTTTTTTTCCACATAATCTATCTTTCCCCTCTCCCTGCACTGAGGATGTAGAGAAGAATATGATACCACTTGCCTGTATATAGAAGCATCTGTTATTAGGCACCAGGAGGTTTCACTAGGATGCATGTCCTCAACCCCATATATCCAACAGAAACAGCAAGGGGAAATCAGAATACAGAAAAATGCTGTTTGGTCTGTTTCAGCTTCAGAAAGTCAGTCAATCAAGAAAGGTGAGCTGATGTCATGGCTAATAATTCCCAGGGGATTTTATTCTGCCCTAATTACACAGTTCCTAAGCAGGCTGAGCTTAAAAGCAAATCCATGTACATCCTGATTTCAACATGTAGTTTTACATCATGTCACATTTGCTTTTCTTTCTGAATCAGCAACAACTAGTAAGTGCTTCCCTAGTAATTCTGATCTAACATATAGACAGTATAAAAAATAATAATTTAGCTATTATACTGACATTTGGTGATTCTTTGCAGGGAGGAAACATGGGCCCATGTTTCTGGGGCATCTCTAAATTCCTATGGCTCTGAGAGATGCTTCCAAGATCACTGGGTATGCACTGAAGTAATATTTCAAATGTATGTGTGTTTCACTGTTAGACATATTTTTACTCACTTTTGTACTTGCAGAAGAGATAATTCTGATTCCACAAATTCCCTCTTTTCCTTCCTGTGTCTTCCTCACTTAACCATGACAAAGTCAAATTTGAGCATCCTTCAGAGGGAGAAGAAACCATTGGACCCAAATAAGAAGATCTTTTTACAAGGTTCCTATATATTCTTTTCATATATATATATTATTCAAATATATACAGAGAGGCTTGTTAATGTGAAGAAAAAATTCTGCTCTCTTTTGGATAAGCCAAATGGGAGAAAGACAGGATGTTAGGACATTTATGCCATAAGTAGTTTTACTCTGTCATGACACAGTTTACGCTTGTCTTTGGTCTTTCCTTCATATTATCAGGACTGTACCATAATTGGTGTTACTGCTGATGGATACCTTGAAGTTTTGTGTCTCTCATGCACTCAAGCTGTCTCCCATTTCTGCCCACCCATTTCACAGGCAGACTTTTATCTTGTAAGCCTGTGTAAGAGAGGAGTCAAGGATAATCAGCTGAGCAGCTCTGATTTAAGATTTGGATAACTGAGGCACAACAGAATTCAGGGAAGAAGCTGGTCTTTCATTGAATGTCACCTTGTAGCAACTCACAGTTTGGACTAATCATTTTCTTAAATTAAGGATTGGTAGGAGTATTCTTAGTCTGCCTCAATTAAAAATTCTGGAGGCTCTGTCCTGACTCCCTCCAACATCCTTAGTGTCATACAGCTACTCTGACAGAGTCAAAATCAGTGGAAGAAAAAAAAATGGAAGGGAAAAAGCTTCCTAAAGCAAAGTTAAAATCAGTGTAAATGTTCAGTAAGAAATCTTAATTTTGTAAAGTCTAGAGAACTTTTCCATCCCTTGAGATTCTTGCTAGCTCATCTAGCATCTCTCAGGATTTCTGCTCACAATAACAGAGCATAATATTGTAATCATTGATTGCATTTTATTATTATATTCTGAGTACTGACAGAGGGAATGCATTAGTGCAGAAGACAATGAAACCTGACTCACCCAAAACTTATAATTGTCTTGGATGAGGTTAAAGATAACACCACAAAACTCTTTGTGCTATGTTATTGCTTAAAAATCCAGCTTTTGGCAAACTCTGGAGCATTGGTTTGTGCATGGAGCAGAGAAGGAACTTACCCGCAAGTCCCGAGAGCTTAGAAACTAAAGCTTCCTTAAGAAGACTACAAGCTAAAGCTTACTTCTGCAGTATTACATGTTGATTCACAATAATATCAGCATTTGCACATTGTAATACAACTTAGGGATATGTTATTGATTTTCTTTCCTAAGCATCCAGTAATCAACATCTTGGCTAAGGTTCCTCTATCCTTCCATATGTTGTACATCAAGTCATTGTACCTCCACAGTACCAATCCTTTCTTATTTCTTTTTAGGTTGTTGCAGCCCCCAGCATGTGCCAGGTGCTTCCCAAAGAACAAAGCTTAAGAATAACTTTGAGATCTATGTAAAAACTCATTATAATGATTTTTTCCTTCTTCTTTGAATTGAACTGCACCTTTCAACTAGTGAATTCAGCAGAGTTAGCAACTTACACCAAAAATTGGTCCTTTGTTAAACTTTTTCAAGCTTTCTTTTCTCCCTTGTTTTGAATAGAGGGAGATACAGTTTCATCAGTTGGTCGTTTAATGAAATTCTCTTCATTCTTTTTTCTTTTCCTTTTCTTTTTCCTCAAGAATAAACAGATGGCTTTGTAGCTAAAAATATGATATAACACACCTCCGGTCAAAGTCTTCTGAAGCATATCTGTTCTTACTTATTTTTCTCTGCAACCATAGATGTCCCAAATACTTTACAGAAATCATACCTGACTCACCTGGAAATGAGGAATGGGATTTTTAGTGGGTTTCTTTGTAGGCCTTTCCATTTCAATTTATTTTGACAGAAGTTTGGAAACTCTTTTGGAACTAAAAGGCCTTCTACTCTTTATAAACTCATTGTTTTGAGCCCTTTGTGGACATATCTTTTAGCTAAATGGCTATTTATGTTCAGAGAGTAAAACTTTTTGCTTTCAATCTATCTTAGACCAAAAAGTTTATTGTTATTTTTTCATTTTCTTGGCAGTTAATAATGCATTTTCAGTATCCTGTTTTTGTCTAGGATAACCTGGTTTCAGATGGGACAACCCCATAGGTGCATCACACACTGAAATGCACATAATCATCAAAGTGGAGTGTTTTAAAATTAACTTATTATTACTTTTTTTTTTCTTAGCAAAGAACACGTAGATGCAGAGTACATTTTAATCAAAAATTCTTAACAGCCAAGGACATTCCTACTGTTAAACAGTTAATGTGGATGGAGCTAAAACAACAGAAAATTTTCTGCTTTGGAAACCTTAAGATCTCACATACCTATACGTGCAGTTATTTATTTATTTACTTACCTATTATTTTATTTCTAAGAATCTTTGCATGCACATGAATTTCATGTGATGGGAAAGTTAATCTTATGTTAAAGAAAAGGGCTGGAAATCTTTTCATCTACCTTCTGCAATCAGGATTTATTCTATGACCTTTAATAAATCAATTTTTGATGTGTCAGTTTCCCCACTGGTTAGATTTTGATTAATAATGACCCTTAATATAATTTCTGTAGTTCAGAACAGGGTGATGAAAGCAAAGGCCCAGTTCTGGCAATGTTTACTTCATCAGGTAGCACTTATTCCTGAGAATGATGTTATAAACCTCAGTAGAAGCTGCTCAGCTGAGAAGTTTACATGAATAAGTATGATTTATTTAATATCTGTCAATATTTGTCATTTTTTTAATTCTTGAGATTTAACATGGCATTTAAATGAAAATTGGTTTTTTTCTTTATGAAGGTTTTTTTTTAATGTTGTTTTTCTTTTTTGAGCCCATCATGCCTTATGACAACACAGATAATTTAGTACCCTTTTTAATGATGGAAGAGTTGTGATAGTTTGATGCCACTTGGCTACAGTTCAGGTATTTTTTTTATTTGGAGCTGGGGTGAGAAAGAACTTCTTGTCTCTGTATGATTTTTGCCAGCATGGGTTTACACCTTCAGACAAAGGCTCAAGTTGACTGATGACATTTCCATCTAAGGTAGACAGCAAAACTCTTTCTAAAATCTAGCTTTTATACAGTTAAACACATGCAAAATGACTCATTCTTTATTGCAGTGGCATCCAAGATTGTTACAAGAGCTATGACAGTGTCCAAAACAAAGGATGCACTCCAAATCAATTTTGGGGTTGAGGGAAAAAGTGGCAGAAAGTAAAAGCCTAAGAAATATTTTTACAATCTCTTGGCTATATTCAAGGATTTCAGAAGGTCTCCATTTCCATATCAGGAAGCCAACACTTTATTCTTTAACGTCTAAACAATGATATAACTCATCAATTATGAC
This sequence comes from Acrocephalus scirpaceus scirpaceus, assembly GCA_910950805.1. NCBI lineage: Eukaryota > Metazoa > Chordata > Aves > Passeriformes > Sylviidae > Acrocephalus > Acrocephalus scirpaceus. The sequence goes on along the minus strand of OU383776.1, from coordinate 20,945,551 downwards.
ACATTTCTCTGTTTCAAGAAAATGCATGTTTCAACAGCTTTATCAAAATGCATAGCAGAGGAATTTTGATGTAGGCTCTTCCCACAGCTTCAGGACATATTCTGTGGAGGGCTTTACACGCATTTCAGGGAAAACTCTTCTCTTACTAGTGAGACAAATCTGATTTTCTCTATCTTTGCAGATACTGGAATCTATATTAGGTGTGATGCAGTGACAAGTCAAGATACGAGTCTCAAGCACTTTAATTTAATAAACTCAGAGTGCTAGTTCTTCTCACAAAATTATCCAGAAATTCCACAATTTTTATTTTGCAGTACTCAATCCATTATGTCAGTGCAGTTTTCAGTTGGGCCTAGAAGGTGATAACTACCATGATCATTCTTTTTCTTACTTTTTTTTTTTCATTTCAAAAATTGATATTATAGTCATTTTCCACCCTTTCTGTTACCTCCCCAGATTTTCAATTACTTTTCTGAAGTATTTTTCTTGGATAAAATTAAACCAATTACTGCTGATCTTGACAAGTAATGACATATGCCCCATGAACTGGTAGCTCTTTCTGTGCTGTGAAAGCAGTCCTTCATGAAGTAAAGGTGTTTATTTGTTCATTTAATACTTCTTTCTCCAGGAAATAGAAGACTTAACTACCATCCCTCTTGATACACCAGAAACTTCTTGTGCCAAACTTTCAATATTGCTTTCTGTCAGATAGTGCCCAACTAGTAGATTATGTTATTAGACATTTTAATTTTTGTAGAATTTTAAATTAAATTCCTTAAAATTCTTCACCAAGCAAGATCTTGAGCCCCTTCTTAACTTAAATCATATAAATGCATTACCAGACAGGACCCTGGGGACAGGATGGGACATCAGACCATGCTCTGAGATGTTGCAGTACAAGAACTCTTTACACACTGAGTCATAATGAAAGAAAATAATTTTCTGCCTCTAGAAATGGACCAAGTCACATTACTTCCTTTCTGTATTTTCAAACCAAAATACAACCTATTTTTTTTAATTTTATTTTTTGTATTTTTTTTTTTAAAGCTGCTTTGGTCATTTCAAAGGAGTTAAGGGATAGGAGACAAACCGAATTGGTCTTCTGCTTCTCTCCAAGGTTTTTGGAGGTTTTCTTCAGTGACAAAACGAAAAAATCTCTTTGGGTCTACCAGCCAAGTGAAAAATCAATTAGTTACACAGGTCTGGCTAATTGTTAAGATTAGTTAACAGACAATGCATGCTTTTTGTTCATTATTTTTTCTCCATAATAGGACATGTCATGGACCACAAAACCACTGAATTTTTCTTTACATCTGTACAGACAAAGTAGCATTTTTAACACCATTCTTCAAGGTGCAGACAAAAAAATGTAATAAAAGAGAAGAAGGAGAAGCAAATCCATTTATACTTTAAAAATATATGAATAGCTTCTCAGAAAAAAAAAAAAAAAAGAAGTGATATAAAGATCATCCTAGGATGTTCAGCACTCAGTCTTTTTACATGAAATCTCAAAGTAAAACTTCATTTGACCCCCTTATTTAGTGAGATTCTGTTTGGCCACCATCAATTTCAACTTCTCACACCTTAGCTGGACTAGATATATATATATTTTTTTTTTCCCCTGGTAAGAAACTATTTAAAGGCTAAAGAATATCCTACGATCTTCATACAGGCCTTGCAAAAATATTCTGTATGATCTTTCTCTGTGTCTCTTTTACCAGTAGCTACAAATTCCTTCTGAAAACCTATTTTTTTTCCTAGAATATTTCTATGTTGCAGCCTATTAAACATCCAAGTTTCAATATACTCAAATAACCACAAAACACATAATAAGGACCAGTTAAGCACATGAGTTCGCCAGGTGAAGAGGCGATAACATGGGGACAAACCTTCAGCTGCTATGAAATAGTCCAGCCTTTCAGCGCAAGAATTTCTGGTTATAACAGAGAGGACATCAGTACAAAATCTTCTCTGCTGGAAGGCACTCAGTAAGGGATACCTGAGAATAAAATGCATATTTGAGAGTAGACTAAAGAAGGCAGCTCACCAGCAAAGGATCAGATTTAAAAAAAATCATCCCTCTGCTGCCCCTTGAGCTGTTTGTTATGGAAAAATAACAACTGTTGTACAGGGAAGTTGGCAAGGAATATAAGGAAGCACAATTTCTTGTGTGCTGCCTTGGACTAGTTAATATTCATCAGCAAAAGTCAAAGCCTTAAACAGAAAGGTCATTTCAGGGAATTTTTTGAAATAACAAGAATCAGTACAGCCCAGAAGTGTTGAACTTGGAATTCAAGGGTCGAGGTTTCCAACACCTGAAATTTCACATGTGGCTGGATGTTCAGATGCTGCATTGTTTTCTAATTGCTATAAATCTTGTGGGTTTTAAAGCCATGCACATAATCTGCCTTTCTGCAAAAAACAGTTTTTAGTTACCAGAAACCAAATGTATTATTAATTTATTTAATGCTGATGGACTGAATTCTGAATGGGAGAAGACAGTCAAGGATCAGTGATTGGCAGGAATAAACCAGTTTCACTGAATGGGGAGAGGGGAGATTTTATTCAAGGAAATGGCAGGGAAACCCATCCTAATAAATAATCAAGCTGTGTTGGCTCAAACACTTATAATGCCAGTGTCTGTGATAAGCAATGGAAACATTAACACAAAGTGCTTCACCATAAACTAATACGGTAGAGTTCAGAATGATATATTACAGCACAGCCATGCCTAGCATGGCATGCTTTTAAACTGATGCTTATAATAATTTTTATTTTCGTAACAATAGGGGGAAAAAAAGAACAGAACAGCAAAAATTGTTATCTGCTAAAAAGGAACTGCAATACCAAAATTTCTTGATAAGAACCTACATAACGATTTAGCCACAGCAAGAGAACTGTGCTCAGATACAAATGCAGTAACTAGGAATATGGTTGTAGCTTGTTCATTTCTAATCCTAGCTGTATGTTACAGTCAAATGGTGAAAGCAGTCATTTCATGAAATAACTGAAATTTTCAGATATTTCATGAAATGACCAACATTATTGCTGTTCTACTACACTCTTAGACTGTTTTACTCCATCATTAAATTAAATGACTGGTGTTATTGTGAAAGTCACATTGGAGTGATTTTATCACTCATATTTAGGCACCTGAACTTAGATGTACATGTCAATTTAGGCTCCCACAGTCATTGAAGAAAAGATGGCGTGTCCAGCTGGTAAATTAGCTGATCCAAACTTAACTGGTTTTAAATTAAATAAACCATCCTTTGCATATACTGCTCTCTTTCACTGAATTATAGAAGATGTCAAATGTGATGGGTTTGAACAAAGATGCTTACCCTTTGGTTGATCCTTGTGACTTCTATTCACTGTGTTGCTTAATATTATAAATGTTCACAACTGCTGTGAATAGTACCTCTGTTATAACACACTTGTGCTCTTTGCCACAGGACATCTGATTGCACTGGATCCATTTGCTCCCTCCTTGTAGCTTACATTTCCCTTTCCCAGTGTGCCATGTGGGCTACAGAATAGAATTAGTGTTATATTCAGAGATGTTTTTTTCATTTTGTTTTGATCAGAACAAGTAGCATGACACATCTTTCTTTATCCAGTCTGGAACATTTATTAAAGCTCTCCACAGTTATGGCTTCCTACAGTCCCTAGACTTAAAAATTTACCCCTGTTGTGACAGTCAAATTCTAGTGACAGATGAGCATGTTAAATGCCTTTACTGCCTTGAAGAAATTCTGTCTCATATTCCTAGTAAATGCAGCATTTGTTGGTCCTTCCCCTTACAGGCCAGAAAAGACTAAGAGCCTGTCTTTCTAACTGCTTCCCTGGGAAGTGAAAAGTTCTATCTTCAGACAGCCATGATGAAGTGGTACCATTCACAGCGAAGACAATATTAGTTGAAGTATGGATGTGGTGAATGTCCATGAAGTTATATGACAGGTTCACTCTTTCCTAACGAGAATCTGAGAGGAGCCAAGGGATTCTGCACATCAGATTAGAATGTCTAATACTGTTCTGATAGAATGGAGAGACTAGAAACTACAATTCAACACAAGTTTCCTGGCTGTGACTGCATAGCAGGGAAGATTCAATTCTGGGGTTTTCTGGGCCCTAGGACAAAGGTAAAGCAGGCACCTGCAACACAAAGGAGAGCCTGATTCTCCAAGAGACTTCCTGGATACTGAAACTGTTAAAAAAGCAGTCCTTATCCCAGGGAAAAGCCTCATTTAAATGGAAAGGTTTGAAGTTTTGGATGAGGTCAAAGACTACCTGCCAGTTTGAGTCTTTTAGCCCAGGCTGAGAATATGGGTAGGGTAAATATTAGTTCCTACTTCATCTGCATGTAATACTCAGAGAACATCACAAGCCACTGACCTTCGTATCTCTTCACGCAGCTGGGTGCCCTGAGTTCTTTAGTATGTACTCCTGTATGTTCTTTTGGCTGTGGGATGTTACATGGAAGTACAGTCAAGAAGATAAGCAGGACTCTGTTGTTGAGATCTACTGCCCTTCCTGCATAAAACTTAACCACAAATTCATACTCCAGAAGAGAGCAGGAAAGAGTTGTAATGGCGTAACAACAGAAAAACTAAGATGCGTTCACAAGTCTTAAATGGAAACTGGACAGTGACATCTAGAAAATACTGGTCACAGAGGGAAGATATTTCTCACTCACAATGCTTCACGGTGTTTTATCAGATACAGGCTGTTATCATGAATATGTGCAGCTACCTCAGAACAGTTTTGAACTGGTGAAATGCATATTTATGTCAGCAAATATTATGCAAGCAGTAGAGCTTAACCCACTGCCCACTAGAAGGTACAAAACCTTTTGTCTAGAAGGTACAGAAACTTCAGTCATCTGACAGAAGTCAAATAATTCTGACACAAAATACTTTATGCTCTTTCCTGGTCCCATAAATCCTAGTGGTTCCCCCCTTCCACATCAAAAATGTAAAAAGAAATTGCTTTCTGATTTGTGTCCCTTTTTTCTTCTACTGTCTGCCTTGAGAGATAAATGATCAGCTGAAACATCCTTTACAGACTCTATGGTTAACAAACAGCAGAGAGACTTGTCCTGAACTTTTGTAAAGCTAGACATTTCAGAAAACCTGAAATGTTGGAGAAGAAATGCGAATGTAATCCCAGACAAGAAACACAAATTATCTTCCTAAGGTTGTTTCTAAAGCAGTGAGAAACATTAGTGATTTGGACTTGTTTTTGTTGTTTTCATATGCCATCTAGATATTTCAAAAAAATATTTACCTTCTAAGTTTGTTTCTTAGACTTGAGTTTTCTAGATTTATTTTAAAGGCTCAACTAGGTTATTTACAAATTAACCCATTTAAGGATTAAATTTGTACTCACAGAATTTATTTTTTCATTTATTTAATGTAATATTTTAAAGCTTCCTGAGAAGCAGATTTATTGTGTTTGTTTGGGGTTTTTTAAATGAAAAATTGGGGGGTTTTTTCCAAATTATTTATTAGGACTTCAATTTTGGTTTTGTATGCACGGATTTTGAACATATGAGTTTATGTTTATTTCTGCAGTCTTTATGGTTTTCAGTAAAGCTTATACGATTAGACTTGTGAGTCAGTATCCATGAGTCCAGACAACTTGACTTCTGAACTCCAGCTTCACATATTTAAAATCAGAGAATCGTAAAGTAATTTCAGTACCAAAGAACCCGGGAAGGATCAGGATGGCTCAAAGCTGGGCCAATTTGCAAGTTATATCATTTGACATAGGCCCTCAGTTAGCCAAGTTTTGTGTGTTTGCGAGAATGGGTATTTCACTTCTTGTCTGGGCCTCTGCCTTAATGTTTGACCAACATGACTGTGTGATTTTTTTTCCTGATTTCTAATAAGTATTTCACATTCTGTAACTTCTGTCTATTGCCTCCTGTCATTTATGTGTCTACCTCCAAAATGAGCCTGGCTCCACTATCTTTCTAGCTGCCTAATTCATATTTAATGACATTTATTTATTCTGCTTTTCTGAAGACTGAATAAACCCAGCTGCTTCAATTTCTTTTAGTTTATCTTGTAGTCTGGACACCCACATACCTTGCACCATGCAGCATGCAGCTGTCTGTTGGCCAAGCTTGAGTATCTTGCAGATGCAGGGGAGATGTAGTACTTCAGGTCTCTTTCACTAGTGCTAAATGAAATGTAATAATCACTTCCTTCAGGCTTCTGCCCATGGTCTTGCTAATGTATCCCAGTCTGTGGTCAGCCATCACCTCTGTAAGGACGCATTGTGACTCATGTTCAACTTAGTGTCCACCAGGACCCCTGCCCTCTCCCCACCCCCCAATTTCTTCTGTGCACAGCTATTTCCAAGGCCAGCTGTTGGGACAATTCAGAAGCTCTTGATCTGCACAAAACTACTCCAGTCTCAACCACATTCAGTGGCCCCAGACACAAAGCCCAAAAAAACACCCTACAAAGGAAATGGCTGCACATCTGTCAGCCTCATGAGCAATGCATATCCATCAGATCTTGGCCAAGACAAAGTGGGTGGTGTACTCCTTCAAGGTATGACTGCTTTAAGGTGAAATGAATTGGGGCTGGCAATTTTATTCATAACAATTAAAAGCTTTAATACCAACCTTTACTCACAATGGTAGAGACAGAGATCCACTGAACTGAGATTGTGACAAGGAATTGTCTCAAAATAAACTGAAAATGTAGCAAAACAGTTGTGCATTTCCAGATGGTAATGAGATGCAATTATATATTTGAATTAAACAGATATATCACATAGCAATTCTTTTGAAATTATTAGAAACTGCTCAAGAGAGTAAGTGTGCCTACTTGTTTGTCCTAAGCTCACAGAAAACTCAGCTATACTCAGATGTCCTCAGCTGGTAGGAGAATACACCTTCACTAGCAGGTAGTTAAATAATGCTGATAATTCCAAAGACAGGTTATATCTGTTTAGTGAATGTGGGTATAGTCCTACTAATTTGCCAATAATTCAGAAGTTATACAATAACACTTTCTGCAGCTAAACATGTGATGTCCAACAGATGATTGTTGTAGTGCGACCTGGTTCAAAGCAAGACCACGGCGAAACTTACAAACTGGCCGGACAGATCACACATCACACCAATATGATGAATGGCAAAATGCGTTTATTTCCCATGGGCACGCTCTTAAATACTCGTGGTGTGCCCATGTCACTTCCTTCGTGGTTTTATTCCTTGGTGATGTCATGAAGAAGAAGGGACCCTAACTCCTCGTACAGCCCGGGGTCTTTGGAACAGTCATGGCTAACTACATTTCCCCCCTCTCCATGAACAATTAAACTTTCAACTTATGTAAATATAACGACTGTAAACTGTGTAAACAACATGTTAGTAACATGCAAGTAAACTCAACTGTTAGTAGGCAAAAACTGGCTTTGTGGCCATTTCAGGCCAGTTGTCTTTGCTGCAACAGCATAATATCAATTCTGCTTAACCGAGCTTTGACAAACTGGGTAATTTTGTTGAGCAAACAAGGTCCGAATATGAAGGCAAGTATTATGACAATGACTGGCCCTATTAGGGTAGAAATGATAGGGGTAATCCAGGGGTGTTGGGTGAAAAGAGAGTCGAACCAGTTTTTCTGTTGGAGCTCAAAACTGCGGCACTTGAGCCTGTTTTTGAGCTCTGCCATGGATTGTCGGATGAGACCTGAGTGGTTTACATAAGTGCAGCACTCCTCATTTAAGGCAGCACATAGTCCTTGCTGCATCAGCAGGAGCTCCAGACCTCGCCTGTTTTGGAGAACCATTTCGGACAGAGAAAACAGGGATTCTTCTAGTTTTAAAATGTTTCTGTGGATCTCAAGGAGGTCCTCATCTATTGTTCTCTGCAACTGCAACAGGCTCTGTTTCTGTGTGGCCAGCGAGGTAATACCGGTGGCTGCACCTGTTCCTCCGAGGGTTAGCAGTACTGCCAGACTGACAGCAGTTGCTATTTCTCGTTTCGCTCAGTGCGGCTCTGCTCCGAAATGCAGCATGACTTCCTCATCTGTGTGGTAAAGGATCCTGGGAATGACAGTGACTTGAACACAGAAATCGTTAGATTCATTAAAGTGTCTTATAAAGACACAGGGGGTCAGTCCCGTGGTGTGACAAGCCCATATGTTTCCTGACGCAGGGATAGCCCACTTTTCATGTTTGTTTAAACGAGCTGAGGAGCCACACAACTCCTTGCTTCGGGCTTTGATATTTTTATTGCCTATACAAGTTCCGTAGCCCGAGATTATTCCTAGGGTGATCCCTTTACTGTGGGCATCCCACTTACATTGTTTGGGGCTGGCTTTTTGGGAGTACTCAAAGGTTCTATTGGAACCTATTCCTTTGTAAAAGGGTGGTCTGGAATCGTAACACAGCCAGCAGGGTTTTGTGAGGTTGGGGTGTGAAATGTTAAGTGACACAAAGGCGGCACGTAACATTCGGGTGAACAAGCTCTGCGAAGGGGTTTCCTGTGTAGGAATGACTTGCGCAGAGTTTGACAGGGAAGCGGTGGCAGGCGATTTCTTCACCGTCGAAAGGGTGGCTGTGGGCGATTTATTTTTTGGAAAGGTTGCCAATTCATTAGGCCCCACTACTACGTGTCGTACGCGCGACGGAGACCTAATAATTTGCACAACAGTGCCTTTGTCAGGATCACGGAGGATAGATGGATCCTCACGCATGTATACTGACCACAATCTGCCTATCGCCCAAGATGGGTCGTGTGTTTGCAGGACTGTGACTGTGAGGTGTGTGCAACTCCCGGGATGTCTACCTTGGTAGGTGCTTCTTGATATACAGTTGCTGGGCCAACCTGTCACCGGCCACTATGGTTTCACATCCCCAGTACCCGCAAAACCAATAACCCGGGTAGGTGCAATACTCCTTTCCGGGGTTATTGCTTGGGCACCAATATGTCCCTACCTCGATGACCTTGGAGGCTTTACCAGATCGGTCATTTGTGAAGATGTCTGCCAGTCGCACAGTCCAAGCTGGAGTGTTGGTTTCGGATTGGCCTATGAGAGTGCCGGTAATGTAGTTTCGGAATGTCCAGACGTGAGGTTGGTAGGGGTGATGGCCAGTGCTGAGGTAGATTGATGCTGACAGGATGCAGATGCACAAGAACTGAGCCAGAGGCTTGGCTGATGGTCTGTAACGAGAGACCTGTGGGGAGATACTCAGAGTGTTGTTAGCTTTTGTTAGGCAATTCTGGCTTTATAGATTTCAAAGGGCACCATTTAATATCATCATCCTTTTTCACTGCTGCATACCCTCTGCCAGTTACAACCAGTTTCCAATCTGTCTCCCACTCCCCTAGCTCATTCTTAATGCAAACTGGGGGACCTTCTTGAACTGCTTCTACAGCCCAATGCTTTTGTGAAGGAGCCTGACTTTGATCCCCTCCGGGGAACTGATTTAAAGCGAGCATGGCAGTTGCGAGCAGACGTGGTTGCTCTGATGGAGGAATGGCACTACCAAACCCTTTGGCTTTTGCCAGGATTTCCAGTTTTGACTTTAGGGTTTGATTGGCTCATGTATCAGGCGAAAACCTTTGCCTCTGAGCTTGGGGATGACGAAGACTGGTGTGTTCCACGGAGAAACCGAGGGTTCGATGTGTCCTTTTTCTAATTCTTGCTCGACGAGCTGAAGGAGAGTGGATCTTCGAGGCTTTGGGATGGGCCACTGCTTGACGTACACCGGGTCTGACGACTTCCAAGTCAGTTTAATTGGGAGTGGCAGGTACGCCGGAGTGGCCCTAAGGGTAAATTTGTCACCCTTATTCCTAGCAGGGCTTGGGCATCTCGTCCTAGCAGCGGCGGGGTGTTAGAGAGAACATAGATGTGGACGTTGACAGGCTTTTCAACTCCGTCTGGGGTGTATATCGTGATTGATATTGTGTCCACACTTTTCAGGGCATGCTGTACTCTTCCCACTCCGACCACTGTTGCAGCATCTTGCAGCTGCCAGCTTGGAGGCCAGCGCGTGTCTGGAACAACGGTGACATCGGACCCCGTGTCCACCGTGAAGAGAAGCTTGATAAGGCAATTGTCTGGTTGGTACATTGATCGGCAGACTCCCCAAACTTCTGGAGGGTGTTGTGTATCATAGTTTATTGCCAGGGCCACCCGGGGGACGTCGTTGGGTCAGGGGTTGCCTGTGCCGTGCATTGCGCCTGCGTGCCATCTTGTTTGAAGTTCTGTGTCACCATGTGTGCAATCGGTGCCGATGGAGGCAGTGTCTGAACTGGGATGTTGGGCATGGTTTGGGCTATGAAATTGGTCATTTCTCTGGTGGGCAGCGGACTTGGGTGGTGTTCCGCCCCTGTGAGTGTAACATAACTGGGCCGCGGGCTGTCCCAATGGAAAGAGGGTCGCATGCGGCCTGATTGGCCTCTCCCCCGCCCGTTTCCCTGCTTTTTATTATGAATGCAGCATCGAGCAATGTGACCTTTTCTTCCACAAATCCAGCAAGGTCCTTTCGGCCTTGGCAACGAGGGGTCTGTGGGTGGTGGCTGGCCATGAATGTTACGGCTTTGGATGGCCATTACCTCTGCTACAGCTGCGCCGACTGCAGCTGGTAGTGGAGCCATCGCAGCACCAATTGCGGCTTGGACTGGAGCTAAATTTTCCACTTTCACCACATGCTTAATGATGGTTGCGATGCTGGCGCCAGGAGGCAGTGACTGCAATAGCTCCTTGGTTGTTTGATTGCATTGTTGCCTCAAACAACCTTCTAGTACTGGCACTTTTGCTTCTGGTGGCAGATCTGAGGCATCTATAGCTGCTTGGAGGTGATTGACAAATGTGGTGAAGCACTCACTTTCTGCTTGCCTGATGGTAGTCCATGGCAACGGCTTTGCAACTACCCTGCAAGCTGTGCGGATGGCTTCTCTCACGACGCGAGTCGTGGCGGCGATTTCAGAGGCTCTTAAGCCCTGCGCCTGCGCCTGGGGACTAATCATTTGCGGGTCTCGACCCATTAGACGCTGCAGGCGTGAATTGCACAATGGGTGCTGGTCTCCATTAACCTTGGCAAGTATCTTTTCTAAGTTGTCTTCCCATTCTTGTTTGAAGACAATCATGCCTGCTCCATCAAAAATCATGCAGCATGTTTGTTTTATATCAAAGGGAAGCATGTCATCATTACCAAAAAGGCCATCTATTAAAGTGGAAACCATTGCAGAATTGATCCCCTTTTCAGCGATGGCTTTGGCAATAGCCTGCACATCTTTGGGGTTCACTGGGGAGTATGTTGCTAAATTATTGTCTAGTCTCTTTACTGGAAAAATTCGCGCTGCAGTCTCTGGTAGGTCAGCGAGCACTTTTTGGACTTTTTTCCAATCTGTCAGAGGCACAGATTTGGAAGAGTTCCTTTTATTTGTGTGCCATGGGGTTTGGTCCATAAATTTGGCAAAAGTCACTGGCATGGGATCTGTGTCCGAATCGGAATCTGAATCAGAACTGGATTTTTCACGGAAATAGTATTGCTTTTTATATTTTGACTCCCTCCACCACTCGCCACGGCTCAGCCTCAGAGCCCTCTCAACCTCATCCTCTGACTGGGAGGAAGTGGATTGGTCAGAGGCTTCTGGCAGACTGTGCTTTTTAGCCGGGCTCTGCCCTCTGGGTCTTCGGTGGGTGGTGGCAGCACTTGCCTTGCTCCGCCTTCTTTCTGGGAGTTTCTTAGCTTTACAAGAGAGTGTCTGAAGGTTTGCTTTCTGATAGGGCTCTGGCTTCCTCTCCCCGTCACAAACCATGCCTTCCTCCCCACAGTCTTGACTGCGCGAGTCTGTGGCGGGAATCAGCTCTTGGCCCCGCCCTTCTTCTTCAGTCTCGGCGCCATAGTGTGGCGCATAGGGTGGCGGTCTTATTTCTATTTCGCCTTTGTTCACCTCATTGGCACTATCGTCAGGGAATGGGGAGCCACCGCGCCCGGTACGTGGGTCGGGGTCGGCGCCTGGACCGAGGATCGGGGTTGGAGATGGAGATCGCGACCGAGATGGAGATCGCGACCAAGACGGAGATTGCGACCGAGACAGACCGTCCGTCCCCGACTGCAGTTTTAAGTCCGCAAAGTTGTCATTGCTCGCGGTTTGAGTCGCGGCTCCCACACCCAGCCTCAGAGTGACTCTCAAACATCACTGAGCTGCTTTCCACGTCTCCTGTTCCTCTAGGGCTTTTTTAAGTGCCTGCATTACTTTGCCCCAGCTTTTTAAACTTTTAGCGGTGCCAGATGTAATTACATCTTCGGCAAGAACACCTGTCCCAACATTCTGGATGCAGAGTATCAACGGGACGGTCAATAACTTTCAGCATTAACAACCGCTTAACCGGGGCATAAAAATCCTTAAACTTACATTCAATTCCCCACTGTTCGTGGATCTCTGTAATTACCTTCCCAAGCGTTTCCATCCCGGTGGTACTAGGGGTGTTCCCCTCACCGAAATCAGCCCGCTGCTTCAGTCGTTTGCTTCACCAGCATGTCTCCTGTTACCCGGAGCGCACACGCACCCGTGGATTGTGGGGCACTCCCGGGTTTTGGTACCACTATGTTGTAGTGCGACCTGGTTCAAAGCAAGACCACGGCGAAACTTACAAACTGGCCGGACAGATCACACATCACACCAATATGATGAACGGCGAAATGCGTTTATTTCCCGTGGGCACGCTCTTAAATACCCGTGGTGTGCCCACGTCACTTCCTTCATGGTTTTATTCCTTGGTGATGTCATGGAGAAGAAGGGACCCTAACTCCTCATACAGCCCGGGGTCTTCCGAACGGTCATGGCTAACTACAGATGATACAAAACCAAAATGAATCACTGGATTTTTTTTAAAACATGAGATAAGAGTCTCATATGCATCTTGACAAAGTTTATAGTCTAAACAAGATTTTATACTAGGAGACAAGATTTTCTAATCTCCACTTGTAGTCAACACAGGGGGATGTGACCCTCTCCAGAGAGGTATTGTGATTTGTTAAATGATGTTCACAGCATGTCTGGTGGGATGGCAAGGGTGTGTGACAGAGCCTCTAATTTGAGACATGTCATTCATGTGCAGTAGTAGCAGATGAAGAAAAATCTTAGACTCTATCTTCTGTTGCAGGCAGAAACAGGACATATTTACTACGTGTTATGATTGCATCTGGTCATGAATAAAGGATCATAGAATGGTTTGGGTTGGGAGGGACCTGTAAAGGTCATCTATTCCAAAGCCCTGAAGTGAGCAGGGACATCTTCATCTGGGTTAGGTTGCTCAGAGCCCTCTCCAGCTCTACTTCGAATGTTTCCAGGAATGAGGCATCCACCATATCTGGATAATTTGTGGCACTGTTTTACCACTTGTGGTAAAAATCTTTCTTAAATCTAAGCTAAATCTACAGTCTTAGTTTAAAACCATGACCCCTTGACCTTTTGCCATGGATCCTGCTAATAAGTCTGTCCCTATCTTTCTTATAAACTTCTTTTTAGTGCTGTAAGTCTGTTATGAGCTCTGCCCAGAGCCTTCTCTTCTCCAGGCTGACAAATCCTAGCTTATTCAGTTTTTTCTTTTAGGACGAACCCTTCAATCATCTTTGTGTCTCCTCTGGACCCACTCCAATATGTCCATGTTCTTTGTATGTTGGGGTTATAAATTCACAAATTGTACAAAATTAAGCTTTAGAGAGAAAGACTGATTTAATTTACGGTGTTTAATTTAAAGTAATATAGGAAAAATTCTTGTGGTACTGTAATGTCCCTTTTCAGTATTGATAGAACAAAAACTTGGTATTTGTGTTACAATATGATTTTTATATTATGATAACGTTTTGTCTTAAATGCAATTCAACAAGATTTTATTAAGTTAATTAGAGGTAGAACCTCATTATTTTGTTAAAGGAAAATCTTTGAAATATTATTTTTTTTCCTAATGAACATTTTTGATATATTTTATACAGTTCATAAAAAATAACGTCATCAACTTGGATATTGTTGTTAAAATGAAATTTGATTCTTTTTCACACCTCTAGGTTATTTATTACATATTTTTCTTTCAACATCTGGCACTTATTTTCAGTTGAAATTTTCATTGTTGTGATGGTTGATTACTCATACCAATTATTGCTGTTCTTTGTTGGTTGTACTCTATTTGAAAGAATATGCACAGCAAGCAAATGCGTTATTATCTATTATGACATTTATTATGATTATTAGTATGTGTAGGGAATATATGCAGAGTATTATTCATATGGTAGTTAGACAGTTCCACAGTCTTGATATTTGCTATCTTTGATATCAGGCTATAACAGTTTCACCACTTTATACATTAGAGATAGAAGGAAATAATAATTAAAAATCTTGCCCAAGGTTAAGAAGAGAAAATGAGTTGGAGAAGGCATTCACAGTCTTCTGGCTCTAATTGCTTCTGGAACAATATGTTTCATTGTATTATTGAGACCAAAAAGAACTAAGAGTGATAGATGAAAAATCTCCCAGTGGTAGATATCTGACTTACTCCTGCAGCCATATCACCAAAATGGATTGATTTTCACATCAACAGAGTCAGTTTAGAAAATATTTGTCTGAAATCCAGGAAGGCTGAATACACCCATAAAGACAGAATATCCAGTCATCAGAGAAGTCAACAGGAGATTTTTAAAAAATTATTTTGGGGTAGAAGTTTGGTGGGTTTGCTTTCTCTTTAATTAAATTGAAATTGTTGACTGATGTAATGAAAGAGACTTGCCAGTGTGGAAGATGAGGAAAAGATTGTGTAATCTGCAATGGTGTTCAGAAAATCTTCTCATTTTTTCATAATAATCTAGGTTCCACATTACAACAAAGAAAGCACAGTGGATTGATAGACTAATCTTGCTATTATATGTTAAATATTGCACTGAAATAAGGAACACATGTAATTGGTGCCAAAAGAAGGGCATATAACTCTCAAAGTGTAAGAAAATCAAGCATCTTCAGTATGTAATTAATTCCATACATTTTAGGCTTCTTTTTGGCTATTTGAAAGTGCTCTATCATTCTCCTCCACCGAAGACTGGGATCGACTTAATAGCTTAAGTTAGGAGCAAAGGATCCTGCTCTACAGGTTATTTCTGGAGCAGCTATGAGCCGGTCACCAGTGGTGAAAGAAATGAGGAGCTGGGTGTAATAGGTTTAAGGGCAGTGAAAGTGTAATAGGTTTAAGGGCATAAAAGACCTGATACCTAACACTATGTGTAGTAAACTGGGATGCAATACAAGGATGTAAGCAAGGAAGAAAAAGCAACGAGTATATGGATGTTGAAAATATAAAAATAGCCCAAGCCAATTCCCCTGAAAAGGAGGAGTAATGATGAAACTCCATTAACACAGCATTTTTTTTCCCATTTGTGAACTTGGAACACTGATGGCCTGATCCAAATATTCCTTTGCTTGAGTAAGATGTGTAGTATAGGATCCAGAAGGACAATGGCAGGGTGGCCACAATATTCATGAAAGGTATAGGTGCTGTTGTGCATAACAGTTATAACTGCTTTGTTATAGTGCTGAGACTTTTTTCTTGATACAAATATTCTTTGTTTTCTTGTCCTGTAATAATTAAATATGAACCAATAATACTTGTCTAGCTTTACCATTAAGATTTCATTTTTATTAATAATAAATTCTTGACTTCATGTATTCACTGCATTTCTCTTTAGCACATAACAAGATTTTAAACATAATAAAAAGCTTAAAGTTTTAACAGACAAGCAAGTTCCCATTTGACTAGGTTTCAAAGAGCAGCTTCAAGAGGCAGCTAGGACTAAGAGTAGTGTTTGTTTTTGTCTCATTACATTTTTATTTCTTAGTGGAATTTGCTGTTAGCGAGCAAAAAGAGTTTCTGATCAGTCAGTTACTCTGAAAAATGTATTTAATTACTTTCAAAATACCCCATTTAAATGAAGGGAATTATAAAATCATTTTTACAGGAGTCTTTGGATAATAAATTGTCAAGTCTTAAATATCATCAAATTCTCTTATCTGAGTTTATCTTGTCAAGATATTCTTGTCAGAATACTGTAATCAATCACTCAGTTTAGCCATTAAATGGCTTCATCATGCATGTGTATTCTCTTCAAAATCTAGTTGTAACATTTGCACATAATAACTTATTTGGTTGCAAGGTTAGTCCAAGCCTGTGTTCAATATTATCTGACATTTTATTGGCTACTACACAAACTTTTGCCTAATACAGTCATTTTACTTAGAAATTTAATTGAAAGGTTGCCTGTAACAAAGTACTTTTTTAATGTAGGAAGAGTAATGTAAAACTGCTTGATGCATGGGAGGAAGACAGGAGACAGTAAAATGTGGGGGAAAATGAAGAAGAAAAATAAAACATTCATTCTAATGAGAAATGGAGTTTGAAGAGGAAGTTTCATAAGGATGAATTCATTCCCTAAGGGAGCTTAGTCTGCATTTGATGCCTGGATCAGCACACCTTCCTAGATGAAAAGTATAAATCAACAGTTATGTGATGGATGATGTTTATTTAGAACGAGGCTTGTTAAAGAGATGCTTAGCAGGGAACGGGCATCTTCTTTCAAAGAACAAGGTCTTGATGCCAGCATTTAGAGAGAACAAAAAGGAAGGCAGGAAGGCATGGGCTTGTAGGGGAAAACCCCAGCATAGCATAAAAAAGGGCTACCCTCAGTTTGTGACTGTCTGGACTTTGTGCCAGACGAGGAGGCCTCTACTGGAAGTTTCAGGCAGGCGATGGATCTAGTTTACATGTAAGACTTATACTGACCTATTTCATTTCACAGAAATGAAGCTTTACAAGACGTGAAATAAAAGTTTGCTTAAAAGAATAATTGATGTCTGGGATGATGAGCATGTAAGAGGCAACAATCAAAACAGAAATATATTATTAACCAAACACTTTGTTTTCACATGTAGGTGTTATTTTTTTTTTCTCTCCTCCCATGTCTTAGAGGTCTGTAACTCTGTTGAAGAAACTTTATAATGCCTTGTTTTTAGACAGCTTCTTTTATCTATCCCCAGCTATACCTCTAGGACACAAGGGAGTCACACTCACTTCCTGGTTCTGAAAAACAAAAATACCCCAAACAAACAAACAAAAACCACAAAAAACCCAAATAAAAACTATTTTCTGAGTCTCCCTTATATCTGTTATATATGTTATGGATTAATTTGTATTTTATTGAAATAACTCTGTATTTTGCTGTAATAAATTGTATTTCATTTCACAGTCAGGTGAGCAGAAGTGGTGCCACCCTTTTCCCATAACTTGAGAGAAAAGATATTAGCAAAAGAATACAGGGAGGTACAGGCCTTCGGGCGGAGATGGACGAAGCAAGGACCTGGTGATCTATACCTGATAAGCATCTTATCTGCTCATCAAGGAATTGCATCCCAATGCCCAAGAAAATCCGATCAAGACTGTACTCCTTCCCAGAACAGTGTTCAACAGACTAACAATAGGAAAAGAAGCTATACGAATATGCTAGAAAAGCAGGATAAGACAAAGGGAAGCAATGAGACTCACGGTTTCACTGGAGAACTGTATAAAAACTGGCGTCGAGAGACTGCCTGCGTGAACCGTGGGGGACTCAGTGTGATAGAGTCCGCGTCTGTGGTTCACCCAGCTCTGATCCTGGGCTTGGAACTGACTTTGATTGTGGCTCTTCTTCGATTTTCATATTGCTATTTTCCAATAAATTTCCTTACCGAAAAATTGGAGAATTGTCGTTTATAACATCTGACATTGAAGGAATATACTAATAGAAGTACGTGATAGCAAAGTATTTTGAAAACAAACCAAAGAATTAATAAGCATGAAGAATATTATTAAAGCTGAGATTGTGGCCCCCAAATTTATGTATAAGCAGTTAACATAGAATAATGGTAAAACTGAAAAACAAACAACAACAAAACTTCTAGAAGTGCTTTATCCTCATTACAGTTTAGTAGAATCTTCCTGAATAATAATATTCCCTCAGGAGGTAATAATATATAAAATAAAAATTCATAAAATATAAATGTTTTATGACAGCTATTGAATGTTGATAGAGCTGTGCTGGAATCTGAGACTGGGTTCCATTAAAAAAAATTGTGTTTCTTTGGTTCATGTCTCTTTACATCTTTTCCATTGGTTGGCTACAGGGATTGCCAGGGTCCCACTGTGCCTCTTTATATGGAAGGGAAGATGAGAACTTGGAAGCTATTGGGTCTTCAGTTGCTGAAAAACTTGGCCCCTCCTCATCTTGCTACCTACTGAAGTAGTTTCCCATTTTAAATGTGTAGGATAAGAGAAACAGAAAACTTGTGGATCCTCTGTACAGTCACCCTCCCAAGAGCTTCCAGTGTTCATACCTTCAGGATGGCTCTTCTGGTGGGTTTCCTGAAGACCATGACATTTTTTATTTTACACAAAGAATTTGAAATGTGAGGTTCTCCTTCAGTTCATAACAAAGTCAGCTATTCTGAAATATCAAAGTCCTTTGTGAATTGGAATGACCTTTCCCTGGTTAGCTCCTGCCCTTTAGCAATGGGTGTTGCTGGTTGCTCAAAATTCACATACATGGCCACTTTTTGCAAAAAAGGCTGTGAGGGAGCAAACTTTCTCCAAAAGGTCTTTAACTTAAAAAAGTCAACCCAAGGCATGAAAAAAAGAGAAGCAGTTCTGCAGGCTATTCACCTCTTGGCCTCTTTACTGAAATTGCCAACAAGCAGAGGAGCTGCGATGAAGACTATTCATTTATCTCTGAAAATAATGTTGAATATCTGTCACTGCTTTGGGAAATGATTGACCTGATAATGATAGGTTTTATAACAGCAGGTCCTCAAGTGCCATTCTCAAAGTCAGTATATGGGGTTTGAAAATTGACTTCTTAATGGTGACAATCCTGTGAAACAGAGAGGAGTTGCATTGCAGATGAATTTTCTGATGCAATTGCATTGACTTTTCTCTATCCAGATTGATGTCCATGCACTAAGTATGTTGCCCAGAGAAAAACTTAAGGGAATTATAGAGCAATGACATTACATAGAGCCATATACCTTTAACATCATGCCTTAATTTACTCTTAAACTTTTTCTTATGATGGTGAAATGGTTCTCACTGTAAAAAAAACCAAAAAACAAAACAAAACAAAAAAAAAGACAACTTACAGGAAAGTTATATTTAAATTTGTGAGTATATAGTTTAGCCTTAAGAGAAAATATTCTTAATTTGCCTCTAGTTTTTAAGATTCATTACAGTTAAAGTTTCCGTCTAGAGAAGCATCTCACAAAGATGCTCTCTTTCAATAGAAACTGTTGGGGATTAAGGATGGATTTTTTAAAAGAGTTTTTTAAAAGATTGTTGGCCTAAGTCTGATCTCACTGGTTTAAACGAACTACTGTTAACTTCAGTTTGAATAGAGGTAGTCAAATGCCAGAAGCTTTTCGGAAATCCAGTAGGAGTGATGTGTCATTCAGTTGACAGTGTGAGTACAAGACCCTCAAAATGGGTTATCTGCCTCTTTCTTTTCTGTGAAGTGTGGATATTAATTTTTTAGAAACATATAAATGCTATTATACAAAAAAAAAAAAAGCAAACATAGAGGAAAAAAACAGAGTGAATGAAATTGAATGGTTGGGCAAAAAAGGGTTAACGAAGACAAATATAGATAAAAGTAAACAAATACAAATCCAATGAGATATTGCCTTAGAAAATTGTTACCTAATTTATTTCCTCATTAGAATTTTTGAAACTTAACTAGGCCCAATTTCCCAGTAAACAAGAAAAATGAATTGCAGATCCCAACTCTGTTTATGTTCAATTTCTATGCTTTGTTTTGTTCTCTCTGAATTAAAGAAAAAAAAATCTGTCTTGTTTGCTCTTGAATTAATATTATAATAAATACAACTTTCCATGGTGTTTGCAGTTTGTCACTACTATTTATTAGATACAGTATGTTAACACCCAAAGAATAACCAACAGAAGTATTCTGTTGTGATAGGCAAGGCTGAGACACTACCCATTCCCAACTTTGCCTATTTAAATGGTTCGTTTTTAATAAGTAAAGCAGGGAATACTTTTAGAGGTAGGAGAAAAGAATACACATAACACACAAGTTAAGAAAATAATACTTGATTTGTAGACTTCACATTATTCCTACAACTTTGGGCAACTTTGAGGAATAGCTGCTTTTCAGAAATTTTCTAAAGAAATTGAGAACTTATGGTAAAAAGAATTGGAGAATGGTAAAAACTAGATTTTCAATCCATGCACTCTGTTGGCAGTTGTGCAACTGTCTTTGCACAGTGAGCCAGGAAAAGGAATAGCTGTATATTTATGCAACAGGAAGAAAGAACCCACTCAGCAATCCTAACTGGAAAAGTTAGCCTGTGCTCTGTATACAGAATAGGATAGCCAGGATTACAATGGTCCTTAAAGATCATCTTGTTCCAATCTTACCAACATTCATTCCAACCATGTTACTCAGAGCCTTATTCAGCCTGGCCTTGAACACTTCAGGGCTGGGGCATCCACAACTTCTCCTGGCAGCTGTGGATGTTATCTATGATAACTTCACATGGGTGCCTTAGCACCTAGTGCTTGACAGCATGACACTGTTCTAGAGAGAAGGTTGCGTGTTTAATTGGTCTGGACTTCTGTACATGTTTGCCTAGTTTGCTTTAATCCAATATATATATTCCCTCTCCTGTACAGCTAATCTCCTTCTCCTCTCATGGTATATTTTTTCTCCGATCCAGTCCACTAGACTTACTTTTACTGTAGGCACTGCAAAGATATGTTTCTTGTAGAAAAGAATTAAAATTAAAGTTTCATAATCTTTTGCTGAACTGTTGCACATTAAATGTAAAGAAATTCCATAACAATGAGTTTTATTAAATGTAAATGGAATCCTATTCAAAATATTTCAAAGCAATTTTTAAAATTATTATTTTGGGCTTGTTAGGCTTCTTTTTTCTGGGGTTTTTTTTGGCATAACACAAACATTTATTCTCCCAAATATAACAAGTCTGCTTACAAGTACTCATCCCCTATATGATTCAGTTACACTGACATTAGCCTGTCTAGAGACTTTCATCCAAAAATGTAAAAGCACTGAAAAATATCAGGTAATGACGTATAATTGCTACTTCGGATGGACTATGGATTTTGTATGATTAGTTTTGCTCCTCCTTACCAGACTCACATCTTTATTAGGACACTTTTGTTGCTTTTTTTTTTTCAGGCTGCAAATTCAGTGAAATAGAAATTGTATAATTTGATTTATTTTTACAGCATCTAACATATATACAGACATATTTAGTGATACTAAATATGTCTGTATATAATCAGTGCTGTATCAGTGTTAATAATAAATAATAAAACCCCTGTAAGATTATTATTCATCGCTCAGGTAAAGAAAAATTGAAATAAGTAAGTAGGCAACTGCCCTAGGCTCTTATACAAATCAAGGGCAGAAACAATCTTCCAAACCAAAGTAGATTAAGATTAAGATTCATTTTCAAGGCATGACAAAATGATGTGTTTCTCTAAAAGCACAGTTAAAAGATAGACATCATCTGCCATGAGTATCCAAGGGTGAGCTTCACTGCGGACCACTCTAGGTGGTGTAAATTTAGGCACATAATTTTCGTGTTCAGCAAAGAGTGAGGAATACCCACTTCCCAAAACAAATTCCTCCCAGCTCTCTGTCCTTGCTGACTCCAGAGGCAACCAAGACAGCTCAGAAATTCTGGGACATTCATGCTCAACTCATTTCATGCACTGACATCTGATGATCCAGGACATCCAGGCTGGGATGGCGGACGGCACACAGGACCTTCCAGGTGCCTCTTGTCCTGCAATATGAACCTCGTGCTTAGGATCTTTTTCCAGGGAGAGCCAATGTATTCTGGTGAATAATCAAGCTCTGCCTGAAGTAGGTACTGCATTTAATCAGAGGAATCCCTCTGAGGAGTCACACAATCTTAGCAACTGGAGCTCAGAAAACCAGCTCTTATGTAGACACTTACCCTGCAGTTAACTAAAATTAGGTGAAATGAATCCCAAATTCATAATTTTTAAATAGTTACAGTTATGTTAAATGCAAATGAGCCACTGAGTGGGGATCTACAGTAATTTCTGATCAAAGATTCCAGAGTTGGGCTGGAAGATGATGGCTGCTAAAGTTCAGGAACAAGCTTAAAGAGGAAACTGGGGACCTCACACAGGACTTAAAATGGTGCTAGACAGACACTTCCAATAGACTTGCCTCAAATCTATCTCAAGGAAGGTATTTGGGGAGTATAAACCTTTAATGCTAGCACCAGGGTTATGCGAAGAGGACTGGTTGATATTTTGCATATTTTGTTTTTTTAGAAAACTGTATCAGATTTCCACCCTTGAAAATGGTTTACTAATTGTAGAAAGGAACTCTTTGTACTTAAAAATCAGATATGTTCCTTGCACCAAAGAGCATAAGGCAGAGATCTAGATCAAGAAATACTTAAAGAGATTATTTTTAAAGTAGTCTGAGAATGACTGTCAGGCTGACAGGCTCTTGAGTGTGTTCCATCCGCTTGGAATAGAATATTGAGCAGCAAAAAATATAATATGCATACGCAAGAGAAAAAACATACATAACTAAAGGACATAATGAGGAGCATTGTGAAGAGCCTTGGTACCACTATAAATGCTAGTAGTCAAATGAAAATGTAGTAGTCAAATTAAATGTAGTCAAATGAAGTAGGGAGGAAGACAGTATTTATGTGTGCATCAAGGAAGAAAGATTTTGCTTCAGGCCAGTTACCTGTCAGCAAAAATATTTTCCAGTTCATACTGGATTAAAAAAAAAAAAAAACCACCACCACTGTTCACAAGAAATTGAAAAGGTTGGGAGTGGGTTTATTTTCTATTTTTTGCCTGTAAGCAAAATTAAGACAAAAATGTTTAGTGTACACTTGGAGGTATATGTTTCAGCAAATTGAAAGAAAAATAAAAATAAAAAAAAACCAAAAAACAAACACGCAAACAAATACTAAACAACAAACAACAAAATCATAAACATTTCTGGAAAAACAAAAATAAAATTGGAGGTAATTTTCATTCTAAAATATTTGTGCATTTTTGTTTTATGTTTTCAAATAAAACTTTTTTTGGTTAAGCACAAGAAATGGTAACTGCCTGTAAATGACCCAGATTTGTGATTTCAACAGAAAAAGTGAGAACTCTTGACTTCCTACTGTGTTACTCATTCTGACTGTGAATACCTTGAAAGGAAGCAATCCCTTTCAAGGAAGCCATAAAAACTAAAGGTGTATTCGTCTTTCTCATGCAAACCACTGTGACACTTTCTGACTTTAATGCAATTATGACAATCAACATCAGTGGAGGATTTGTCTAACTGGAATCTGAACTATTTCTATATGGTAGCCCAAAGCTGTGACTGTCTTTCTTTGCATGTAAGGTTAAACAGCTTTGTGCTAAAAAGAATCACCACAGGCTCTGATACCTAGTCCAAATCAGGAGAAGTAAATATTTGAATGCCTGGTCTACTGGGGACATTTGTTACTGCTGTTCAACACCAGCAAAATTTTTGCCTGTAACTGCAAAACCAACTAAAGGATCCTCTTCTGGTTACAGAGAAAACACACATCTATAGATGAACTACAAATATTTCCAAGACGCAAAGAGTAGGAAATATGCAGTAGCTACTACTTTTGGCCCCATGTACAGCTGTGACTGCTTCTATACAAACTTTAAAAAGGCAAATGAGAAGTTGTCATAAGAACAGATGTAGAAAAGAAAAATAAAAAGATATTTCACAAGCCTTAATTGCAGTTAAAAATATTTCTGTCATTCCTGAGTGAAAAATTTCTGCATCACTAAGATATAATTTTAGTCATCTTATACCTACACTAACAGAACAGCAGTTCCTGACTATCTAAAGGTAGCAGAATCCATGTTTTCCCAATCCTGGGGTTGTTTATTTCCCCCAACATATGCAGTTGAAATAATAACAAAGCAGCCTCATTCCCCATCTACAACCCAGCAGCAAATATAAATCCATCAGGGTGACAATAGGATTAAACTGTGGGGCACTGCTTGCTTGTTAGTCTTCTCCCTTAAATAACTTCCATGTGAGATGGGAAATTAATGTTGCAATAAGTTGGTTCCTGTTGTGGGCTCAACAATAGAGCCAGCAATCCTCTTACCGTGGAGCATTACTTTTGCCTCTATGTCGGCTGGCTAAACTGTTCAGTCACCTTTTGTCTCCGTAGGAGTACAATGTGCTTGTTGATTTGTCAAGTCCCAAATCCTATATTTAATACAATGCCTTGGTGTAATTTGAAAAATAAAAGTATGACTCTCCCTGAATATCATTAAGAAAATTGAAGCGGAGGGGAATGAAACAGCGGCACAACCTCACATATAGATATTCTCACATTCACACCCTAGAAAAAGACTCAAACTGTGTATTCAGGTGAAAGGAGGCATGGACAAAAGAAAATGTATTAATTGGATGACCTCAGGACTAGGTCTGAAGTTATCATGGCTCATCTTCTTCTACTGCTTTTTCCTTGCTATTGTGCAAGGCCGTTTATTTGCTGCAGAGTTACATCAGCTCTGAAGGCCAGTGGAGGCCAGAGGACAGAGCCAAGTCTGCTCCCTTTCCTAACTAAACAGATATTCCTACACATAAATCCAGCTGTATGGGTTTTATTTGTTCCTAGCTGTTGAATCCAAGCCTGAGTAAATCCAGCATATTAGTCTATGACTAAGGGATGTCTAGTCCAAGTCTTCATGAGAAAAGGGCCATACCTACTAAGTAGTCTGGAGTTTCTGCCTATACTCCTCCTTTAGGTGCCTTAAGCTGGTGAGAACATTTCAGAGCCAAAGTCACTGCAATTTAAAGCTGTTCAAAACAATGTTGCCAGAATTCCTGCCTGGTGCGGAAAACTGTATGTTTCAAAATGTCTAAAAAAAGTATTGCTTTCAAGCAAATTTCATTGAAGGAGGAAAACAAGTGAAACACATTGATGGTGACAAACTGTACTGTGGCAAAAGCTTCCACATGGGATATTTCTTTTAAAATTTCAAAATAGCTTAAAAAAAGCATTGGTTTAGAGCATTAAAAAAAAATTATATTGTTTTACTGTGAATTAAATGCTCTGAATTTAGTACAGCAAAATATTTGGACTGACCTTCACCTCCCTCAATTTTTCCTTCAGGGAATTTAAGTTTGAAGCAAGATGTTTATTTATTTGTTCTAGAGGCATTTTTTGTATTTTATGAATGAACAAATAAAAATCATGGATTTAGATTTTCCCATCATACAGGGAAATCTGTGTGTCCTCTTTCCCCTGGTCTACCACCATCTCACCACTTTTCTGTAGATAATTAATCTGTGACCTCAGTTTGCCTCCCATGGGGTAGAAGTAATGCTCTGGACTCACTAAGTACACAAAAAGGAGGAGGGAGGGCATTTTCAGCTGTAAAATTGTGGGCATTATTTGTGTTCCAAAGCACTCCTTGGAAAGCCAGAGCCCAGGACCGTAGTAATCTGCTATTGCTCACACAAGTGACAAAAATTCTCCTGCATTTACAGTCAGGAGGCAGAAAGAGACAGATGAGAAAAGAGCAGGGCAGGTGGCAAGGCATGAGCAAGGGTACAAGAAAAAAGAATCACACTTCAGCTGGAAAATTGTGAGCTTGTGTTTCTGATTGCATGACTAGTAGAGTTACACATCCTGCAGCCTCCTCTGAGGCCATCCCTTCAAGTCAGACCTCATGGGACAGAAGGGAATCTTGGATCTTCTCTGCCCCATTCTAGAAGTAAATAGATGAGTACCATAATAAATTTACTTTAATAAGAGAAACAGATGCATGCAATTTATTATACTGAAGCGATAAGGAATGCAAACAGCACTGTTGTGGTTTAAACACGATTCAGTTCCACACAGCCCCTCATCCACTCCCTGGACATGGTGGGACCAGGAGAGAATCAGAAGTGAAAAAACATATAGGTTTTTCATGAAGACAGTTAACAGGTAAAGGAAAAACCACAGGAAAAAACAAACCAAGGAATGCATCGAGCACCTCCCATCAGCAGGCAGGTGCTGAGCATAATTCCCAGGAAAGCAGGGGATCCATCACGCGCAACGATGACTTGGGAAGACAAAAGTTATCACTCCAGACTCTCTGCACACACTTTCTTCTTGTATACTGAGAGTGATGCCTATGATGATATCCCTGAGATCACCTGAGGTCACCTGTCTTGCCTCTGTCCCATCCCAAGTCCCTGTGCACCCGCTCACTGCTGAGATGAGGTGAAAAGAAAAGAGCTTGATCCTGTGCAAGCCCTGCTCAGCAATAATGACAACATCTCTGTATAATCAACACTGTTTCAGCAGAAATTCAAAACACATCCTTATGGTAGACATTGCAAAGGAAATTAACTCTACCCTAGACAAAACTAGCACATGTATGAATCTCCATCCAAAGTGCAGGAAACTATTCCCAACGAGTAAAAACAGAGGGCTTCTGGAGCAGAGGTGCATTCTCAAAGTGACTTTATAAAAGCTTTCTCCTCACTCCAGTCTTCTCCCCCACTCAGCAGCCTCCTTGAGATCTCATGTATCATTGTTTTGTGCACATCACTTTCCATGAGATGAGTTTAATAGCATTATAAAAGTCACATTGTGCACAAATTGGGAAATTCAGCGCCTCGGTAACTGCTCTGATGCATACACACTTGCAAAGTTTTCAAAGCAAAAATGTTGAAGGCACTTCAAGGCACAAAAACATCCTTGGGTAAATTACTTCCTATTAGTATGTCACATATATCTTATATATGACTCTGGTTTCATGAAGTGACAGCCGCGCTTGACAATAAAACTTTGCACTCTTTTTTATTTATATTTTTCCTGATTTTTTTTATTTCTTCCAAGTATATAATGTCTGATGCTAAACCACTTATCTTCCTGCTACCAGTGAGACCAGCACGGCCTACTTTGCTTACCAATAAGCTAGAGCATTTCTACCCCACACTCCTCCTGAAATATCAAGCAATTCCAACCACTGCTGGTTAAGTCAGACAGAAGGAAGCATGGATAGTTTTAAAAGATGGGTAGGTTGTAAGTCCTGTGACCCATTTAACATTAAAGGGGAAAAACATGAAAGAAAAGCTGAGTATCTAAAAAAGAGATATTTTCTTGCCTGGATAAATTCCACCTTGGATCACAGAATATCACCCTTTTTTCAGTATCTTGAAGGTATATAGCAAGAACAAAAAGTACCAAGCCTTCCCTCTCACCTATAAAAAAGGAAGAAAGAGGAATAGCTTCTACCCATATGAATCCCCCAAATTGTTTGCAACCCTCCCCCTTTCCAGATAGTGATTCCAGAGTGAGTAATTTGGTTCTCAATTTTTTAATGAAGAATCTGATCTCTCTTTTTTTTTTGTTGTGTTTTATGCTTCTACATAATGGGACACTGAAATTGAAAAATCAGTTTAAGTTCAGGTTTACAATCTATTTCACTTCCTCATTTCCAATTACAATTTTGGAATATTTTGTTGTTTGCATTTAAGGCATCATATGGAGATATTTAACACTTCATATATAGTAGGTTAAATGACAATTTTAATTGACTGTTAGGAAAGTTTAGAAATACATAAAAACTAGGAAAAGATTACTCCATTTTTCTCTACTTTTCTGCCCCATACATCATTTATGCATCACTTTCAAACACAGAAGTCACATCTCCTTAACAAGTTCTGATCATTTAAATAGCCCTTGTTTAACTTCCTCTAGACCATATTTCTGAAATTTTATGGCTGAGAGAAAGATGGAGTAGATATAACTAAATTACAAAAAATAAAAGTGTATCAAACCTACATATTAATCCCCAACTAAATTTACAGTGTCCATTTAACTGAGCTATGAACTCTCTGTTTACAACCATGGGAAACATTTCCTAAATAGTTCTCTTTCCAGTTAAATTCCTAAACGTGGTCACATCTGGCCAAAGAAAAGTATAGGTGGGAAAGCTCAGCAAATACTTATTTGAAAATTTAGTTGAAAAATCTTACCTTTCAGACCTTCCAAAAAATAAGCAAATTTAATCTAAGATTGAATGTTACAATTATGTTCACTTGCAAATTTACTTTTTCTGTAAAACCCTGTAATTTGGTCTACACTAGAAAACTTACAATAATTCATATTAGTCCTAAAAAAAAAAAATCCAACAAAAAGCAGTCACTACATCAATAACATTACAAAGGGTAACTATAAGGAGATTTATTTTAGACACACATTCTCCATATTTATACTGGCTGAAAATATATTATTTAAATAATTACATTTTAATATATTAAAATATTAAAAAAAATAAAGATCATCACTACTCCTTCAAATAAAGAATTCAATTTAGGATTAATGAGTTATGATGGCTTTAAGTATTCGTTTATTTTATTTTAAATTTTTTATTCTTTTTTTCTAGCTTTGGTTAGCAGACATCTGTTCAATCCCATACTTTGACCTGTTGGAGTTTTATTTTTTCAACATTATATAACATCATAAATCATATATAAAGCAAATATCTGAAGCATAAATCTCCCATTAGACACACTAGACAATGTAATTTCCTTCATTTAAGCTTCAAAGATTTAATCATGACTCTTTACCTGAATTTTAGTTCTGATTTAGGTAGTGGCTGTCTAAATAAATCTCTCATAAATTGTAGGGACAATCTTAGCTTGAAGGAGGTAGAAAAATAGGGAGGGAAGGAGGGAAGGAGGGAAGGAGGGAAGGAAGGAAGGAGGGAAGGAGGGAAGGAGGGAAGGAGGGAAGGAGGGAAGGAGGGAAGGAAGGAAGGATGGAAGGAAGGAAGGAAGGAAGGAAGGAAGGAAGGAAGGAAGGAAGGAAGGAAGGAAGGAAGGAAGGAAGGAAGGAAGGAAGGAAGGAAGGAAGGAAGGAAGGAAGGAAGGAAGGAAGGAAGGAAGGAAGGAAGGAAGGAAGGAAGGAAGGAAGGAAGGAAGGAAGGAAGGAAGGAAGGAAGGAAGGAAGGAAGGAAGGAAGGAAGGAAGGAAGGAAGGAAGGAAGGAAGGAAGGAAGGAAGGAAGGAAGGAATATCAGCCAAGGCTGAATCCAGGGAGATTGCAGTGGGCTATAAGGCCAAACCTCATCAAGGAAAGCTTTATTCCCAAAGGGAGTTGCATTGAAAAGGAATAGTTGACTACAAAACAGAAAGAACTGGTTCATATTCTTTGAAGTCAAATCAAATTCCTCATCCTGAAAACTTCTTTTCACAGATTAAGGGCCAAGTTTCCTTCTGCATTCTGTGAAGCACAATAAATTACCTTGGTATGAGTGAGATGAAAACCCGTCTACAGACACTTGATTCTTAGATCAAGGAAGCAGAATATTTTTATACACATTGATTATTCTGCTCACCATTTTACTGTATAAAATCTCTATATGAAAATTTCTAATCCCTATTTTTCAGCATATTTATTCTTATATTCTTAAAAAAGCTCTTTTGCTCATTCCAGTAACACCTCAACAAATGTGGCCACTAGGGTTAGTTAGGTCCAAGTCCTTCTTATTCCTTCTTATGATACAAAAATTGTTTTGTTTTTTTTTTTAAATTACTCTTTCATATCAAGGAAGTGTGAGTTGTCTCTAAGACCAGCAGAAGTAATGCAGAAGTGCACTTGACACCTAGAGTGGAAAGCATTATAATTTATACAATGGCTCTTTCTCAATTTCAGAAAAACTGAGGACAGCTCCTTCTTTCACAAGAGGTCTTTGTACTAATAGGCTCAGAGTGTTTATCAGTCTCAGGTTTACCTTTCCATAATTTATAAAGTAAAGCTCAAGACTCTGAGCTTGATGTATGAAAGCAGAATAAAGAAGAGAGGGCATAAATATTTTCCTTCTGGGAGCAAAGGTATAAGATAGGATAGTGGTGGTAACCTTTCATCGGGACCATAAATAGGTGTATATATAGATGGGAACTATCAAAAAGCAGTTGGTTATATATTCTTGAAACAAGGCAAAGTCTTACCCACTTTTAAGCTTGCACAATTTCCTGCACTGACATCAAGTGAGCCTCCAATGGTACGGGGCCTCTGAGCTGAGAGCTCTCTGTACAAGCACATCAGCATCTGGGCCAACACATTATAAGGAAATAAAGGGGAGACAGCTGTCTTGAGTAAAGCCAGAACAACATTACCAAGCTCTGATCTTTGGGAAATTCAGTCCTTTTCCTGCTGTTTGTGTGGCCTTTGATGATATGGGTTCACCTTTGCAAAAGACATTTTGCTGCAGACAGTTCAGATCGCTGTCCTTTAAATCCAGACATTACAACCAGCTGGAAGTCTGCAATGCCCTCTTCCATGGCAGAGCAGAATAAATCAGTGACAAAGTGCTAGAATCATTGCAAGAACAAAAGAGGTCCCCACTCCTGGAGCCTGTATTTTAACCTCTTTAGATGAAATTCTTGTTACCTCACATGGTCCTCTGAAAGTTAGACATCTAAGTCCCAGCTAGCCATTTATGATTCCTTAAGAGTCAACAGAAAGAAACACAGACTTCCAAAAGGGCAGTTCACCTCGTCCTAAAATAGTGTTTCAGAATGAATCAGCAGTACTGTGCTCTGCATTGCCCATATCTGTTCTTTGCCTATAATGGATGGTGAGGGCAGTCCATACCTGTAAACTTCAGACACTGAATTTATATATGAGGATTCCCACTTTCTTTATGGTATTCCAGATTTCATTCCTGCAGAGTCAAATGCATGAAATTATGAAGTCCACATACTCAAGACTTACCTCTTATAAGTACTTGGATAGGTAACATAATCACAATATGAGTTGAGGACTGATTTGAATGGAGAAAAGACTTATGTTGGTCACCTTAGCTATTGTGGGAAAAATGTACTGTAAACATAAAGTCATATTATCAATCTCACTTTTATGTGCACACACACACACAAAAAAAAAAAAAAGAGAGAAAAAGAAACAAGGTAAATTTGGTCTCAATTTACGTGGATGGATAATAAGACTTTCAATTATTGTTGCATTATTTGTTACTATGTGGATGAAAGATTAGGTGACAATATGCAAAATATATTTTATGCATATTATAATATTTAGTAATGTCATTCGATTTTTTATATGTTTCATTAAATTGTTTTGTGGCTTTATTATCTACCCAGATGCACAGCTCAGAAATACAATTATTCAGATTTAGAAGCAATAAAATTTGGCATGCATTTACTTGTATTCAGAATTCCTGCACGCTAAAGAGAAATTACGGCATTCTCCCCACATAGCTCGGTTCTCATGCCTTCACTGAACCATTCATTAGAAGGAGCACATTATAGAAAATACACCATTTATGTTAAGAAACCCTCCGATAACAGATGTATTTGTACAAAGCAAATATTTCAATATATCATAGCCTTTTGATCTTGACTATAATAGAAGCAGACCTATACACATTTTCTGTAATACACATCTCTGTTCTGTGATTATTGGGAGGGGTGGGGAATGAGTGTTATAGATTATATGTTGTAAGAAAAGGTACCTGCAGACAGAGGTTGACAGTCATTTGAAAACATTATTGAATACAATAAAAATTGTTCCATTTTATAATAAATGTTTTGAGGTTGCATTAAAAGGCATATCTTCTAGCTGAGGCAGAGGGAGCTTTCTGTAGACAAGTCATTCCAGCTTTGTTTTGCCTTTGCATGTTTCATAAATCAAGCACTCAAATATATGACACAATGTCCTGAAGTCGTCCCCTGTCCCCTGTAGTTGCAACTGAGTCTGGTCCTGATAGATAGCAGGGTCGGGAGTAAGTCAGCAGTCGTGTCCTAGCAGGGAAGCTCTCAGCAGTGGTGTCTGCTGTGCTCTGTGGGGCTGCACACAGCACCTTGGAGCCCTGCTTGGACCTCAAGTGGTGATCCTGAGCAGAAGCATCCCAGATGCTTTAGTGTGTGTTTTTTGTAAAAGCATCCCAGATGCACACTGTCTGTAATACAGACCTGCTGGGTTAAAATGGGCTGTAACTGCTTATCAATATACAAGTAAATACAGTAAGGGGAAGGTGATACTGCTTGGTGTTCCTTCCACTCTGCCTTCCAACAGGAGCTGTAATTCCACCACTGTTTTCTTTCACCAGTGTGTTGCTTCTCACAACATATCCACAAGAAGAGCATCCCCAGGCAGAAGACCACTAATGAACTTCCATTTGCTGCCCAGGAGTAAATGGGAGGATGTCCAACAATGGGACTCCTCTCCATTCTGACAGTGCCTGACTAGTAGTTCCATACTGGATCAGGCCACACTGCCAGGTCTTTGCTCACTCTCAGTGTCAGTGCCACTTTGAGTCAATAGTTAGCATTTTAGGGAGTGTCCTAAGGCACTGCCATGTGCTACACTGGGGAGCTCCTGGTCTTTGGTCTTTCCTTCATATTATCAGGACTGTACCATAATTGGTGTTACTGCTGATGGATACCTTGAAGTTTTGTGTCTCTCATGCACTCAAGCTGTCTCCCATTTCTGCCCACCCATCTCACAAGCAGACTTCTATCTTGTAAGCCTGTGTAAGAGAGGAGTCAAGGATAATCAGCTGAGCAGCTCAGATTTAAGATTTGGATAACTGAGGCACAACATGGCCATCTCCAAGGGACAATCCCTAATTGATGTGGGAGATCTATGGAGTATCAGACTGTGCTTTTTTTCTATTATTTCCTTCAAAAAGCAGAAAGGCCTCCAAGCAGCCATATTGGTCTGAATATCTCTGCTTTGAAAAAGCCACAGATATCATCCTCTTCTTTTTCTTCTGGAATTATTAAAATGTAGAATAGCTTTTTTTTTTTTTTAATTAATAACCTCTACTTCAAAATTTCTGATTAGGGTATAAGAATATTATTACATGAATAAAATCAGTATAATCTTTTTTGCCTAAATTTACACACATAGTACAGATAGCTTTAGTTCCCATTCTTCAGAGGTACAGAATTTTTATTCTTTTTTCCTAATGGATAGAATTTCAGGTAATTATATTGTTTATATTTTAGAGACAAAACTATTTCTTTTATGTTAATTTTGAATAACTGTTGACTTCAACAGAGTTACAGTGGATTTACATTACTATAAATGGTAGTACATGTTGGTCCTTAAATGACTATGGGGAGTTTGGATTACCCAATGGATTTGGCAAACCACACTCAATAATTTTGCTAAAAATGTCTTTATTCCTGGGGCCATTTAATATTTATGCACTTGTTTCAAGCTTGTTTCTAAAGAGTACAATGATTTATTATGAACCAACACTTGCACAATAAGCTATAATAAAACAGCTATTTAGGTTTGCTTATGTTTACCACAAAATCAGATCAAGGCATTTGAGAATTTTCCTTGGTTAAAATAAAATATGTCCAATATAATGAAGAAATCTTACTTGATATAACTCGTAAGCTTGTAGGACAGACACCAAAGTGCCCTGGTTTGACAGATGCCAGTGGATATTCATTGCCCACCACATTTTCCCCTCTTGGGGCTTTCCTGTTCCTCTTCTCCTTCCAAATACATTATCTTTTGAAATTGGAGATAAGTTTAACCAATAGTGAATAAGCAGCAATCTCTTTCTGTTTTTCTTGGCAAACAGCTGAGTTATTTTACTTGAGGGGTAATGTTCTGCAAGTTTCAAAATTGTAAGACAAATAGATGGCTGTCACTTATGTATGGCTTTCAATTTGTACATTATAATCTTTCCATTATTACTTTGAAAAAGTATCTGAGTAGCTTTCAGTTTCTTCAAACCATGAATCACTTCTTTCAATATCTCTGCAGTTTCCTTGGACAGGTACATTGTCAAAAGGCAGAAGAAGCCTTGCTCTTCATGCATGATTTGACCCTACACTGAGATCATTGAACATTGTCCCACTTACACTGGAAAACTGAGTAAGGGCTAAATGAGACACTTGACAGGGTCAGGGTCAGTGAACAGAAAGGTTTAGAAATTATAATTTAATTTAATTTATTTAATTTTAATTTAATTTACCTTATTTAAAGACTCAGAATATAAATCCTACAGACTCAGAAAAATATCATATTTACAACTGACATTTAAACCAAAGGCAAAAATCTGAGATCCCAGATTTTGAATCTCTTTCCCTTCTGTCAAATAGCCTTTTAGTAACCAGAGATTACTTTGGTTTAATTTTTCACTATGTTTTATCCACCCTATTTTGCTGTCTATCAAGCAAGAAACATTAGTCATCACTCTGACAACACCAGGAAAAAAAATGGCTAAAATAGAGGTCTGATATATATCAACTGCTGCTATTCTTATTGCAAATCAAGAGAATACAATTTCCACAAATTTTCTTAGACTCATAAAGTCTCATGCTTAGAAATACAGCTGGGATTTTCAAATCCACATCAAAGCACCAGCCTTGTCACTGCCACAAGAGGAGAAACATTGCTCAAATCGTCAGCACCTGCATTATGCATACCCACTTCCTTCCCTTTGATGACATCAACTAGACCAAAATGGGTTCAGCTCTCAGAAAGGAGAGCTCAGTCATAGGTGTTTGGGCCAGAAGAAATTGTGGGGAGAAAGTCTCCACCTTGAGGCTATGCAGTAAGGTCACCAACAAGCAGTTAAAAGCAATTTATTGCATCATCCTCTCTTCGAAGCTTTCTGCTTTCCACGATGACACACAAGCAACAGATTTTCCATTTAGCAGAAAAGCTTGCTATGTGGCAATTGTCACATCCTTGGGAAAAAAAAAATTAACAATCTAGAAGGCTGGAACAATTTTGGAAATCCATGAAGAGAGAGAGAAATTCTCAGGACATAGGTGAATTTTGTGGCCATTGCAACTGTCAGGAAATAGAGCTTCTTGTTAAAAAGAAAGCTAAAAGAAAATCTGATACAGCCTTACTTCCACGAGACTGCTCAAGTGAGTAAAGGACAAATGGGGACAATGGGGAGAAGGAAATATCTCCCACTTACTGGGGTTTCCAAATTTAACAAAACTAAAATGTGTCCTATCATCTTTAAAGAGAAAAATAGGACAGGAAATGAGGAAAAGAAAGGTTAGAGTTAATGCAAAATATTTCCTGTTTAATACGATAGAACTTTGGCATGTGCTTCGACAAATGCCACAGATCTCTGCACATTCAGGAGGCATAATTTCTGTACTCTGATGTTTAGGTTGGTTTCAACTCCTGACCCAGGTCCCTGCAAACAGGCCACACTGTGGACATCAGAGACCTAAACTAGTTGTGATGGCTCTGTTGCGGGACACTAGAACTCCAAAATGGATGGATTTGGGCAGCCTCAAAAAATTGTGAGTATGAAAACAAATACATAATTTACTTTGTTGTGTTTAAGTCAATTTCATAAGCCATTACAAGCCACTCTGTGGCAAAAGAAAGGGAAATTGCACAGTTGAGCACTACAGAAAACTGACCACCAGTCTGACTATCCAGACTGGTGACAGGCAGAGAAGCCACCTTGATGTTAATGTGATCAAGTCTCTGCAGACAGAAAACATTCATTTACAAGGGCCCAGCCATATTAGCGCTAAAGGCAGCATGTACTTATTTATTAAGAGGCAATTACTTTGCATTTTGGCCATAAACCATGTGTAACCATCTCATGACTTCCTATTGTCATGCTGGAAATACATTTTTTTGCTTTTGATGTGATTTGTGAGATAAAACTAAACTCCGCAGACAGCTAAAACTTCTTCAATAATCAAAAGTTCTATTTTTCCATTATTACTATGCCCAGGGCAGCCCCTGACCATCACATCACTGACCAGCTGTGGCTGCCTGACCAACTCAGTGGCCTTCTGTGACGGGTGACTACATTAGTGGACAAGAGAAGGGATATAGATGTCACTCATTTGGACTTCTGTAAAGCCTTTGACATGGTGGCTCTCAACATCCTTTTCTCCAAACTGAGATGGATTCAAGAAGTGAACCCTTAGATGGAGAAAAAATTGGTTTAATGGTTGTCCCATTGTCCTGAGATGAGCTCAAAGCTCCCAGTCCCAGAGATTTGACAACACAAGTGTAAGTGAAACCCGATGAGATTGGAATGCCCTGCTGGGGGTTACAGGTGCTTCACCGGGAGAGGCAGAGCAGGAGAGCTGGAGGGGTGGCACTGTTTGTAACAGAGGGGCTGAATGTGTGGAGCTCACAGCTGGCAATGGCACAGCTGACAGCTCTGGGTAAGAGTCCGGAGACAAACAGATAATGCAGATGCCATCATGGGAGTTTGCTACAGACCTCCCAGCCACAATGATATCCATGGGATCCTCGGGACATTGAACAGAAACAGATGCAAGTTGTCCCTCTACTCTGCTCTGATGAGACCTGGAGTACTGCCTCTAGCTCTGAGCAAGGGGGGCTAGTGGGAGCTGTCCCTGCTCATGGAAGGGGGGTTGAAACTGAGGGGGTTTTAAGGTCCCTTCCAACTCATTCTGTGATCACATTATTACCAACCAGTTCTACTTGTTATCTGTCCTGGCCTTCCCCTTGATCCTTACCCATAAATTATCAGCTATCATTAAGCTCCAGACAATCAAAACATTCCCTAACACAAATGGCTACCCCACCACCTCTCCTTCCTTGCCTTCTGATGAGGTTAAAACCATCTGTTGCAGCACACCAGTGGTTCAAAGAGCCAAACCATGTGTCTTCCTATTTATTCCCTCATTATTCCCTGCAGCTGGAAGGATAGAGGAGAGGTTATCTTCTACTCCTGAGCCCTTAGCCACTCATCCGAAGACCCTGAGGTCTCTCCTGGTGGTTGTAGGACTCCTTGTTGTAATTTCATGAGTGCCCATCTGGGAAACCAATAGTAAATAATGGTCCCAGGGCTATACCAGAGAAGGTCTTCTCCTTCAAGTTGATAACTGGACCCAAGGGCAGCAGCAGTGTTCCCTAAGGAATGGGGCTGGTCTGAGGTCATAGACACACCCAATGTGCTGGGCAGAATTCGTCCCCATGGCCCTCTGTCCCTTCAGTCAGTGTGTTCAATCAGGTGGGGAGAGGACAGAGATGTGTGTCCTCTCTGTCGGTCTATCAGCCTATCTCAGGGAAGTCTGGGTGCAGTACCATTCTGTCTCACATTTCCTAGCACACTTCAAATTACTCCTCTCCTCCTGGAGTATTGTCACTAGAGAGAGGAGCTTCTGTGCCTGGGTGACCTCCCGCTGACATAAGGGCAGCACGCACCCTGCATCTGGGTGTTCTCACAGAGCTCTGCCTGGGTGGCTGCCTCAGTCACTGTGGGCGTGGAGCTCACAGAGGTCATGCCTTTCTGCCCTGTGTACACCATTGCTCCCTGATAGAGCTGGCAGGGCTTCAGGGCTCTTCCTGCATGCCCTTTTGCAGGAACTGCCACCCAAACAGCCAGGCTGTGCCCTGACAGCTGTGTTGTGCCTTGTTTTCCCACCTTGCTGGTGTTACTCCTGGTTGCTAGTGCTCCCTATAAGTTCTTATTTCATGGGTACAGAGGCTTGGCTACAATTGCCACTGACCCCACCTGGCTCCTGTCATCCAAAGCCATGTGATCTGTGGGCTTCCAGCAGCTCTCCCATCTCCTCCTGAGCTTCCCTCAGGTGAGGAAACTCTGTTGTGCACTGCACCAGAGTGTTCTGCTGCCAGTCTTGCCAGGACCAGAGCTGCTCACCTCAGCAACCTCAGAAAGACCAAGTGGAAGATGTGCTGACAAAGGGGACAGAGGCAAAATAAAATGGACATTTTTTTCCTAAAAACCCCATCACACAAACACAAAACAGGAAAGGAAGAAAACCTAAAAAGATAGCTGTCCCAGTACTGTTGGATCTGGTCATTCAGAGCAGCAATGGCACATTTTAAAGGAGTCAGTCCTGGCAAAAATAACATGAGTGAACAAGCACAGATTCTAAGTACTGATGAAAATCCCAATACTACTGATATCTCAGGAGAAACTCAGTAATGTAGGACACTAGAGAGGCCTAATTTAATTTAAAATTGTTAATGAAGTAAATATGACGGTTACAGATATTTTTGACAAGGTGTCATTTGCCTATATTTTAAAAAGCTGGTTTTGTTTCTTTTTTTCTGTCTTGCCTAGGACAGTAAAGCAGAACAAATTTTGGGAATTGCACCTTTCAATGGAAAACACAGGCATTGATTTATACCACCTTAAACACTTAAAATCAGTATCAAAATCTAAGCGAGTTAAACAAGATCTCTTTCCGTCTAGTGACAGAAAAACAGACACCTTCATAGGATGCTTTTCCACACTTCAAGCCACGAATCTAAACTGGGAAAAGTTTTTTTCCCTCTTTCTCTGTGTCTCTATCTCCCCATGGGCTATACAGGGAACACAGATGGGAAGTCAGGCTTAAGTGTCTTACTGTGTGACATTTAGAATCAGGGACACTGAATCCTGTGCTCAGCCTCAAGGATGATGCTTGACTAACAGTATCCCTAGGAGACAGATGTTTTCCATGACCTTTTCAGTGACCTTAGGCCAGACCTTCAATAAGAAAGCTTTTTATCACTTCACCAAGGACTCCTACATGCTACAGGAGTCCGCTCTATCACCCTTTTGCAACGTTGGATCGATTTCCCTGAGAGTCTCTACTACAGCTAGTTTCAAGGTCCAAAGTTAATTTTCTTGGTATTTTCATTTCCACACCCCTTGGAGTCCTCCTTTGCAGCAAACCAAAACCCAGGGAACAAACCCAGAGACAGGACATCCGCATTTCCCTTGGGTTTCATCTGTTCCCTCATGCATGGGACTATTGGCTACAACTCTGCATATAAGATCAGGTTGCTTTGCATAGTGTCTAGCTCAGCATTACCACTCGGGTCTGCAGCTTCCCGTGTCCTCCGAAATGCTAACACCAGGGTACTCTCGAAAGGCAACCGGGTGGCTGCTGGGGCTGGACATAATGCCTGGGCTTCTGCATCCTGTTTTGAATCAGGCCCATGGTAGACAGCAAACAAGCATTGCTACCATCTGATGGTTGCTTGGGGAAGTGAGTTTAGGTGCTGTAAACGTTCGTCTCTGAAAATAACCCACCACTCTCTGTTGCATCAAGGAGCACCGTACTGGCAGCTTCCTGGCTTGCAACAGGAAAGATTCCCAGACTTATGTTTTATTTCTAGCTCCTCTCACATGACTCTCAGGAAAACAGGCAGCGTAGATCAGTAGAACTGAAAACTGAAGCCTTTTATATTATTAAATACTCACATGAAGGACAGAGGTGTATTTTTAACTTAGTCAGATATTTTACTCCCAGGGAATTTAAAAAAATACATTAAGAAGTTGTTTTATTAACAAAGGGAACCATTCATTATTTTCATAATACATCTTCATTGGGGGGGAGGAGGAAAAGCACTAAAAGGGTCCTTTTTTTCCTTTTAAAAATCTGTCTTTAAAAAATTGCCTTCCTCTTCAAAGTATGGATAGATCAAGGCATTACTTTACAGTTCTTCATTTGTCGATGGCATATTCTATATACTGGGAAACTGAGGCACTGAGATATTAAAGTTTAAAATCACAGATTCTCTATGAAAATGGCCAGTACCTGACCTTACAGTGTAGTTCACTTTACATTTCCTTTTGCATGTTCAAAATCTAGCTGTAGTGAATTCATCTGTCACTGAAGACTCAGCATTTTCATCAATTAGGATAATTGCTGTTCTTGAATATATTGTGTGGCCACAATGGTTTCTGCCCACAGCACAGTATCCATCCTCATATTCTTCTTGCCTTCTTGTCTCCCATCCCATTCATTTTTAATTAAATGAATCAACTGTCCAGTCTGTTTTTAATTTCCCTCTTTTCCTCCTCAATAGTACCTAATTCCAATTTATTTTTCACTCCTTCTCCTCTGTTTTTCCTGCCACATAAATTTCTTGTCCTGAGCTCTTTCCAACATTCTCAAGCCAGGTTTCTCTTTCTCATATGTGCAGGAAGCAATTTCCTCATCTTCTCCAAGCAAGACTAAATCAAGGAGAGGAGAAAGGATGTATACCAGGGAAAGCACAGGAAAGTCATTGCAT
Source organism: Acrocephalus scirpaceus scirpaceus (assembly GCA_910950805.1). NCBI lineage: Eukaryota > Metazoa > Chordata > Aves > Passeriformes > Sylviidae > Acrocephalus > Acrocephalus scirpaceus. Next base: position 20,905,450 of record OU383776.1, on the reverse strand, counting down.
CCAGGTACCAAAATGCTGCATTTCACAGCCCACCACCTAAACTGCAGTTAAGGCTGAAATTGAATTTAGCAGCTGAAATTTAAGATATCTCGAAGAGCTCAAGGAGCTTGTCAATTTTAGAGTCTTGTACATCAGTCAAGTCCTGGTCACAGCAAGTGACCCACTGAGATCTTTAATCTTTACTATGCCTTATCAGAGCTTTAGAGCTTAATTAACAAAATGTTACCAGAAATCTGTAGATAGGATAAGCAATATATTTTTCTCCAGTCTTGTTATCTGAAAAAAAGGCTAGTGATTTTGGACTTTTTAAGGATTGTACTTGCTAAATTTTTTTTGTTTTGTTTTTGTTTGGGGTTTTTAGGGGAGGAGGTTGCTGGTTGGTGTTCATTGTTGTTTGTTTTGCTTGGTTGCTTTTGGGTGGGAGGGGATTTGGTTGTTTGGTTGGTTTTTGTTTTTGTTTTTGGTGTTGTTTTTCTTTTTGTTCCCCCTAAGAAGAAAATGTGCAAGTACCAAAGATGTTAGAGCCGTAAGGAACTGGATTTAGGGCCAGACAATGGGTAGTGTCATGAACCTTAAGAAGAAACAGGAAAATCAGAGCTGCTTATCTGAGAAAAAATGGTCTATTTTTTTGAGGTGACAAGATGCAACAGCATCTCATGAACCCATTATCTGAACTATTATCTGCTTTACAAAATGCCAAACTCTCCACTTAAGGAATAATTACAGCTGCAAATTGCCATCGTTTGCATAGTTTACAAATCAGACCGTTAAAAAATCCTACCTATTGAAAACACTGAGGCTTTCACATTGTCCACAAAATAGACAAATGCACGAGTCATGTAAGTTATCAAGAAATGGGCATTTAAAGTGGTTCTACACTAAGAAACCAGTTTTTGCATTTATTTCTCGTACTGGTTTTGGTACCTAAATACACTCTGCAATATAGGAAATGCCTACAGTATAAATTCTTTGTAAAATTAATATGTATGGGAAATTTCATTTGAGGTAAACTGTCATGTATTTTTTATACATATTATGGTTTGTTCTAGGAGCAAATGCATTCGTTTATGAGTTAAACAGTAAAAGGCTTTTGTGTACCTATATCTTTGTGCATAATCTGAAGAGTGTCTGTTCTTCAGAGTTTGTTACAGAGCAGTTTCTTCCATAATGGTGCTTATGCATCTTATCATTTTTTTAGTACCATTATGCAGTTTTAAATTCTTTTCTCCTTATGAGATCTGGAAATCTCCTTCTCCATCTTAAAGTGAGAGAAAACTTAGACAAGAGAAAGCTTAATGATTTACCCACAGTCATACAAGGTAGCAATAAGGCAGTTGAATGGGGTTTTCTGTGTAATGCGCAATGAGGAAAATATCTGCTTTCACTCCATAAGTTCTAGAAATAAATTACTTGCCCACTGGCAGGGCTCAGCATTTTTCAGGGGTGTCCTCACTTATTGGGTGGCATAGCTTGGAGTCTTTGGAAAAACTGCAGTCACGGTGCTGAAGCCAGTTCTTACACAGACTAAACCACAGCCCCTGAAATCCTTGCAACTGGTAATAACAGAGATACAGTGTCCTAGCACCTTCTTTGAACTACTTTCAGAGGGCAAAGGGTGAGATGCATGGTTACAGACAATCAAGGACAAATAGAAAATAACTTCTATTTACATTGATGTGTGAGACAAGAATTAACACCACCAAAAAAAGATCTAATGCAAGAAGAAAAGAATGGAATATTATGGACATAAATGCATGATGCATGATTAAGTTACGCCTGTCCTCCAACAGAAAAGTTGAAGTTGTCTAGAAGTGTGGAATGCAAAGTAATAGTTCTTCAGTTCAAGAGCTGCCAAGGCAAATGTGATGAATTATTTTTCAGAGGCACCATGAACAGGAAAAGAAGGCACGGACTTAAATTACAGCAAAAATTTGAAGTAGACACTAGTAATATGTTCTCCATATGTGGAATATTTAAATAGCTGAGTAACCTGGGAATCTTGCAACATCTCCATTTCTGAAGGTTCTTTAAAAGATAGTGGAGACCTATCAGGCCTCAAACAGGCAGAAAATCAGCCTTAGAAGGACAAAGAAATGGATTATTTCATTATTCTACATCCTAAACCTCAATTATCTTCTATGTCTTACTAAACAGAGTTGACTTTTGTTTCTTCTTAAACAGAAACTCTGTAATATACAGAATCAGGAGACAAGCATATGAACTAGTAAACTGAAGACCTAATTTGGAAAGTATTCATGAGATTTCAAGGCTAGGATATTTGAGGCAAAAATAGAACCATTCTCTTCAATGATTTATAAGATTGCTTTAGAGAGACAGGGTAGAACATGCACAGTGATGTAGTGAGTGAAAACAAAAGTAATTGTTAACATGTTGCATTTTGAAGAGTAGCAGCATCATTTGCCCTCCTGAATTTTGTATCAGTATTTCCATGAGCTCTCTTGATCAGTGCAGATGTGACTTTGGTAGGCCTGGGAAAGATATGACCTCGGTTATTCCCTTGACCTAGAAATGTCAGGGTTAATCTGTTCTTCCAATTTATATCTAGGTTGCCTGCCCTCCTTCCCTGGGAGTGTTTCAAGACAAGAACTAAGCAACCATTCAAAACTCTCAGCTGCTGTCTTATCCTCTATTTGACAAACTCATAAGTTTTTATAAATCTAAGTCTTACTTTGATTTTTGCCTGCTGCATCAAGCCCCTCAAATTAAGGGTTACTATTTCATGAGACTAAAATAGCCTCATGGGGCATATGTCTCCAGCAGCACAGTACAAACAAAATGGTAACACTCTTCCACTTGCTTAATACTAGAAATAAAATTGCCTGGGCAATTTTCACTCTAAGATAATTATGAACTACAAGGTAATACAATTAGATGATGCCTTACTCTACCTAAACCAGTTAAAAAGGTTTGATTTCTTTTTGTTTTGTTGGTTTGGGGTTTTTTTGTGGGTGTTTTTTTTGGTTTTTTTTTTTACCTTAAACTACTGGTAAAAGCTTTCACCTAAGTGGCTTCTCCTTCATCTGTACTGTAATTTGGTATTATCCCAAGTGAGAACAGATGTCTCACAGAAGTCATAGCATAGTGTTTTGAAAACAATTTGAACCCTCTGAATATTCAGACAACTAGTAGTTAAATTTCCTCAGTATAGGTGCACAGAGGGGATCTCTGAGAAGTCTGAAACTTTGCTAAAGGGCCTTCAGCTTTTTGGAAGGACATAAGGCCAGCAGTAATATGTGTGAATACCTCTACCGTAGCTCCCAGCAACCTTACAAATGGCCATAAAATCCATGTTTCAAGCATGGTATTGATACAGGTCTTCTGTCAAATATTGTTTTCACTGGTTTGAAAATCTAGTCTGAAAGAACATGAATTCTGTTGGTTGTGTCCCCTAGAATTTCACATATTTTTTGTTGAGCCTATTTTCTCTACAAAAATCTATGACTTTCTGAGAGTCAGAATAGGCCAAAAATGCACCTATTAGAATGTTTCAAATAATTCTTGGTAAGGGCTAGAAGGGAGTGGAACACTGAGGGATGTTTAGTTTCTTTGTTGTACATGTTAAATCTTGTTGCTATTTGTGATGCTGCAGCACTCAGACTCACATCTTTGCCATATTTTTCTTCAGAGGTCAGTTAGCTGAATTGCCTCTTTAATCTTCCTTATCTTCACCTGAATTTTCTCCCTTGCCCTACATGAGTCCTGCAGTAGAATCCAGAACCTCACATGGATCAGTAACTTTGGAAACCCTGCCTGATTCTGCCCCACTGCTCTCATGCATCTGTCTTCAGTCAAGAGTTCTCCACCTTTGAGTTCCATCTCATCTCATCTCATCTCATTCTATAGCCTTGTACCTCACCAAACATTATTTATTCGTTTCACTGTTGTGACAGGGTTCAGCCTAGAGAAGAACTTCGCTGAGCTGTATGAATATAGGAGAGTTTCTGTTGCTTAAAAATTTATAGTCAAAAGGAACAAATAGTGAGGAAAACACAGTATTCTTATCATATTTTTTCTGAGGTTGAGTGGGAACATCAAACTACTGCCTTCTGTTCACACAAGAAATCTCTGATGTTTTAAAATACTCTGCTTCCCTGCCTAGACTACAAAATCACCTTCCATTTCATCAAGGTTTTGTATTACACAAATGTGAGAAGACAATCATTTTAAAGGTTCCGATTCATTCCCAACCTTCATCTCTAAACAGATTTATTTGTTGAGTGGTTTGGTGGTTGGGGGGTTTTGTTTGTTTGTTTGTTTGTTTGTTCTTTCTACTTTCCAAAATTATTTGCTTTGCTTTCATGTTGCTAAAAATTAAATCTGTGATCATCTTCTCGTAAAATTTTGTCTGTGCTCCGAAACTGTGTTTTCACTGTGCTTTGGCCGCTAGAGGGTAGCACAAACAGCCTCCTGGAGCGAAGGTCCAAGGACCCCCCCAGGAGACCATGGGGGACAGGAGAGGTGGAACAGGGTGGTGAAGCAGGAGAGAGGGGCTGTGGACAGAGTTCCTTGTCTCTGCTAGACTCAACAGTGAAGCCACCCCTGAGCCAGATAGGTCTAGACATGGATAATTCCTATTAACCAAGCCTAGGTATGGTTTGGGGGAGATAAAGGAGGGTATTCATGCATATATATTAATGATTTTCAGCAGAGGTTGATTTTGTTTAAATGAGAATCTGTTTGTGTTTAACCCTTTGGGTAGCGTTAACTTGGATCTGGTATTGAGTACATGGGACATTATTGTAATGTTTACTGGAACAAACTGGATAAACTCAACGATGGTAGAATTAATGAGATTAATATTTTCAATATTGAAAAAGAGCAGTAATCAAAACATATTAAAGAAATGGGAGTACAACAGTATGCCTCTGTAAATCCACAGGTACAGTAGCCTGGATTCTCTGAATTGTTTAAGAATCTTGTTCCCACTAAAAACTCTTTGGTTTATAAGTCACATCACTGCCTCTTGACTTTGCCTTGAGAAATTTGTTATATGTCAATCCAAAGGATGAAAGGTTTACTAGTCTACATATCCCAAGCCTGAAGCATAACCCAAGACTGAGAAGACAGGAGATAAAAGTCTAGAGATAAATTTCCTGTGTAGATATTAAGAAACAGGTCAGACCTGGTGTAAAAATTTTCTTTCTTCTAATGAAAATGAAAAGCAATAAAATACAATATCCACCCTAGGATTCTGTCCATCTTGGCTGTCCAGATCAGAAAAGAAGGTGAAAAGCCAAGTCAAAGAGAGTGAAAACACAGCTGTTGTGTATACTGACATTCAGATATCCTGTAAACTTTAACTGCTGCACAGAAGTGAAAAAACAGAAGCAAAAACTTTAGGAATGATCCATTACAGAACAGTATGCAACAGCTGAGTAAGGCCTATTATAAAGCAAGTTTCATAAAGTCTCTACAGTGGACCAAGGAACTGCAAAAAAAAAAAAAAAAAAAAAAAGATAAGAACAACAGACGGAAAAATTATATAACAGGTTGTAGATCATCAGTGTTTTTTCTTAGGTTTTTTTTTCCTTCTCAGCAGCAATGAATCTGGTAGTAAAATCAGCAGAAAAGCAGTGTACAGGTCCACTGATGGCAGGAATAAAGCAGACCCAGGGGAAACCCTAAATGGACAATAATTGCAGGTTATTATATACTGTGCTACAGTACAGTGGAAACCTGGTCAGCTATTAGCAAGTTTGGAAGGAATAATCAAGAGGACAGAGAAGAGTTTATAATCTTTCACACTCAGCAAATCAGAGGCAAGTCTCCAGAGCTGAGAGCTGGGAAAAGAAAACAATTATATGATGCACCAGGGTTGTATCTCCACTGCTGAAAAAGGAATTTGTCTGAGGAAGGAATTTGTATAATATGATTTTTCAAACCACTGTGGCCTACAAAGCTGTATTGAGCTGGGGTTCCTAGGCTGATGGAGGCAGAACCTCAAGAAAGGAATTTAGTTATTTATTAAGTCTTTAAGCTTTTCTTTACCTATGTTAAACACTTCGAGCAAAATTCAGTTTTTCAACATAGACATCCACTGTCACAGAAAGAGCAGTGGGACATCCCACTCTGTCCTGGGAGTCCTGTGTCATATCTGCCTCAAGCACGTCTTAGCAGGGCATTTGAGAGATCACTGGATGCCTGTGTTCAGACACGTGCATCCCATCCCCAGGTACATGGTGTTGTGAATCCAATGAAAAACGATAAACAGCTCCTAATCCATCTGAAGATGTCTGTCCTTCTGTCTCTAATTTATATATCCTTGAATAACCAAACTTCTTGGTTTCCTCAGATGAATGTCACAGCCAAGTGGGATGAGTCTGGACCTGAGTGCCTCCCAGTCCTCAATGTATTTATCCTACCAATGTTCCTGTGAAGGAAAGAGATGCTATAATTCCTCCCTGACATATGGGCAACAGAAACAGTCACACAGAGTTTGTTCTCAAGAAGGAAATTGAGTCTCCTTCTTCTAGATTGTAGCTGTTGAATTGTTCTCTCTTACGTTGTTAGAACTGACTGCCTGCACAACAGACAAACGTTTAAAAAACCAATATTATTACTAATTAGATTCTGCTGCATTTGTTTAATTTAGCACTGTAAATTTTTTGTAACTTTTTTTTAATGCATCTTTGTCAAGTCTGTTTTCATTTAACTTATCTAGATTCAGTAATGGCATTAAGAAAAAAGGAAAGGGAGACAAGAGCCCAACTTTTCTGCTGATTATTTCAACTCCCACTACACAGCAGATGACTGAGAAATCCTAAAGATGAGTCAGAGATTGAAATAGGAAGTGTGGAGAGATTGCTTTAAATTAATGGGTGTGCTGAAAAAATATCTGACAACAGCAACAACAGAAAAAAAAAAGATACTCACACTTTTAGATAAGTTGTCTTTAAAGACAACTTTCTAAGTCAGTAAAAGTATCAGTGTATATCCATGCCAAAGAGGAAAAAAAGTGTTGGAAAACATATTTTTCTTGATTAATTTTAGTAAAAGATTGAAGAAATAATTAAATCACTGAAGTGTGATGCAGGAGAAATTTGCATTGTAAGGTATCACAACTCAGTTTTTTCTGTGGTATTGCCACTAATGCAAGTTTAGAATAATATTTAGCTGGGGATCTGCAAGGGAAACCCAAGTGGCTCAGGAAATGGAATGAGTCAGTATAAGACCTCTTCCCTTTTCCAGTTCATGCCAGCTACTAAGTAGGGCTCTGTTGAGGCCATGAAGGATATTATGATCTTGCAGATACCTTCCTTCAAATGAGATATAAAATCAAGTCCTGACTACTGGTAGTTTTTGAAGGTCTCAGAGCCTGTCCTACACAAAGTCCAAAAGGAATAATCACACTTACTCTCCATATACTGATCCTTCATTATCAGTCAAGGAGAAGGGTTTTTTTTTCCCTTGATTTACAAATCTAAGACTTTGCCTAGTTGCTATCTGCTGTTAAACAGATACTGTCCTCAACAACCTCTGTCCTCTTGAGAACACAATTTTACACTTCATCTGTGAAGGCCATTGCACTGCACTTCTGGGCTATTGGTTCAACACAGAGAACTATGGAGGAGATTTTCCAAGGGATCTGACAGATGAAAAGTGGTGATTTATACAAAAAATTCAAGTATTTCAAGACCTGCCTTTTAGACACTCAGAAGTAACAGATGTAAAAAAATTTAGCCCAGACTCAGACACACATGTCAGAGGACGAGAACTACTGTTATAGTAGGGAAATAGGGATACACTGTGGAGATTACCAAAATTTTCTTTACCAGGAGAGTGCTTTCCATCAGTGAGTACCTGGAAGAGTCTGAGAGAGGTTAGAAAGTGGGCAACCATAGAAATGTACTGCTGCCAGCTGTGGGAGAAGTGGAGGATTTTGTTGGCTGTGTAGTGTGAAGTAGAATCTTGGAGATCTTGTTTCCCGATTATTGCTTGCAGCAAGGCTTGGGTGGAAGTATTTAGCCTACCTGGCCTCTGAGGAGAATCGCTGAGCTATTTTGCACGTATATTGGTCTCCTTTCAGAACTGCCTTGTCACATGCTGTGAGTTTTTGAATTATCCACTCCAAGCAGGACAGGAGCACCTTTGCCTTCGCCTTCTACTGCATTCAAAGGAGTTTTACTTATGTGTGGCCTGATAAAATAAGCTGATAAAAAGACTGGATAACTAGATTAGGGCAAATAGGATATAACTGATAATGACAGTGAGTGAGAAGGCTGGCAACTGGGCACAGATAACAAGATTTATTGGGGAAATCAAACCTGAATTGAAATGGTTTTTGGCAACCAAATGAGTTAAAACAATAAAACAAGGGACACCAAACTAGGCCTTCAGAAAATCAAACTCCTGGGTCCAGTGTAACAGAAGAGAGGAGAAAGAAAATGAATGATTCTTAACAGAGAAAAAATAAAGCAATCAAACAAAAACCAACTCACACCTTAGCAGGGGAGCAGGAGGATGAGACGAAATGATGAGTGCTGATCAGGTAAGGGAGTGGAGCAAATCCTTTTGCTTGGGTTTGAAGCCAGGCTGTGGGAAACAGGTAAATAACGTATTGCTTAAACCTAGCCATGCTTCATTATCTTTTTTTTTTCGTAACCACAGTCACGCTGAAAGTAAGAGACATGTATGAGAATTCATACATGTCTCTTACATTCAACACATGTTCATGTGTTTGTTTAATAGAAAACACAAAGAATAAAATCTAGCTTCCTTCTCCAGCTCTTCATCTTGCAGGTTACCTGAGCCCATTTCTTATGGAGCAAGAACAGCTGATTTCAGGTTCCTCAGAACACAGGGAAGATGGCAGGCTGCAATATGTGCTTTGTATGTTTGCCTTTTGTAGGTGGACAAATGTCTGTTTCCTTGTAGACTGTTTTACACAAGTGAGTATAGCTAGGTTTGTTTTTTTTTTCTTTTAGAGGTGCAATAAATGATGTTGGCATTGGTTTTGTAGTGAGAATTAATTAAGCATAAGATTACAAGGAAGTTAAATTTCATTATTAATCCAGCCTTATTGTTAAGGAAAACAAAATAAAACAAAGCAAAAAACACCCAGCAACAACCACAACAACAACAACAACAAAAACAAACAAACAAAAACCCTAGCAATAAATACTTTCTCACGCATCAGATTTCTCCAAGGTCTTCTTCAAGCTAATGCTACTGAGATTTTTTGGGTTTAAGTTTTGGTGGTTGATTTGTGTGGGTTTTTTCCTGCTTCTCCTGTTGGTCTAACATAATTTTCTCTGCTTCCAGTGTTACATGGAAGACCACAAACCTGGAATCCAAAATGAGTCACCACATACATTCAGAGGGACGTTTTTCCTAGGCTGGAGGCGGTGGCCATAGGGATCACAGTCAGGAGATGAACAGTGATAATCTAAGTGTGAGTATCTGACCTTAAAAAAGATAATGATTTTATACTATTTCCTTGAAAGAGTGGGGTGGGGGGGGTGAGATAAGGGAAAAATAGAGTTATTTCCATTTTAGAGCTCATGAAACATAAAACAAAGTGGCCCACAGCCACCTCAGAGATGAGAACCAAGGAGTCAGTCCAAGTCATCAGACTCCAGGTGTGAGAAAGCAGACAATATTGCCTTGTCCTTTTATTGAGACTGTTTCCCTGGCATCTCTCACCAGTGCTAAACACATAAGGAGAAGAATAACAAAGATTCTAAGTGCAGGGAAATAATGAAGAGTTGTGAGGTTTTGTTCAGTAGCAGCAATCTCACATGTTTGTTAATAGAAGGTCACCATGTGTAAATATATAATTTTGGCTGGAAATGGGCAGCATCTCTTTAATTATCTGAAGAAAGAGGGTATTCATTATGTAGATAGTAAAGGAACATCACTCAGCAGAAAAGCAATAGAAAATTTCAAGCAAAGAAAGGCATGAACTACTATTTTTCCCTGCCTCTTGCTTGTCATTATGAGTCATTTCTACAGAGTCTCTCTGCGTACGTGTAAACGTGTATATATTTTTATGCATAAAACCATAATATCTGTATGATTTATATAAAATCATGTGTGTGCTTCCTTGGTAACTCTAAAGGCAGGCAGGAGCCAGAAATCCAGGGGAAAAAAAAAAAGTTAAATGAATGCAGAGCTGACCTGACTCAGTGTGCAGTGACTGAGGGTGAAATAGAATTTGGTTTCACAAATTGAACTTCCTTTCATAGCCAGTGTGTCCTAAAGTGCTTTACATACAGTAGAATGAAGGTGATGCTGGGAGTAGAGGCAAACACAGAAGTCATTGTAGGCACAAAAATAGCTCACATGTAGCCTTCTATATTAGAATCTGTTTCAGCAGGAGAATGGTCTTGGGAACATTATTAACTCTATATTCATGTGTTTCCTTATTGCCAAGGGATGTTGAACTTCTCCTTAGACAACCTCTGAGAGGATGGCTTGAAGAGTATCACAGTTTCCACTCTCTTTAAAAACTCCTGCTATTATCACTTCCAAGTACTCACATTTCACAGCACAGTTATGACTGTATTGGTCTTTTCTTTCTTTTCTTCCATCTTGGACTTTGTCTGATTGAGTGTGTGTGATTGAGCATATCAGACTGTTATTCAATCAGAAGACTGGATAAGGGCCAACAGCAGCATTACACTCAGCCCTTTCCATTCATTGTATGCATTGAGTCATATTGCAAAGGAGTGTTTCATCACTGCTAAGATTCCCTGGCATCTCAGTCTACCATCATGCAAATTATCTCCGAGGAAATTATTGAGTCCAGGGGAACTACTATTTGTCATATGGTATTTATGTACCATAGTCACCTTTCTTGTATGCATTCATGGACTACTTATGAGCTTGGAACTGAAATTTTTCCACCTACTTTCAGGATTACACTTGAGTTAGTGACTAGTTGTGAGTCTTTCCATGTCACATTCTGTGCTTATTGAATGGATAACAGCATCTCAAGCAGACAGTTTTGATTAGGCAGGAATAAAATGTTATCCAGAGATTCAGGTGGAGGTTCACCTCCTTTTTCTGGGGTCTTGTATGGACAAAATTCTAAATTCATCACTTTAAAAAAAAATAGAGTGGCTCTTCATTACTGAGTTTGTTACTCAGTTCTAGTGGGAAGCTGGAAGTCAACACAGATAGATGATGGCACTCCTATGAGCAACATTAGAGTCAGGAATTAAATTCTGTACTTATCATTCATATCCTTCATTTCAGCACAATGCAAACTTTGTGTCAGAACTTTGGAAAGTCTACTGAATGCTTTTTTGTTCAGTGTAAGCCAACATATTAAAGACTATATCCAAACTGGATAGCAAATATTTATTTTGTTCATTTTATTAAATCACCATTGTTCTAATTTGCTGATTGGTCAAATCAGGGGCAACTGAAAACCATACAATAGCTCCCATCCAGACTGCATGTCTCACATTTCTTTCCAAGGAAACCATGGCACAGGAGCCTTGATTCAGTCCTGAAACTCATCCTGATATGAGCCCAGGGACTCAAAAGCACTTTTGTGTCTACAAGTTGTTCTGTACTCAATTAAGTTTGGAGACTTATACTTCTCAGTCTGACTCAGCTCACATGTAAATGAGTTTATAACAGCGTCTTCCAGTTTACACAAGCTTAAGTGCAAGAAGATCTACTAATGTCCCAACAGTAATTATAACCACTGAAAGCTCTATGTGAGTGAATGTCCTGGAATACTAAGGTCAATATTAGGGTCCACATTGAGATTGTTCAGCTGATGTATTGATTTATCAGAAGGTACATTTCTCTCCCAAGCCCACCTGACATTATTGAGTTCTATTTTAGAATCTGTGATTTTCAAACCTTCAATATGTTCTATGGCAAGTATTGCAAAATCAATGAGGTATGATGACTGAGGATGAGTTGGTATTTAATCTGCAGCTGACCAAGTTGACTGCTTTGAAAGAAAGGAAAGGGAATATGGCAGCCAAAAGTGTTCTTTGAAATGTATGCTTATGCATTTGATGCATATATTTAAGTGGTAATAATAAAGATTTTTTTTTTTTTTTGCAGCTTTCAATGCTTAGAAACACTTCAGATGAGTTTTAATGCTTTTGAGGGCATGGTGAGGGATACAGTGTCTGAGTCATACATGCTTAGGTAGAAGTTTTATCCTTCAGTTGTTATTTTCATTTTAAAAAGTAGAATAGAGGACTTGAACAGCAGCAAGGTTTCTTATTTAATTGTTTGGCCTGAAAGAGCAGATTGTTACCTGATATGGACTACAATATTTTATACCACTCATTAAAACAGAACTCAAATTTGCATGAAAGAGCTATTCCTTTCTGATGAAAAAACTGTGTTTTTTCTGGGATGGGTTGTGAAATCTGATGTAAATTTTCTGTAAAGCTTGAGAGAGGTAAAGATAGAGGGAACTGATGTAGCCTTTCTGTAGCCACACTTGCTCTCTTGGAAAGCAAACTTCCTGCACTATACAGCCACCAAAATTGTATCCTACATCTTCAGTTCAGCACAAAATACTGCAGGTTCTGAAATCTAGACCAGTCCACTTTAAGCAATGGAAACTCACAAACCATCAGCAAGGCTCTTGTCATCATTTGACCCCTTGAGGTGACTCTGGAAAGAAAAAAAATCTTTCAGGCTCTAACAGCCTGATTTGACTACATGCCAGTAGGACAGCTTCCCCAGACCTGAGCCTAGCAGGCTATATGGAATTACAGAAATTCAACTGATTCAGCTGTGTGGATGCAAAATCACCTAGAGATAGGCACTCCTTTGCTAAAAATGTTCAATTTTATAACTGAACCCCAAAGACAATGAATCTGTTGTTATGTGCATGGTTGTAATCTTACTACATAATCTTTATCAGCTATATAAAAATCTTCAAAGTAGCCAGTTTCCCCATGGCCTGATCCCAGCTCTTCAAGGGAGGAGAGTTCTCAGTCACGTGTATTACCAAGAAAGCCTCTGTCGCCACTGATTTCATGGACAAGAGTAATAATACACATGGCTGGCATTTGCTGGATATCTCTGACAAAAGTCTGGTATAACCTTACCCTTATGTCCCATTCTGTGGAGTCTTGATTCTGCTCAAGTTGCACTGCAAGCAAGCAGACAACATGCTCTCCTTTAGCCAATTAGTTGGACACTTCCTGCAGAAAAAACCAAGAATACAGTATTTCCTTTCCTCTGCACAGACTGGGAAGAAGATCAGGCCTTTTCTATTCAAAGTCAATTTCCCCTGGAAAGGAAGGTCTGATTCTGTCAACCTGGGACCTAGCAGGGCTCTCTGCCATCTCTTCTTAGTGCTTCTCTGGCTGCTTGTCAGCAGAAGCATGAACCAACACATAGAAGAACTACAGGACAGAAACTCTCTCATTTTGCCTCTGAGTCTCCAGGTGATCCTGCTTTGGATGCCTGTGCTTCATTTGAATTGTACCATGTGCTTGAGATGACTTGCTATTTATTCTGATGACAGACCTTCCAACCAGTCCAGTGGGTAGAAGTTTAAACTTATATTTAAACTTGCCCCATAATTTCACACAAAAAAGCTGGCTTCCAACTGTGTGTGAAGCTTGTGCTGGTATATCCTAAGTTTCAATGTCAAAATATTCATGTAAATATGTGTACAAACTTCTCTGCTCATCTTATGCCCTTTTTTGGTGTAGATAAATTCACAAAGGTCATGATCTCTTTCCACTCATTCCATTATTTCCTGTCACAATGTAATAGATGGTAGTGATAGAAGGTTTCCATGAGGAGTCACTGTAGATGGAGCTGGAACATTTTGTTCAGATTCTTAAATTAATTCAGAGCTGTGGAATTATGGCAAGTTTCAGCGGCCTGTGACTCCCTTATGGACTCTGGAAATGTCTATGTTTTTTGTCATTTCTCCCCATGCATGACCTCTTTGACTTTATGTTTTTACCCCTCTAGGCTCTTACATCTAGTTTTCTTAAGTTTTTGTTCAGACCTTCCTCAGAAAGGCCTCGGTAGCCTTACCTACCCAGTTCTTTTTTGATAAACTCTTCATTTTTTTAATCCCAACAAATATCCTCAGCAAGACTTTGCTAGTTCTTCCAGGAAATGTAGTTGTTTTATATTCTCCTGCCTGCACTGTGACTTAGAATTTTCCCTTTACCCCTGAATTTCCTTTCAATTTTCCCTCTCTACCTCCCTTTTCCAGACCCTCTTTTGACCTTCTCTGAGTGTTTTTCTAGTTTGCTGCCTCCTAGAGATCTGGCATTTCCACTTTCTGAATTCTAATCTACCATTTCTTCTTCAGCTAAAAATCTGGAGAGATGAATAGTCCTCAATAACACCTATCTTTTAGCATCAACTGCAGATGTAACTGGGACTCCTAAATTAAACAGATGTATGCAGAAAGCACAAAAGATAAAAAATTGTCTGTTCTAATTTCAGGCCCAGCACAACTTATCAGCTGGAAATACAGGAAAAGACCTCTTCATCCTCCTGTTTCAGTCAATGAAACAGAGTCTGAGTCTTTGTATTATGTTGTCACTTGTACTATAACTATTACTTTTAGATCATGGGGAGGTACATGCAACACACAGTGTTCCTGAAATGCTGGAAGGCTGGTTGAGAAAAAACCAGCTTCCAGGTGGAAAACTCATTCTGAAGTGACCAAGATCCTACACTCTCCTAGAGAATGCACACTTAAGTGCACACGGCGGCCAGAAAATCTCTTCTATTTGTTCCATAAGCTTATTAATGTGGGCGTCATCCCATAGCTAACTAGAACCATGAATATTCTCTCTTCCAATGCTGTTGGCCATGGACAATTCAAGTATCCCTGCTTATTTCCTTTATTGTCTCTACCTGCACGTCTGGCCTTCAAAAGACAGCTCACTGTACAGGTGATTTACTATTCTGAACAGAAACATACAAAAAAAGAAATAATCAATAGGGGTTTAAAGATATATAAGAATAGATCAACATTTTATTACATTCATAAATTCTAGGACAGATTTATAAATTTGACCATTAAGGAAACTGAGCATATTTGCAACACCAGTAACAAATAATGCAGGTAGAGATATCATCTATCAGACAGCAAAGAACTGATATATTTGTAGATACGTAGGCAAACAGATAGGAAAGGAGTGAAATAGGAAGAGACACTGGCAGAGAAAGGGAAAAAAGTCTTTAAGCTCTCTATGAAATTCTAGCAGAAAACTGATGAGGAGTATTTTTGTGCATTTGTCTGTAAAGTACTCTCCCTCTGTCTGCAGTATTTCCATGTGTGGATGCACTCCTACATGGGCTCACAGCCCCCCCAGAAAACATACACACACACACACATATGCTGTCAGCACTTGGTCATTTGCCATGCACCTGTTAGAATGAGGTACATGAAATTAGCAGCATTAATGCTAGACCCTGACTCTCATTTGCTCTGGGCACTTAGAGAAAAAAATAGGAGCAAGAATGGATTTTATAAAACAAATATTCACTCATGCAAATAAATACAGCATTGAGACTATGCCTACAACATGTGTCATTCAAAGCAAGGCTGGGCATAGCTTCAGAAGTAAAACATGCCACAGAATGTCAGGGTGCTCTGAATCTGAGCTCTGACTTTGCCATTTTTTCCCCTGAGGCTGTAAAGGTTCATGTGAAAAGGGACCAGTGATTTCAGATACTAACGTCACACACCTAATCTCCATGCTTCATTCTCTCGAAAGTTCAGCAAGCAGCTGGGTGCCTAAATATGAGTTAGCTGCTTAAAGTCTTTTTTCAGAGTTAGGCCTGATTTTCAAGAATACACACTGACTGTGACTCCAGGAGGACAACACTCTCCAAAAGCTAGCATATAATCCATCTTTAACCTTGTTAAATTGAGTTAAAGTCATCAAATCCCAAACTGGATATACAAAAAAAAAAAAAAAAAAAAAAAAAAAAAAAAAAAAAAAAAAAAAAAAAAGTGGTTGTGTTTTGGTTTTTGGCTTTTTTTTTTCTTTTTCTTTTTTTTTTTTTTCTTGCACACAAGCCCTAATTAAAAGGAAATTATTCTGGTTGCAAAGACAAGCACTTAAATATTAAGAGCTCCCAGAACTGAGGTTACTTGCACAACCTGGATTTTCCTTTGTTGTACAGATGCATTCTAATTCAGACTTTAATTACATGCTCATTCACAGAGTAGAGGGCATGTGTAGTGCTGTTTGTTGACTGTAGAGGACTGAGGGACTCTGCAACACATTTCAAGTACACAGAAGAGCAGACTTTTAGGGGCAAGTATTCTTTCAGGCAAGACCTCCTGTTCTTTCAACTCAGGCCCATCTCAGATCCACCCTTTTCACTCTGTATTCCCTTTCCTCATTCTAGTCCTGTACCCAATTTCGCTTTTTGGCTCTTTCTGAATTTGTCTTTCATCTTGCTGCAGTCTTTAAGTGCCTTGCCCTGAGTTTATCAGCCTCAGAAATCTCAGATCCTCTGTGCTTTACCAGAATTTATTTTCTAATGTTTTCTTACATTTTGTTTTGTGTATTAACTCCTCACTTTCCCTCGATTTTGTACTACAGATGGTTGCCCATTAGATTTATCTCCCCCCCCATCATTTCTCTCCATTTTCCCAGATTCTTCTTACTGAAAAGCAGACTGCTGTATCTCAACACAACCTTTTCTCCAAAGCTCTCTGTGGCTAACTGGGTCAATACAAATAAATAACCAGAGAATTCTTTAACCCTGTGTCCAAATGGTATGGCACCAATTATCCATATGGCTAAATGCTTTTTTCCATTAAAAAAAAATATCCTGTCTGTAGTGCCTTTTGAAAACACCACACTGGTCTTTGGTGACCTCCAAACTGCACCTAAAAGGTACCTGGGAGGCTGGTAAGGACCAAACTTGTCTAAGACTGTGCTGAGATCAAGGAAATTAATACTTTTCTTAAACTTATATTCTGAATTTGGTCATTCATTTCCTGATACACATATTATCTTTGAATCTGAATCTCAGTCTGTTCCCCATTTGAGTCCCTTTTGAATCCAACCCAATGATACTCCAACCTCCTTGTCTTTCCAGATTACCTGAATTTCGCTCCAGCAGTTTCTTTTTAGTTTCTGCTCTAGTCTCACTGTTGGATCTCCCTGTGAGCCCCAGAGAGCAAAGGAAAGACAGGTTCCCCGCTCTTGTCTTAGGTATCCAGACTCCAATTTTTGCTGCCCTGTCTTGGCCCTGAGCTGCAACGACAGGAATAACTCTCTCTCCTGTAGCAAACCCGGTGAGAGCCAAGTCACTGGGGAATCTGGTTTTGGAAATCTGCCTCTCTAGTGAACATCTGAGAACTGCCATTTTCCCCAGGCTTTTAATTGGCCTCTTTGGGGCAGATTTTCCCAGAGATAGCAAAAAAAACTTGAGAAAGAGCTTCACCTCCTGACAGCTCTTAGTATCATGCTGTAAACCATGGGGACAGGAGAGCTTTACAAAGCATCTCATTTGACTCAGTTCAATCCAGCCGAGTTCTCCTATGGGTTATTCTCAGGGACAGACAAATAGTTGCAGACAAAATTTTTGAGAAATAATTAAGAAATCTGAGCTGCATGCTAGTGGTCAACTTGGAGTTTCAGCCAAAACACACGCAGTTTAACAAAGCTGAACAGGATTTTATTAGACAGAGGCAACCTTTTCATTTGGTGGTGCTACCAGATCTTATTAAAGTGAAATCTCCCTTCCTCAAAGGGGCGCTGTAAGCATTAATTTGCTAATGACTTGTATAATGATTTGATGATGGAAAGGACCATAATAGCATGAAGCATTATTGTCCCTACAATACAAGATTGCCTGCTTTCATTACTCATTATGTACAGGGACATACCTATTATGAAAAGGGATGTGGAGATAATAAACTTGATATTCTCTTCAAAGGACTAATCCAACATGTTTACAGTGTGTGCAGCACAGGCAACAAGAATATTCTGAAGAGTTCTATTTAGATGGCAGAATCCATTGTGTGGAATGTAATGATGTGCATGTACAAATCCTGTGTCTAAACATACCTTCAAACACATGCATGCACCCTCTCTTCTACTTTTCTATCCTCTGTCAGCCATGGGGTTTTTTGCAGCCCTCACTTTGCCACCTCAAACTCAACAGTGCTACTTTAATAACAAAATGCCTCATAAACAAACTCTTTTTTATTTTATAACAATATCTTTTGTTGCCTACATTGACTACTATCCTGTGCTAAGCTCCTTTGAATACAAATATTTTTTCACACTCTCCTCAATCAACTTTCTTGATTCTAACTAATGCAGAGAACAAAAAAACCCAAAAACAACAACAACAAAAAAACCCAAAAAAACCCGACCAAACAACCTAACAAACAAACAAAAAAAACCAAACCCACAAAAACACAACAGCAAAAAAATACCAACCCACACTGACTTATGCATTAATTCAGGGACCAATCTTGCAAATGTTCACATGGGTAATCCTTCCTCAAATGAATAATCCCTCTGACCACAGCAGAGTGATTAACAACAATGCAGATTAAGGTTTTCAGGATCAGGCCCATCCCCTGATGCTTGGATTCTCACCCAAAGTTTAGTGGATGATGGCCCCTCTTCTTTTGTTACATGTTATTAGAGGCCCACATGCAGGTCTCAATTATTTCATTTGATTACGTAGCTAATATGCCCTGATCCTGTCAGCACTCCCTGCAAAGCCTAACAAGATGAAGTAAACAATTCCAGCTGAGCTAGAAGACTTCGCAGGACTGGGCCCTTTAATAGCAGCTGTGAGCTGTATCTGTTTCGGGATCAGAATGTCTTTTATATTAACAGTCTCATGTTTCATTTAGAAATAATCTTAATAAAAAAATCCAGCAGAAAATCTGTGAGTATATGAGCTGGTATAGCTAATTAGATCTAAAGAAGGAGAAATTGTTATTTAAAAGCAAAAGTCACACCAATTTTTATTTCTTTGGAGCAAAACTAGCCTGCTATTTAGCTTATCTATTTAAAAATAAAATTCACATGCATTGTTTATTTATTTGGAGCAAAACCTACTTGCAATTCCTTTTACATCATACAGCAACTGATAGTTTTGTGTGCTATGGGTCCAGGGGTTTGAAGTTCAGCAGAAGAATCCCCCTCCAGCAACCTTTCAGCCTGTTCTTGTCTTTCTTCTTTCCTTGCTCCTTTACTGGAGAATGAAGACAGCTAGGACTGATGTATCGCTGTGTCCCCCTTGCCTGCACCACACGGTGTTCATTAAAAACTTGCTGCTAGCAAGGGCCTGATCCAGCCCTCCTGGAAGTCATTGGAAAGCTGTCTATTGACGTCATGGGGACGAGGAGCATACTAATGCATGCAAGTACCTTTACTAATGCGGCCAGTCCTGTTAACAACACCGAAGTTGTTCACAGGATTAACAGCAATCAATCACGCCCTTCGAAAGGCACATTAAAAGCCAAAGCCTGGTCTGCAAGCCCTTTCTCACACGAGGTGTGTACGTACCTGTGGCTGGTCCTGCTGCATCCTTCTGCTATCGGCCTGGCAGGGTGCCTTCTTCCACCCTTGTTGATTTGGGGTAACATTTCTTCTGAGGAGCTAAAACCTGATGGCCATCTACGCCCAAAATAAATGGTGCTTGTGTTCTAAGAAAAAAGAAAAATACATATTAACTAGAGAGAAGCAGGAGAAAATGGGGCTGCAAATGACTGTGGAAGAGGGCTGCTTTTCCCCTGTCAGTACAAAAAAAAAAAAAAAAAAGTGAAGCGCTTTGTTTTGGTCCCAAGCAGATAAATAATTTTTATTCTCCTGGAGAAACTGAAGCCTGATACAAAAGACCTTATCCTTACAAAATTCTGTGGACTTCTCAGCATCTGGATTGCTGAACTGGACCCACTGTGATTACACTGGGAACATTTCTCACTGGGGAACTGTTTAGCAAAAGCTGGTTTATAGATAACACTTTCACTTCTTTGCCTGTATCTGTTTAGAATCTGTTACAGCCCCTTGTACATGTGTAAAGGTGCTTATGGGGTATTGCTAATTTCCACCCACAGCAGCAGCTGTGTTCATCTTGGAGCCCTTGTAGCAATATTTGTGTCCGTATTATTTCATCCTGCCACCCCTCACAGCTGTGCCTGTGCACCAGGGGGCTGTACTTGAACAGAATCCATTTCTAAATGACTATACTTAAGGCTCTGTGAAAACGGGGCGTGGACCAGCTCAAAGTTTTAAAAAATACAGATTGTTATAAAGGGGACACCCGCACTGAGCAGCAAAAGTATTCTTTTTACTGCTCTGTTCTTTTTAATTTGCTTTCATTTAGGATAAGCCGTGATTGCAGGCAGAGTGGCCTGTTCGTGGACAAGGTGTTAAGATAGTTATCCCTGGGATGGATCAGTGCCGGATGCTGTTTCACTTTTCACTGAAGTGGATATTTCTTCTTTAAAAAAAAAGGTTTAGGTCTTCTTTCTAGTGAGTCCTTCTAGTCGTACCACGGGTGTGGTTTTAGGGATCAGAAAGGGCGGATATTAGGATTTTTAAGGGGCAGGGGGGAGGGCTGAAAGATTTTGTTTCATGTGGGTTTTGTGGTTGTTGTTGTTATTCTTTTATCACAGTCCAAGGTACAAGGAAGGATTTGAAAACAGGTGAGTCACGGGGCTGGGAATTTGGGACTGGGGCTGTCTGAGGGTTTTACCCTACCCACAGCTCCTGGGATGTCACATCTCCGTGTCTGTAGCCTTTAAAGATTGCAGAAGTGTGCCCAGGAAGGGGAGACGGGCAGACCAGCCCTCTCATCCCCCCGGCTTGGACCCCAGAACACAGCACGCCTGGTCAGACGGCAGACAATGCGCGGTGCCTGCCACCAGCCCGGCACCAGGCGGCTGACAGCCGCTGCTGCCCATCAGCGCCCGAAGATATTCAAAGAGCCGTAAAAGGCAGCGCGGGCTGCCGGGGGCTCCGCACGGGTGTCGTCCCCAGGTGCGGGTCCCCGGAGCGTGGGACGGGGAGCCTCCACGGGGCCGACCCCGTCCAGCCTCCGGCCCGCAGTTCTCCCCTCTCAGGGATCGGCGGTGGCCCCGGGGAGGGGCGCAGTCCTGCCACCCCCCGATCCACCCCCGCTCCTCTGCTGGCAGGACAGGGGAGCACTCTCAGACACAGCAGTAGCTGGAATAGCCGAGCCACCTGCAACGGGGTGATTTTCTCTTTTTGTTAAGGTTTGGGGGGGGGGGGGGGGGGGGGTGTTTTGTTTTGTTTTGTTTTAACACGAGAGGCGAAGGGGACGGGGGACGGGGAGACGTTGGCAGGACAGTGCCCTCCTTCTCTGTTATTAAAATTAAAGCCAAATAAAGTGGAAGGCAGTAAAGCGCTTTTTTTTTTTTTTTTTTCCCTCCTTTCTTTTGTTTGTCTGCTTGTTTGGTTGTTTTAAAGCAGAAATAAAATAATAATAATTTTAAAAAAAAAATCCCGGTCAGTAAAGCAGGCAGGAATGTTGAAATTTTAAAGTAATAGACTCCTTCCTCCGCGGCTGCCCCTTCCTTCGGCTGTCACACGTGTTACCTGCGCTCCCGAGGGACGGACGGCCGGGGGGGTCCCGCTCCCAGCCCTCTCCCCCATTTCCCCAACTCCCGGGGGCCGCCGCCGCCGCCTCCGCCGCGGGGCTCAGCCGGCGGCGCCGGAAACAATGGCCGGGGCCCCGCGGGGCCGGGCGGCGGGGGCTCGGCGGGGGCCGCGGACACCACCGGCGCGAGTGGGGAGAGCCGGGCGCCGGGCGGCTGCAGCCCGCCCGGGAAGGGAGACGGGGTTCAGGCCAGGTAACTTGCAGGCTGCTCCGAGCTCGCCTGCTGATGTTCCTCCGAGCTTCATCCGCGCACGGCTAGCACAGGAAGAGAGAGAACCGGAGAAAAGGGAAAGGAGATGGAAAAAAACAAGGGAAAAATTGGTCTGAGCGCACGCAGAGCCTTGTTTTGTTACTATCCGGATTACTGTTATTATTATTTGGGGGACAGGGGGGAGCTGTGTCCTTAATCCGAGACTCCCTGCCCTCCCCACCCCCAGATGCTATGAAAGAAGAGCTGATTTCGTCTCCACCATACAGAACACTTTGTCTAGAGAGCATTGTTCGGACAAGCAACTCCCGATCACTGATGATTACAAAATACGATTTATGTTTCCATCAGAGACAGAAAAAATATCCTGATGGCTTGAAAGTCGGGCAAGAAAATCTTACCTAATCAATCCCTTTCCAATAAACACAAGCACATACACACACACACAGCGCGTTTAGGAGATAACGCCCGCACTGATTGTACGTAAAATAAATATTGACAGCACAAAATTAACAACAGTCATTTCTATATTTTTCGTCTCTCTTCAAAGCCCTACAACAATATAATTTGTGCTTTCCTAGTTTGATGTCATCGTCAGTAACATAATTTATATTTAAAAAAATGTTTAAAGAGCATGCATTTTTTAGATGCAACATGAACAGATATAGTAAAAATAGCCTGTAACATCACAATCACAACAACAACAGCAAAAGCAACCTCTGAGCCGGGGGATTCATCCGTATCTGAACTGCTTTTTATTATCGTTTGCGAAATTATAATAAGAGTAAATAATAAATAAGAGGCATCATCACAACAGAAAGAAGTCAGAACACCTTGGCTTTGGGGGCTTTTTTCCCCTCTCAAATAAAAAGGCAGATTTCCCGATGATCACTGAAATTATAACGACAGCGATTGATCGGAGGGTTTGCAAAGGAAAAGAAAAAAAAAAAAAAATCATCATCATTGGTCCTAAAAACCCAACCGTTCCCCTTTGCTCACTTGGCACAATAGAAATTGACTGTCTCTCAAAGAGCCATGCGCCTAGTGCTATTTATAGCCAGGGGCTGTGTTGGAAGATACCATTAAGCCTCTGCCGGGCAGACAGACAGGGGGGTGGTTGAATGGGAGGAGGGGGTTTAGCCAGAGTAGAGGCAAAAGCAATCCCCCACCCTTAGCCTCCCTTCCCCGTACGCACACACATCCACACACTCACACCCCACCCCCTAGTCTGGCTGGGAATTTGAACCGATCCAGCCTGTTTAAACGGAAAGGACACAGATCTTCAATGTAAAAAAAAAATCAGATCAGACCCAGAGAGAGAGAGAGAGAGAGAGAGAGAGACAGAGAGACAGAGAGACAGAGAGGGAGGAGTGTGTGTGTGTGTGAGTGTGTGTGTGTGTGTGTGTGTGTGAAAGAGGGAGAGGGAGCGAGAGAGCGAGAGAGAGGGAGAGGGAGAGAGAGAGAGCGGGAGGGAGAGAGAAAAGAAGAGGGGGAAAAAAAGGAAAGAAGATTTTCTCTATGTATATAAAGATGGCCACGTTAGCAAACGGACAACCAGACAATACCAGCCTGAGTAGCAATCACAGCAACCCCAGCACCAACGGGCATATGAACGGATTAAACCATAGTCCCGGAAACCCATCCACCATCCCAATGAAGGACCACGATGCCATTAAGCTCTTTATTGGGCAGATCCCCCGTAACCTGGACGAGAAAGACCTCAAACCGCTCTTCGAGGAGTTCGGGAAGATCTATGAACTGACGGTGCTGAAGGACAGGTTCACTGGCATGCACAAAGGTGAGTTACCTCCTGAACTTTCCCGGGAGAGATCGGGAGAGAAAGACAGGCTTCCTCTCTCTCCCTGGCTCTCTCTTTCTCTGTCTCTCTTTCCTTTCGATTTCATTTCATTTTATTTCATTTTTGGTTGGCCCGGGGGCGGAGGCGGCAGGCTGGGGGGGGCAGGGAAAGAAATAATAGACCCGTCCTGGGAAGAGAAAAGCAAGAGTCAGTGCAGGGAGTCAGCCCCGTTTGGCTTATTTATTATTATTTTTATTTCTTTCCCCGCTTTTTTGGGGGGTAAGAGGCAGCTCCCGGGGACCGCCGGGCGAGCGGCGGCGCGGGGCTGGCGGCAGCTGTCCGCGGTGCTGAAGCCGGAGCGGGTGCTCTGTATTTACCTTCGGGAGCCACTCTTAGTCAGCCCAGGGGTGTGTGTGTCCGTCTGTCCCTGGGTTTGCTGGCAACCCCCGATTTTGCAACTGTTCTGTATCTACCACCGGCTGTTTTTTCTCTTTTTTTTTTCTTCTTTTTTCTTCTTTTTTTTTTGGGGGGGGGGATTTTTTTTATTTTTTGCTACTGTCACATTTATAATTTCTAGTCCTCTACAAAGCAAGAAGTAGAGGAGAGTGAGTTTCTTCAAGAAAGCTATTTCATTTGGTTCTATTCAACATGGGAACAGGGATATAAACAACAATAAAGAAGCCCATCTCAAGCGGGGCAGAGGTGTGTGCACAAAATCACAGTATGTGTGCATGTGTGGGAAAAGGCAAGACAGAAAGGACAGGTGGTAGCTTAGTTCCAGAGGGAAGAAGTCTCTGACCAGGCATATTCCGAGTACTACTTTAATGTGCCCAAAGTCCACACTTGGAACTTTTTAGGTTTTCTCTAAAGATACTGGAGACATACTCCTCACACGATGCCTCACTTGCTCCATCTCTGCCCGCTCATTTCCCTGCTCAGCTTAGGCTCTCCGGGGGTGCCTATCAGATTAGATGGTGCTCCGTTTTGGGGGTGGGGGAGGGTGTGTGTAGTGGGGGAGAGATGCTCGGTTCCTCGGATAAGAAAGTAGGACTCGCAGGGAGGAAGTTGAAGAAAATTTGCATGGTAGCCCCGCTTAGGAGCAGGAGAGAACCAGGAGTGATATGAGCCACCTTATTAACTCAGATTCTGTATACAAGTGTGAATGTGTGTGCTTATATTTATTTTTTAAAAATAAAAGGGAAAAGAAAAAGGTCGGGTCAGAAGTGATTGGGGTGTGACTCCATATTTAGTGCAGGAGGAGAATGCCTTTAGCACGGGGCCACGGGGGGAGTGGAAGTTGTATCTTTTATAGGGCAGCTTCAATATCAGTGTCTAGTCCAGCTTGGTGGACTCCTGGCAGTGACAGTCACTGATAATGGCATCACTGGTTTCCCAGCTTTCCAGATGCTTTGGCGAGTTGTAAATCTTGAACTTAACGACATGTTTAGCAGGTATCTCTTCCCCCTTGCTACTCACTCCCCTCCTTACTTCCACTCTCAGGAAATGCGAATGAAAATATACCCTGACAGTGCAAAGTACCAGTTTTACACTGGCTAGAGAAAATGTTCAGGGCTCGGGGACTAAGGACTCAGTCTAAGTTACAGGATATTTCTTCCATCCTTTCTTGCTGGTCACTTCAAACATCCTTCTCATTTTTAAAATTATCAGTGTAGCTCTTTTGAACCTTGCTTTCTTTTCAGACTGTCTTCCTAGAAGCCAAATAAAGATCTGATTGGTATCATTTAAACATGACACTTGTACTATAATAATTATTAATAACAGCAATAAAAATAATCATAAGAAGTGCAGGGAAAGAGAGGTCCTGAGAGATTTCATCTAATAGTGAGAGTAGACACTGAGCTCATCTGTGTGTGCATGTGTTTGTGAAAAATTATCTAAGGTTTCTGTAAAATAAAATAGAAGTAAAAGCTACACTGAAGAGAATTTGAACTGAAACTGAATCTCTCAACATAGTGTAGAGGAAATCTTTGAGTTAACACTTTGATAAAGTGGTTTTTTGTTTGTTTGTTTTTGGTTGTTTTTTTTTTTTTTTGGTAGTGGGAGGTTATGGTGATTTGTTGATGAGATTTTATTCTTTTGTTATGTTTTATGTTAAACCTGAGATTAATCATTCTGTGTGCTAACTTAAATTTCTGTCTCATAGATTTGAGTTCTCTCTCTTTCAGTTCAGTTTTGCTTTTACTGTATGCCTGTACTCCCAGAGACAAACTCAGGAAGGGAGAGAGAGAGAGAGAGAGGGAGGGAGAGAAGGAGGGAGGGAGGGAGAAAGAGAGAGAGGGATCATTTATCTTACTTGGATGTGTTTAACACATATCCCTGAATTAAGCAAGATACTAACTTCATTTCCCTTCATTTCATTTCTGTTGTAAAGCTGCAACCTAGGAAAAAAGCCAGGTGGAGAATCTTGTCACCTCATCAAATCAAATTGCATGAGTTCATCTCAAAATAAACAGTCATTTTTAACCTGCTATAAGTTGTGGACTTCAGAAAGAAAATTTATGATGATGATTGTTATTTTGAGGGCTAGGGTTTGAGCAAAGCTTCAATAGACACCGAGTTGCCAGCATTTCAGAGATCGGTTTTATTTAGTACATCCAAGAAGAGTTTGAGCTCCTTTCTAGCGATGCCGCTGATTTATTAGCTAATCCTGATAAAAATGTGCCTCTGGCTACCTGGAAAAAAATTACTTTCTTGCCAGTAGTGATTAATTACTATTAAGTCAAAAAGCGTGATGGGGCTTTGAAGTATGAGGGTTGTGTTTGGCTTTTTTTACTATTATTTTATTCACTTTATTTCATTTTTAATCTATTTTTTCTCTTTTCCCTTTTCTAAATGCAGTCATGTGAAGCATTGTATTCACTCAGATGTCCTTATTTTGGCTTTGCTTTGCAGGCGTGGGTGAAGAATTGCATAAAGATAGTCCAACTTGGCTCACAGGGGTAGGTTGGCAATACAAAACCCCAAGATGCTTTCCATAAGAGATGCATAATGCTTATACATTAATTGATCTATCACTCTCAGTTGATTTCATTCCTAATTCAGGGGATGAGGCTGTGGCAGTGGTACACCCTGAAGGGTTAATAGTAGTCTGTAGTTTATTTAAGTGAGCGGAGAACAAACCTTGGGTGTAGACGGGGAGAAGGTGAGATTGTTCTAGGAGGAGGGAGGAGAGAGGAATTAGCTTAAAGTAAAAAAAACAGCAACTGGAGTAGTTTCAGGTGTAAATCCATTGAAACAAGATCAAAAGATGCATACTCTTAAAAATATTATGAAGACATTTTATTATGGTTCCCCCATATAGCAGATGGAAATCGAAAATTAAAAACCTAAACTACATTACTATGCCCTCCTCCAAGAAAAACTATCACAAAAGGAGAGTGAAGTCCCAGGTTCTCTCACCAGCAGTTCTGGCTAATACCAGTAAAGACACCAGGAAAGAGGCAGAGGATTATGATTCTCTTGCAGATATGCAAAGACAGAAAGGGTACAGGGAAGCTGCATGTGGGAGAAGGCAGGAAAGTCTTGCCAGATCCCTGAGAAAATAAGCTTTCATGGCACGAGTGTACTTGCTCTATATTTCCCCCATCCTCGTTTCTCTCCACACGGGGCAGGAACAAGCTCCTGCTCTGCTACTTTGCTGTAGGGTTGGGAAGAGGCTGTGTGCTGAGATCCACGGGTAGAAATCTACCGGGGCTGAGCTGACCCACCCACGCACTCACACATACTCGCACACACATGCACTGAGTTAACTAATCACACTTTAACAATTTAGCAAGACATTCATTCATAACTTCCCCCGTCTTATCTAGCTGTGGAGCATGCTTAAAGGCTGAGTTACTGGGAGATATAAAGGTTAGTGCTCTCAGGACAGCCATATTATAATGCATTATCTTTGAAGTCATTTATGGCCAATTTAAGTGGTATTTAGTATAATATTTATGAATTAGTGTAATCTAAATATAGGACTGTTCCCATAGGTTTAAACAGTCTTTTCTATTGAAGCTTGCTTGTACCCAAGGTCTGGGAAATGTTTTAATTTAAAACACAGGTCTCCATATTATTCTATTTAGGAAGTCAGAAGAAATCAGCTTTCCACACTTAACTGAGATTTACTGAAACACACGCAGGTGAATGCACTTAAAGTGTGGAGATAGTGTGCACTGGGAAAGCAGGAGACTTGCATAGACTTGAGACCAACAACACTCTTTCAACCTTTTTTTAGGGTGGAAAAAGCACTAACCCCCTAAAAAGTCCTTGAAATCCACTGCTGTAGTCTTTTGGTTGGGATGTTTTTCCTACCTGACCCAAACCTCACTCTGTAAGCGTTCAGTGCAGATAGAAAAATGCAGTATGAAAAGAATAGTTTAGTTCTTTTATAGCTTTACCTTCTTAAAAGTATAAATAATTTTGAAATTTAAGACACCTCTGGGGTAGGAAAACAAGGCTTTCATTCATTATATTCTGTTCTGTTTGATTACAAAGATAGATGATATAAAAATTAAAACCTTGTTAAGTTTTAATACGTTTATGAAGATTTTGGGTATGTCAGAAATTCAAAGGCGCAATGAAAATGAGCATTCAGTCAAGATGATATATATGTTTATATGCAGAAAAATATAGTTGAGTGTGTGTATATGTACAGAAAAAGAGATGTGTACATATTCATGTGTACAGCCTTTGGGAAATGGAAATTTTAGTTGAAAAGAAGCACAACGCAATACAGGTGCTGAATAAACTCCTCCATAATTGAAACATAAGATTTGCCGGGCTGAAAGCAACACATACAGCATTTAGTACGGTAGTAAACCAAACAAGTTTTAGGGAGGTAAATGGACAAATAAACTCAAAGAAAACAGAAGAAACTTAAGTCTTAGGTCTAAAGAACAACTCCTTAAAATAGTCACAATGCAACTGGATAACTTAATGGAAGAGAGGAAAAAAGCGACTCCCTGTCCATTAAAATCTACTGTACATATGAGTGTCTATGTGTTTTGATGATGTTAAACAGATAGCCCAGATTGCTCCATAAATTAGAAGGGTATAAGTTAACTCTTTTTTTTTCAGGGGTCTGGACATGGATTCTGGTTTCTAAAAGCAGCTGCAGCCAGTTATGATGCTGTTGTTACGGTTGTGTCAGCATTTCCAATACAAACTCTAATTTTCTGGGATCTCTTGCTTGCCTGTCAAGTTTTGCACTGAAAGCTGTTCCTCAGCTAGTCCCACTACCATATGAACTAATCATCCTTACAAGATGGATTTGTTTAAAAGATGCATTATTGCGGAAAAAAAGAAAGAAATTAAAGTTTGTGTGTCCACAACTTTTGCTTCTTCTCTTACATTCTGCCAAGTTAGACTTACATTTCTTACACTTTTACAGATTATGATTGCTTCTGTCCCTCAATATCTACATATACTGGTGCCGTTGGGCATTTTATGGAATAAAAGAGCATACTTTCTTTTTCTTAAAAAACCTAATTAGGAACAACCAATTTTCACAGTATTTTTTTGTCCCTACCAAGGTTTTAATTAAGGGGTGAATCAGAAATTTACTAATTCCTGCAAGAAACAATAGGAACAGAGGACAGTTTGTTTTTGTTTTACATTGATTTTTTTTCCTGTATCGAGCCAGAAAAGGTCAGAAATTTCAGCACTGAAGTAGAGGGAAAAATTGAGGATCCTTGTCACCTCACATGAGGAGTGTGGTTCATCTGGTCCTGCATCCTGCATCTTCTAGTGGCCAGTGCCACTGGCAGGGCTTTCTTTAGCAGAGGATTCAAATTGCATAGCATAATAAAAGCCAGGAAGCTGATGGAAGAGTCTTTTGGAGGAGTTTGTCAGAAAGCACCTGAAAATTTTGTCTGGGTAAAGAGTGAGTGAGATTGCAGAAAGTGTCTTGTGCTTAACCGAAAGGCAAATTGTACCTTTCAGGGACGGCAGGCAGAGAACTCTCTGTTCATGGTGGTCAAGAGCAAGGGACGGAAGGATCTGAGTGATCAAGGAGGATCTCTTCCAGCCTCAAGAGCTGGAAGTATGCAGCCACATTTTTCAGCAAGACATCAGGGTGTTTTTTTATCATGCATACCCTGTGCGCATGCATACCAGCTGCATTGACCCGACAGACCATAACGACACTAAAGGAGCTGTTACTGTCCCTCCCGTCAATCAAGTGTGAACTGAGGCGGGTTTATGCGACAGGCAGTAATGGCTCCAAGGGAGAAAAAGTGTGGAAGATGATCTAGGCTGTTGGACCATTTACCTGCATTTAAAATAGAAAGAAAGCATCAGATGCCCAAAGACTCATGCAGGTGTTGGCTATAGCCTCAAAGTAATATTCCAAAAAAGCAGAGGGATGCAGAGCTCAACGTGACCTCTCCATCAAACCACTGTGTGGTTTCTGCCCCATAAGAATTTGCACGAAGCAAATGAGGTGTTAAGGAAACAAAGTTGAATCCTGACTTTAACAAATAGCTGGTGCTTCATTAATTCATGCATCACCTTTACTTTGAGAGCAAAGGCCAATTACCTACTTGCTGGGCAGAACGCAGTGAGATTTCTGCTATTGCTTAGCTGGCTTCACATTTGAAAATCCTGCTGCAGGTTTGCATGTAGTGTTTCACATTCCCTTTAAAATTCTGCTTTATGAGTTTATGCAGCAAACCTCAACACTTGCAGGTAATGTTACTACTTTCTGAGCTTGCTGGCTTGTCCCTTAACTTAGCTTTACTTCTGTAAATGAAACTAAAACTAAAACAAAACTGACAAATCCTGATCTCTGCCACATTTCTCACTCACTTAAGTGCTCCACCGATGCTTGTACAACTGTTGCTGGGGTTTGTCATGATGGACTGACCCTTATGCATTAAAATATGCTGCAGAAAAAGGGAAAAATATTAACCACAGTGAGTAAAAGTTATGGTTTTCTTCACCATTGCTCTACTTACTTAGCTGGGGTATATATTACAAGGATCTCTCTTTCCCTCTACCTTCTGGGGAGCCATTTACACATTTTGGGGATCTTAGGATCTACTGATTCACTTTGTCTGTGCTGCATCTCTTGGTGTGGTCTGGAGTCAGGATGTCATCACAGAGATTGCATTTGTTTGCTTTTGTCACAGTGAGCCACAGCCTGAATGCACATGCAGGTGAATGCAGCTTTTAATGTGCATTCATTATATCCAACTGACATCCCCTTGAAGGAAGAGAGGGCTTATTATTGTCGCTCCTTAAAATAAAGATGGATGAGAGCTCTAAACCTCTCAAATAAAGTGCCTGACCATACGTAGTAGCTAAAAATAAATCATATATGGCCATCTATTCCATGTAAATGAATGGCAAGACATATAGATATAGACATTGTGTTAAGTTTGTCAAGCAGAAGCAGCCAAAAATATTGATCAAGGCAAGGGGGAAAAATTGATAATGAACTGGACTCGAAGAAGACTTTAATTGACAGTGACTTCTGTGAACCAGGTTTGGACAGTATACATAAACTGACCACGATGTAAACTTTATTGCAATGCACTCTCCTGTAATTAATTGTCACCTTTGTTAAGACTGGCTACAGATCAAAGGTTTAAAGATACTTAACAGGTTCTTAGTAACAAACCCTTCAGATGCATTAGAAATATCCGACAGCTCAGCCAATGAGGCATGCAGATTTCGATCTGCCTCACCCTTATCTGTTTATTTCTCCCTCCTTTGTTGAACACGGAAAGTCATTGTTTAACATTAACTATTTAATAGATGACTTCATTGGTGATTTTGATGCTTCCAGGGATATATGGTTGTGATGATGGGACCCTTTGCTGTAAGGTCTTTCAAAGTATTTTGTCAACGGAAAGTTGTTTATGGTTTGGTAGACCAAGGTGTAGTGCAGACAGTTTGCTGACAATTCTTACCCCTTTACGTGGCTAAGGTGTTTAATTTCCTTATTTAAACCCAGAAAACATAAAAAGAACATAAAAACCTAAAAAAAAATACAGAAAAAGTGTAGCTGAGAATGAATTTCTACTGAAAAATGGCATATGCAGTGAGATAGAAGTGTGCCTGATGTTTGTATATCATACACACATAACTATTTATTTTATGTGCATGTTAATGAAAACATGTATTCAGTACAGACAGGATAATACAGGTTTCTAAATAATTCTTTTCTAAAAGACAGTACAGAGAACATACTCTTATGTGAAAGTGGCAGGTGGCTTAAGAGGGTATTCCTGGAATTGTATGCAGAGTTTATTATAATACATAACCATTTGCTCATTATACTATTTTAATGATACAGTCACACTTAATTAATTCATCTCTGGTTTTTTTGTACATTATGTCTGAGCCTCCAACATATTTTAGAAGCTACCAGGCTGCCTTTCAGTGCACCGGGGCAGATAGCTCTGGACATGAAGCTTCTTAGATCAGAATAAAAACGGAGCTTTGCAGACAGAATTGGCCTGATGAAATCTGACTGCATATTTGGCCTGTTTCTGATTCAAATGCCTGTATATATATTCAAATCCTTTACATATACTACACAGGGACTGTGTATGCATGCATGTATCGAAAGGGCAGACTTACATTTGCACATAGTTCCTCTTCTTTCCAGTCCCTAAGGATAGATTCGCATCACATAATATGCATCGCTCACTGCAAACGCACACAAATATCTTTGTTGGACTCAGTAGATTCTTGCAGGTAGATGTATAAAGCAGCATCAGCCTGATGATATCCCTATGAAACAGCGCTTCCTTCCTAGGATCGAGAGGGATGAAGGTTGTCAGAAGATCAAAAGATATATCACAGTGTGCTTGTAGAAATCCCCTGATTATGTGTCCTATCTATAATGCTCTAATTCACTATTTGATCAATTGTAAAAGGGCCAATGCTTTAGGAGGAAAAAAAAGTATTAGGTTACTAGATGCTTCAGGGTGAGTGAAAATCACACCTAAAATTATATGTAGCAATACAGTAATGAACTTGTCAATACTTCTTTAAGGAATCTGACAGCCCTATATGAGAGATTCAGATCTGTGAGCAAAGGTCACAATATAGGTATTGCTTATTAAGACTATCGATAGCCTAGTTGACCAATGTAACCAGAGACTGTATAATGTACCTCCTATTAACAGGTGGAGAGGAGAACTATGAAGAATTTACAGAACTGCCCACATGAAATACTAATAATATTGATTGATTCTAATAATATAATAAGGTAAGGATGCACTTCTTTGAAATGGTGCATGGAGGAAGCAGGGAGAGAATGAGATACCTTTGCCCAGCAGACTGAATTGGTTTCCACCTCTCTGACAATTAACCTAGAGAAAATTCAGTTTTCTTGTCTAGGCTCCATTTCCTGCTCATTATTTCACCCAAAGTAGAGGAAACGAGATTTGCTTTTCTCTAGGATTGGGTCTTGGCCCAGCAGGTGTACAAAAGCCAGGGACCTGAGAAACTTCTCGTCGCAAAGAGCATTTTGATCAACAGCTTCAGCCTCAGTCAAAATACAATTAATCCCAGAGAGTTCTTTTTCAACATAGAATTGCAATGAAATTGCAATTTTTTCATTTTTTCCCCCACCTTTATCAACATTTAAGGGATGGGGGTAAAAACATGGTGGAAATAACATATGCTCTTCACTTTGTAAAATCTATAATTGATAAGAAAGGACTTCGCAGACGAGCCACAAACCTACCCCAAAGCCTGCTGAAGTCCAGAAAAAACTCTACCTTGCCTGCAGCTGAGTTTGGATTAGGCCCAAAGTTACAAGCAGCTCTGCAAGATGCCGCTGGTTGAAGCAGGAGCGGCCGATCACACGCAATGTGACTGACTTAAGGTTATTACTCACCTAAACCCAGACACACAGACCTGGCTCCATCTGAATTTCCTAACTACTGCCTCTGCAACAGTAGGCTGCCTTATCTAGGTAAGCTAGTTAACTCCTTCTGCTATACCATTCAGCTTCAACCATTCTAGTTCCAGTGTCCATACGGTAGTTTCAAAAAGGTTTGCATGTCATTACACCTTTTTTTTTTTTTTTCAGTTTACAGGGCAAGTATTTTTCTTTTGTAAGCATTTAATTGCTTTTAATGTGATTTATTTGATTGTATTCCATCTTCAATAACGCATGGATGAGGATGCAATTTTTCACCCTCTTTTATAAAGATATATTGTTATACAATTATGCATTTCTGTGGGATTTGCTCTGTTTTGTGCATTCACAGGGAGCTTGGTTATTCTTTTATTTTGCTTTCCTTCTTCCTATTTTTTTTATTATTATTTATATGAATTTTTTTTTCTTTTTAGAAAAAAGAATTTAATTCAAGATACTGGCAATAAATGAGAAAAGTAGCAGTGGAAATGAGGAATGGGCAAGACAACCAACAAAAATCCTTTGGCAAAATTATTTCAAAGCATACCATTGCCTCATGTTTATTTGCAAGTGGGGATATTGCAAATTTTGATACAAAAAAAATAGTATCCTAGAAATTATTTAGCTCCTAATTTAGGAATTGACAAAGAAGGGAAAAAAAGAAGCGAGTCAAACTGTAGGAACACTGGCAGAAAAGGCACCTAAAGACCTTGCAGGAGGAAAGGGTGCCAGAGTAGTTCTGGTCTCTACATTCTGCTAGGGATTTGTAAAAGTTAACAGCAAATTAAACAAACAAATAAAAAAAACCAAGAAACACAAGCATTGCCATTCCTTCCGGATTATTTGTAACAGCTAATACACCTCAGAGTTGTTCCGTTTAAATTGCTGTCTGTGCCTGCAGCTTCATTCAAACGAAGGGCATTATCTGGTGGGTGAGGGGGGGTGGTGAGGACGCCTAGGTTCTAATCACAGCGTGGATAATTACTCACCAACACTCTCTGATGGAGTCACTTAAGCTTGGTGCCTTCAGGCCTGAACTGAAACCTGTTGAATCAATGGAAAGATTCCTATTGGCTCTAGTGAGCTATTGATCTTTCATTTCCCCAACTTCAATATTAGGGCAGCTGCAATTTATTTTTTTAATTTATTTATTCTTTTTTTCCTTTTTATGAGGGAGAGGGTAATGGCATAAATTGACATTTACTTTTTTCTGTGTAAAGGTTTTGGTATATCTCTGATGGTAAATGTATTACATCAGAACCCCTTTCAGAGTAGATCTGGAAAATGCTTTCAAAAAACACTCCGTGGGGGCATGGAAAACTAGCTTTGCTCATTTCACTTGTAAATGCATGTTTGTCCCTGCTTTGCTAAGAAAGGGTCAATGGCAACTTTGCTAGTTTTCTTTGTGTGAGTAGGATTCAGCCTTTCTGTCTACAGGAATGTCCACTTTCTCTGTCTACAGGAATGTCATCATTCACTGATTCAGGATCTTGATTTATTTTTTTCCCCTTCTTTTAGTGAATCACACACATATACTTCATTGTTATGGCAACTGAGGGAGCTGCAAAGCAAGGATTTGATGAAGGGCTACATCCCACCTTTCTTCTTTAAGGGTCTGATCCAAACCTTTGCAACACGGTTTGGATCAAGCTGAAGGTATCTGCCTTCACTGGGTCAGTAAAAAGAGCAAGTTCCCTCTAGACAAGTGTACTCCTGCCCTCAGTACAGGCAGATGGAATTGGCAGTTGTCGCCCATTTGCCGAGCACAGACTCAACACTCTCTGAAGTCAATAGTTAGACTCTGACCCAGCCTCACAAACAACAGAGAGATACTGTGCGAATCCTTAAGCAGTGATGTGAAAATCCTTAACTTTGGCGGAGCAAGGTAGTCCAGAAGGGAGTTTTCATTGCTGCTACCCAAGGTGTAGGTTGTGGGGAATAAACAATATACCAGTGTCCTTAGGTATCTAGCCACAAAATATTTAATTTAGTAGTATTTTCATTAAAGAAGAGGGTTTCAGGTGATTGCCTACAGCAAAGATCTGACAAACAAATTAATCAGGCTTCTTTTTCTTTAATTATTTCAGCTGTAGTTTTAGTTTGTTCATCAGTAGCAATGTGCATGGGATTCTTTTGTTTGTTTGGGGTCTTTTTTGGTATTTCCATCCCATCTGTGCTCATCTGTTTTATGAAATAAATGAAGGAGCTGGAGTGCACATGTGGTTATGTGTGTGTATAAGAGTCGATTATCTAACCCCTAGTCTATTTGAAATCATCACAGTGCACTCAAGTCAATGATATTCTGTCAAAGGTGGAGAGGAAGCCTGCATGCAGTGTGAGTGTGTGAACGCAATGCTATTTGATTGCCTGAAATCCAGCTAAGTCTCAGTTTCAAAGGCCTGGGGGCAGCAGAGAAAGTATTTGTTTGTTTAAATATTTATATATTTACTCAGCTTTGCTGACAGTGTTTGCAGATGGGGGAAAATAGAAAAAAAAATGAAGAAGGAATGTTGGGTTCTTGTTTGGAGGGGAACGTGTGTTGTATTAGCCTCAATCTGTTCTCCCATACAACATTTAGCTGCTTTGTGCTGTTCAGTGGTCATTTGTTACTGACCAGCTCATTGAAAAAGGCCAGAGAGGTGCTGGCAGAATTAGATTTCATGAGTTTATTCATAAGAGGAGTTGCACAATAGGTGTGTCATTCCCCTGTCTTTTCCTCTGCACCGATCCAGGGATAGGACTTCTGGAAGCTGCTTCTTAATTCAAAAAGAAATAGCTGAGACACTAGCAAACCAAGTGACCGTGCTGTGACAAAAGACACAGGTCCGATTGCCAGGTGACCAGCCCATTCCCCCAGCTCGGGCCTCTATCCTTACTTAGCCTCTGCCTTTGCTGTTCAAGTGCAGCACCCAGGCTTTCACTTGCCAGGCTTGCATACAAGACCAGCTCTTCATCCTAGCTTCCTTGAAGCCTTCCTTGCAGGTACAGGTGTGGGTGTGTGAACCACAGGCTTAGATCCACTCCCAGGTCATGCCCCTTCCCCAGGTGCCGCTCCAGGCTCGCTGCCTGTTCCCACTTCTCAGCTTACCGTGCTCATGAGCCATTTATTTTCCACAGCCGAGCTACAGATCATTTTCCCCAGCTCTCACCATTGCTGTTCACACTCCCCTTCCCTTGGTTCAGCTCTGCACCGATGTTCTGTCCTCGCATTGTCCCTTGCAGAAAACACTTCAACTGTTCATGTCGCGAGTAACAGACAGACCATTCTAGTTATCTCTCCTCTCTTTTCTCATCTCCTTCCCTAGCAGGTTTGGGAAAATGGAAGCCATGCTGTTTATATTTTCTGAAAGCAAAACAGCCATGAGTAGCAGCAGAAAGACCTGCACTCACAAAATATGCAGAAACACAAATACACAGATCCATTTCTGAACGTAACCTACTAAGAGAGTAGAGAGAAAAACATTATTTTTCTTTTTCCCTTTCCCTTTTGGGGTTCGACGCTTGATGTCCTCTTTCAATGATTAAAAAAAAAAAAAAAGAAATAGTGCAATAAGCTTTTAATTTCACCAAGAAAGTTGCGCCTTTTTATTTTTTAACTTTTCTTGTTTCATTAAATCAGCAGCTGGTTTTCCACACCTGAACAAAGATCCTGCATATGTTTACCTTCAAATTCTAAAAACTGTGATCTTATTCTTAACTGTCCCTGGCAGTCCATTCTGGGATTACACTTCAGCTTCTAGCAAAATTATTTTTTTCTGCTGTTTTGAAACATAACTACCAGAACTTCACTTCCAGAACTCCTCTCTAGCAATACAAAATTAATGCAAGAAGACAAAATAAGTATCTGGTGTTGCATCAGAGTCTCCTTCATTCAGAGGTAGGTACGAAGGTATTAGGAGCCTATTTCTAGACCAGTTCTCTTACTAACTTTCCGTATTCTACCTGATCCCATTCCTAGACCTTGTTCTTCCTTAGTTTGCTATGTGTAAAGAGGAATTTATGATATCCAGCTTTGCAAAGAGCTTTGTGTGTATTTAAGGCAGATGTCATGCTGTAGCTTTAGCGGTGATGGTCTAAGGTTATAAATGAGACCATATTTGTAAGGAGAGATAATATCTTTTATTAGTCCAGCTGATAAAGCTGAGAAAAAAAAAAAAGACAGACTTCCTTGTGTGCCTGAAAGCTTGTCTATTTTTTTCCAACTGTTTCACTTGGTCTAATAAAAGATATTACCTCTCTCAGCAAGGCTTGTCTCATTTGAGGTGTAAAGCATGTAGGCTAGTGACTTAGGCCTGGTTTTTGTCTCTCTGGAGAGACTAGACTTTTCCTCACCTAGGTGGACAAGTGAAAAACACAGGGACACGAACACCCTGGGTTCGTGTCCCTGTCTCTCACTTTCTGTGATCAGCAGCGGTGGCCATCTCACAGGCATTGAGAGGTGCAGAGAAACTCTGACAGCTCCTGTTTTCTTGATCCTGGAGATGTCCTTCCTTTTTTGCTGCATTGCTCCCTTCCAAAGCCCCACATGCCCTCTCCTCACCCCTGCGACTCTGCTTTATTTATAAAATTGCTGTGTGTATGTGTGTGTGTGTATGTGTGTGGGCAACCACACAAACATCCCCAAGCTGCCGAGCAAGCTGATGAGCATTTTCTAATGTATTTAACAAGTAATAATGCAAACCACAGGCAAAAAGTACAAGGAGAACAGGTAAAATGCTTAAGCCAGGGAAGAGTTTGGACTAAAGAGATTTTTTTCCACAGCTATGAATAAATTGCAGCCCCCTCTACGGCTGGGAGAAGCTTTTTGGTAGGGATTTTTTCTGTTTGTTTGTTTGATTTTATACAGTGTTGCTGAAAATATTGAGCAGCAGAAAAGAATCCAGAAGCAGATAGCAGGTTCTCAGACACAGCAAAATCTGACTCGTATACATAAGGCAGCAGTAGTCAGACGACAGCTATTACTTATGCTTGGCTTTACTACCAGGGAAAGCATTGGATCATCTATTCAGATCAGGATAGTCAGCTATGCCAAAGGTTTAATCAAATATTAAACATGGTCGTTAGACATGCAGGAGTTCTGTTCCTTTTAAGGCAAGCACTCTAAGAGAGGAAAGTTTTCTCCTGTCTCTCTCTGATGGAGACCTTTGGCGGCTGGAGGGATTATTTTTTCAGACAGGGATCCACATCAGTGGATCTGCATAAATTGGTGTGCATGTGGGTCTCCAAATGTGTGTCCTTTACCCTGTCAAGTAGAAACAGAGTAGATTTTTCGCAACAAGTTCATATCTTTCTCGCTCACATAATTTCCTGTATGCTGTTAACTGTTTACCCCATCCATTTTTCTGTCCATCTGCCCCTCTCCAAACATGTTTTCTCTCTTGCACTCCCTCTCATCATCTCTTCAACAGAGTTAGAAAGGTGCATGCTTGTAGATATGTGTATGTGTGTATTTGCAAACCAGTTCAGGTAAATGTGGGTATCTGGCTGCTTATTGGTAAATAGTACACTTACAAAGTCGCATCTGCTTTCTTCTTCTGTACACTTGGGCTGTATTTACACCCTCCAGCTCTTATTTATTCTGACTGAGGAGAGTCAAAGGTAGAACATTTTGCAAGGAGTTACGGTTTACAATGTTACCTCTCCCTTCTATTACTCATTCCCTCTGATTTTTATCTAATCTCTCTTTGATCATCCTGGTGTAGCTTAAGAGACAAAGTGAATTTTTATTACATCATCAATATTATCTCCAGCTAATCAGCATCTGTGTGCATTACCTTGCCCCCTTTGGCTTTTCATCTGTGTCCATAAATAATACGAATAAGGGCCAGCTTTTGTGTGTGTGCGTGTGTTTGTGTGTTGGTATCAGGAAGAGAGTCACAGCTGCACTTTCTCATTTCAGCCAGCTTGTTTTAGCAATATTGGACCCAGCTTTCTGCAGATTGTCTTGACTACTGCCCAGATTAATTTCCTGGTGCCTAATGCTTAAATCATGGAAAAAATTAAAGTGGATGAATCCATACACATCTCTATGCAGCAACTGACCTTTGCTGTTAACTGTACACACATTTCCATGGCATAACAGGCAACATGCCCAGTGCCAGTGGAGTGTGAGGTAGCCAAAGTATCCCCCTATACAGGCATTTAACCTCTAAATTTTTAGTGAATACTTGCTACTCTTTCTTGGGTAGGAGGATAGTACATGTACATGCATGTCTTTGAACAAGAAGCTTGGAAACCAGATTTTTGGCTTCTGATTGCTGATATTTTTCCACAGTTTGCTGTGTAGCTCTTAGCCTGCCACTCAGGTCCGTAAATTTTGCAGAGTTGTTGGGCTCCTATAGGTTTTTTTCTCCTCTTTTTCCAGCTCTGGAAGAACAATGAGAATAATACTTCCCCATAAAGTAAGACTTGTGCTGTACTTTGAAATTCTCATCCTCTGTACAGATGCATTCCGAATTTTAAACAGAATCACTCTGCTATCTCTTTAAAATACCCTGATTTGGCAGAGCAAGACAGTAGCAGTGCCTCTCTGTTAAGCAGGCAGATTTCAGATTGGCTTCCCAGTAGCTTATGGTGATACTCACATCCAATACACAAACTGTAACGCTTCTGTCCTGTTCTGAAGTGCCAGGATCCAGTCCTTCCCAAGCTGTCCAAGACTCCTCACAAACACCATGTGAGGGTTCAATTAGATATGACAAAACCTTCAATTAAAAAAGGCACATACACTTATGTATGTAAAAATTTTAGACTGATATACTGGAGAGCAGCAAACCCTTTGGGAAAGAGTATGGCTCTCTTCCAGATGTAATGTAGTTATGGTATAGAGCTGCCCATCCAGCAAAGTGTGCACTTAATTCACATTGTGGAAAGCCTCCCAGAACGCAATAGGTTCTAAAAGTTGAGCAGGTGCTTAAATGCTTTGCTAGATCTGTGGAAATCTGTAGTTCAGATGAAATAATTAAGCGTAGGGGTGTTACAAA
The DNA here is from genome assembly GCA_910950805.1 of Acrocephalus scirpaceus scirpaceus. Classification (NCBI taxonomy): domain Eukaryota; kingdom Metazoa; phylum Chordata; class Aves; order Passeriformes; family Sylviidae; genus Acrocephalus; species Acrocephalus scirpaceus. Next base: position 20,864,990 of record OU383776.1, on the reverse strand, counting down.
AGCCAAGTGAAAAGCATAATTCTGTGACTCAGAAATAACACTCCTTCGTAGCTGTGACAGAACAGTGAAATAATGAAAGAACTGTGTGCCTTGAACACCTTAGCAGGCTGGATCACGCTGAGACCACCTCTATATTTCAAAATATTTCCTTTCTGAATTCTTTCTTCATGGACAAATTCTGATTAGATTTGGCTTGGGAATGGGATTTGCTTCAAACAAACAGAAACACAGAACATTTTCAGTTCTCATCTTCTGTTTTCTTTTTTATAGCAAATCCTTTTCCCTGGCCCCTCCAGTTCCACTCCCTGTTTTGACAAAACAGCTCATTTATCAGATGGGAAAAGAAGATAGGGGGAATAGGAATATTTTTGGTTGCTTCTGTTTTGCATGATATAATCCCCCTCTCCACTTAGCACCTCCGTAAATAGGAGCTCCAATCTGAAATTGGTCACAGTTTATCAAACTCAGGATGAGACCAGATTGGGTCCTGAGTCTCTGTCAACCATGTAATAAAGAAAACAGAGTTTTATACTTCAGACAGATAAATCTGACACTTCATGTAATGTCTTCTCATTTTTCTGGATCTTTATCCTTTATTCTTTCTTTTTTCTTTTTTTTTTTTTTTTTCTTTTTATTTAATTTTGAGTGTTTAATTGCATGTGTACTACTAGGTCTCTCCTTATTGTTTCACTATTTATTTATTCTCCTGTGCACGATTTTACACCTTTCTTGCCCAGCTTCCTCAAACCCAGTGGCTAAATCCCTTGGGCGGGTATGAAACCACAATAATTACTGGATAAAAATCTACCTTGAAGGATGAGGAGCATCTCCCGTTTGGAACTGGAAGCCATGAAAAAGAACACATCACTTATCTGAATTTGCTGTTCATTCAAGCTCTGTTTATGGAGATTTACAGTTCCTTGCCTGTGCAAAGAGCTCTGTTGCATGGTGTCTGCTGGAGGATTTTAGGTGGCAGTATTAGCTGCGGTATTAAAAATGCATCAGAAGGCACGGAGTAGGAGATTAGTTGGATAGAAGGACCCATGAATGAAGGGTTAATTGCATTCAAAGAGGCCATCATATGGAGCAGAAGAGGCAATAGGTTTCTTTTCTTCAAAATTTACTAAATAGCTGGAAACATGGTTTAATGAATTTTAATGGGATCTTTCTGAATCCTATGCATATTGCATCTGCTGACTGTAGGAAGTCAAAGTATTGTTGAAAGGGAGGGTATTGCCCTACTTTAGGTTTCGCAGTTCTGTATTTAAAAAAAAATACTCTGCAACAAGCACTTTATTCAATATATATTTTTCTCCTTGTTTAATTCCTGCCCCCCTTCACTGCAAGTGGAAAAGACTTTCAGAATCTGTGAGCCCTCAATACTATAGATTATTCTACTGTTATGTAACACATGCTTTACATTTATTGAGCCATCTTGTGCTGTCAAGATAAAGGAGGCCTTAGTATTTTCCTTGCTTATGAACCCTCAATGAAGGCATGGTGATGAATTCTCCTCTTAGTTATATCAATGTAAATCTAGAGGAACTGACTCGTGTGAATTTCTTCCAGGATTACTATGATATCAATGAGACCGAGATTTGGCCCAGTCTGGTGGGAGAAATAAAGAAGAGAAAGAGTTGAAGTTCTCTTTCTCCCTTCCAAGTGTGTATAGGCTGGGCTGGGATCTCACACCACAAAACACATTTCCACGGAAGCTCCAGCAGAGGTAGCAGAAAAGCCTATCTATTTGACTTTGATGCAACACAAACCAGATACCCACTCACACCTTAGAGAGAGCAGGTATAAAGGAAGCTTTTTCCAATGGGAAACTGAGGCAGGCCATGCAGTGAGTTTTTCTCAGAGCAGCTGTGTGAATCCAGCACATATTTTTTACCTCTGTCTTCACTACGTTGAGGTTTCCCATTGCCTTGGTAACTTGAATTTTCTCTGTCGCTCATCCTGAAAATGCCAGGCACCCTCTCAGGCAGCTGATACAATAAGGCTGCCCTACTTTTTATTAACCTGGGGCCAGTTCTCCTTTGGGGTGCAGAGAGAATTGCTGAGACCCTCAGAAAAGAAGCTTTGAGGTTCCCTCGAAGCCAGCAGGAACTGACAGGGCTTGACATCTTACAGGATTGAGTCTAGGTCTGTGGAAGGAGAAAACTGCACTCCTTAAACTGCAGCAGCATGACCAGGATGACAAAACTTCTTTGTTAGAGATGTTGTAGTAGCTATATAGAAATGGTCACTCTTCCAAATAAGTACACAGACACACACACACATATAGAAAATGTGAAAGGAAAGAAAAAGCATGCTGCCATTAGGCATTTTTAACCATTATGACTGTGGCCATTCAACTATGATAATATTTTCTGTGACCAGTTGTTGTTACACTCGCTCTGGAGATACAGGAACCAGGGCTTCCTAAGAGCAGAGACAACCTTAGATCTGGATTTGGAATGAGACTATCCAGACTGAGAACATTAGGAAGACTTTGCACTCAGAATTCTTTAAAAAAGAAAGACAGGTATTTAAACACTCCTCTGGAAGACTTCAGACAGAACTTCTTCCCAGTACATTGTTGGTGTTGCTTTTCCCCCTTGTCTTCCATCCCTTCTTCATGTGTTTCAGATCTTTCTCTGCTTAGAAGCAGGCAATGTGATGCCTGCTTTAATGGCACAGATAAGTTAGCCATGCAGAGAGGGGATGCCAGCCCTAAACCACCTATCCTCCTCCCTTTGATCTGGAATCAAAACAAAAGACGCCGGCATCAAAATGATTCTTTGCCAGGTAACGGTTACTTTGTGCATGTTGCCTTAATTCAGCTGTGAGGAGCTCCCATCTTTGTATTGTGCCCAGACCTGTGCTCGTCTTAATACTTTATCAATGTGCCAGCAAGCTGCTTCTATCGTGGATACAGCTGTGCAGAAGCTGTCAGCATTTTTAAGTAAAGCATTAAACAATACTTTGGGAGACATCAAATTATTTCCTTACCCCTCCTCCAATTCTTCCCTTTTCCCCTCCCTCGCCAAGCCCAAATAATGAAGCCCTTCTTTTGTGTCAGCTTTGTGCTCGAATTATACAACCCAAATTCATTTTCCTTCTCCCCCCCTCCACCCCAGTGGGACATATTCTCTCTCTAAGGGGTGGAGAAAGAGAGGCACAGGAGTCCTTCTGAGGAGCTGCAGACTAAATGAACCTCATGAGCAAGCTGGCTGTTTTGGTGGCTCATTACCCATCTGTTCCAGGTGAGCTGCTGGAGTGAACCCAGAAAAGCTACCCACCTCACCCAGGCCCTTCCCAGGTACAGCCTGTGTTTCACAGCCCTTTCTAGACTTTTAACACACGGTGTTGTTGAGAGCTTGTAGTTAGGAGACATAGTTGTTTTGTTTGGTTTTTTTTTTCCTAGCTCAGCTGTTGGTTTACTCCGTAGACGCTGAGCAAGTAATTTCTACAGAAAAATTAAAACTGTCTGTCACTTATTTTAATGCCTACTTGTTTTGTATTCTTGTTATGTACATGCTTTGGGGAAGGGGGCTCCCTAGCACAATTGGTGTTTCAAGCTGGACACTTTAAATTCAAGATTGATTTAAAAATTTCAAGATACTTAACTTGTTGGTATTTCCTTTCTGATCCTTGCTTTACAAAGCTGAATAAATAAAATTTCCTCATAAAAAACTTTGAGATTTTCCAGAAGGTTAGCAATTGACAGTCACTTGAAGTATCAGGGATCAGACCTTGTTGGACTTGCACATACTGTGTAAACAAATATTTCCTAACAGGAATATTTTGCCAGATTCTTGCTTAAAGGAATCCAGCTTGTTTTGGTGCATACCAAAAGCCACCCAATTTTTTTTTTTTCTGTTTTCTTTTTCTCCTCTTCTCCAGAGAGGGGCAGTTCTGAGCATCAGTACCTGAGAACAAAGTTTACTCCTCGTTTGTCATCTTCGGCACTGACCCTCGGCACTGACCCTCTCCTAATAAGTCAGGTCGAATTTGATACAGGCAGGACCAAGGTCAGACTCGCTTGACTCCAGCTGTCTCTTCCACACATCAGATACAATGCTGCCACTTTGTGGTTCCTTCCTCTCTGTTCTGCTGCACACACTCACCCAGTGCTCTCATCCTGCCAGAGAGCATCCCAGCTTTCTCTCCAGGGAGGACTAGTGCCACTCCAAACACTCCAACCCTTACACTGCCTGGTCAGGGGTGCTGTCCAGCACCACCTGCCTCCACAACAGACTGAGACCAAAAAAATTGCTCCTCTGCCAGTGGTGGTGTATTATAAGCCCCTTGTGCACTCCCATAGCTTGTCTCACGTGGCAGCTAGTGCTTCCAACTAAGATCCTTTGAGGGTCTTACACCTCCCTTGGAAGGGAGGGTGTAAGGATGCCAAACCTCATTTCTCAGATAGACACCACCTGTTTTTATCCTCCTCTCCAGATCCTTACAAAGGTGGCTGATGATTTTGGTGCAAGAAAAATGTACTCAGGCCACTCTTCTCCTAAACATCTTTTCTCTTTATTGTCTATCAGATTCTTGATCCTCTTTATTTTTTATCTACCATTGTTCTTTTCTTATTTCCTTCCTTCCTTTGAGGAAAAGAAAAACAGGTACACAAAAAACCACAGCAGGACAAGGAATTAAACCTTTGCACAAAAAAGATTTGGTAAGATGCTGGATTTTCACTAATTGTTTTGCACGGATTTTTTTTTTTTTAATAGGGGAGAAAGGAAAGGGTGAGAGCAAAAGGATGTGACAAAGAGAGTAACTAAGTAGAGGAAAAAAGTCCTTTAATATATTTGGAGAGCTCAGACATTGGTTGTTGCTTTTTCCCTATACTCATGAGAAAACCAAAAGACCTTTAAACCCACCAACAAAACTCTTATGAATGAAACGCCAAATGGAACTGCTCCCATTTTCCTGGATATGATAAGGATAATGGCTTCTTCCTGGTGAGATTCTCCCCACATCATCCTGGTTAAGCAAGACTTAGCTGTATTGCAACACCACTAGGCATTCCAAGGCTCCTTTTAATTTAAATGAAGCCATTGCTTTGTACTGCAAGGTTGTTTTAAAAGAAGGCCATAGCAGTTCCTTCAAATCTTTCTTGGTCTCTTATGAGGATATGAACATTACAGCCAGGAAGCACTGGATGTCTCTGGCCCTCTGCTCATCCTCAGTGCTCCCCAGACAGCATGGTTTGCCTCCATGCAGTGAGTCCTCATAGAGATTCTGCCCCTTGGAGATACTGAAATCCAAAGAGCAGGAGGGAACTGCCACAAGCTTAGGAATTTGAACTTCAAAAAAATTGGAGGTATATCAAGGATAGTCACTATTTCTATAGTGAAGGAAGATGTGCCCTAGACAGGAGGATTCCAGTGCTCATCTATGGAAGTGTCTTATACTTCCTGGAAACATGTTCAAGTGCAATAAGAAACAGCAAACACCAGCCTTCAGCTACAGGCTGAGACTTTCCCCACATATTCTGCACAGGGTGGAGTAGACCAAGGGAGTGAGAACAGAGAAAACTCTGATGCACCTGCAGTCCTTGTGCTGCACAAACACTGCCACATGCAGATACATGATGGTGTATCTGCCACAAGGTTTAAGCTGTTTCTTATTCACACACTCTACAAACCCAGAAAACTCTGTGTTCTTTGTGGTCACCTTGTTCTGTGTTCCTGCTGGCATGAAGGACCACACACTGCCTGCTCTTACTGAGGGAGAGGGACAGTTTTAGGGTGCTGAGTGCTGTTATTAGAAAAATACCCAAAACCTGGTGAGGTGCAGACAGAGGTGGCATAAAGGAGTGGTTTATTGGCCAAAGGAGTGAAATTGTGACTCTCATCCCAGGAGATGTTTAAAATTTATATACTTGTAAATCTGACCAAAACAAGGGGAATGCATGTCTATTCCAGAGCAGCATTTACAGGGATGTTTTGCTGTTTCAAGACCTAAGTGCTTATTTATGTATCCTTTGTCTGGGGCAAAGTTCTGTCACTCAGTTTCCTGGACTGCAAAATAAGCAAGGTAATAATCCCATGTCTGGGAGGGCAAGATGCAAAGCCTAGCTCATGCTTGTAAAATAATTGAGATGTTTTGAGTAAGGGTCACTAGAAGAGCTGAATAATTGAAAAGGCCACAGGAGATCAATGCACAGCAAAATACAAGGTGTTTGCTGATAATTTTTAAAGCACAAGAGAGCATTAACAAATAGACTATAGCAAAAAAGTCCTTAGATTTTTCTTCTTTCAGCTTGACTCTCAGTATGTGTTGGGCATTTGGGTTGCAGTTTTTTTGGCAGTTGTGATCATATTTGTATTATATTTTTTCAGTAAAAGCTGAGATCAAGAATGCTCTGTGCTAGATGTTGTACAGGCACTTACATACTTGGCATATTCCAAATGGATACAAACAAGTACGCATCTAGTAGGAGAAAAAAGTACCAGATTGTGATCAAACTTGTTGGGTTCCTAAACCAGAGTTGCACTGACGTTAAGACTCAGATCCTTAAAGGCACTTAGAGCCCAACTCCCATTGAAATCAATGGGTGTTAGATACCTAAATAGCTTTATGGATCCAAGCATAAATAACTTATCCAAGGGCAGAGCAGCAACCTACAGCTGGGTTGGGAATTAAACACAAATTATACAAGTCCCAGTCTGATTTCTTAATCACAAAATCATCTTTCCTCTCTGTATTTTGTGCAATAAATACCCGGCATTCACATCACAACATGGATAGACAATCACTGGAAACCTGTAATGACAAAAATGGTTTTCCTCAACAGAAACCCAGCTACTGACACACACCAGTATGTTTCTTCTGTGCTTGGGGTTGGCTTCTGCTCTTCTTTACACCACAGAAGCTTCCATGATCTTCAGAGTTTCCTCCCTAGATTTTACACCCAGGTGACAGAGAGCAGAATCCAATCCCAGCACTACAAGTTCAAACATTTTTCACCCAGCTCTAGGGAGGGGATGGATTAGACAAACTGAACTTTCTAAAAGATCAATATGGAACATCTCTTTCAATTACTCTCCAAGGCACTAAGCCTGTGAAGTCGGTTATGATGCATTTATAAATCTTTCCAGGAGGGGCTGTCTGACATTCTCCTCTTCAACCTTTACTCCCCGTAAATAATTCCCTATTGCCTGGGGTGGACTGGCAGAGCAGTGTTAGTCATGGAAGGATCAGGCCTGAGTTTCTCAGAAACAGGACAGATGGGGACCATTTTCATCTCCCTTTCCTAGACACTAAAATTCACATAATTAGAGAGGCAGCTACAGAACAACAGGAGTGACCAGAACCAAAACTTTCGAAAGCCACTGCAAAGTCATTGGAACCAGAAGTGGTTGCACAAGCTGAATGTGTGGGTGACACTCTCCAAAAAGATCACAGCCCTAATGGACTACTAGTTGGGATGTAATTATATAGGGGAATGGGGTGGGGGAGCCCTTATGCCAATACAGCTCCTTTGATTCATGGAACAGATTTAAAGCCTACTCAAAAAATTATGCTGAAAGCGTTGATTTAGGTTCATCTTCTACAAGCCTGCAGGCTCAGATACTGCAGGGTTGAAGTGAGGATTTGGAGCACACAGGGAGAGTTTTCTAGAGGACCAGGAGTCACTACACTGTGGCTATGCTTTTTTTGCATTTACCTGCCAGGACAACAGGAAACCTGCCAGTTAAAAAAGCATCAGGGTCACTTGAGATGCAATCTGTGTCCCTAATTCTCGCTCTCCAAAAACCCTTGCTTAAGATCAGGCTGTCTAAAGTCTTATTTTGTGTTCTGTCTTGGTGTCTGGTTAGGACCTTCTCTAGAGACATTAGCTGAAAGGCAGTAATAGGCTTGGGCAGCCAGGGCTGAGAGTGTTTAATTCGTATAAGCTATTTAGACGTTGCATCAACAAAGCTGCAGGATTAATGCATATTAATTCCCATCTTTCAAATCCAACTGCAGACCAGGCCTAGAGACACCACTGCTGGCTGAGCTGTATCCACTCCTGTGTGGGTGTTTTTTCTTAGAGGGTGTGGTGAGATAGCTTTTGGTGGGGCACGTGGGGTGAGTCTGTGTCTCCTCTTAGGGTGTAAAAAATCCACGTGGTGGTGAATATACAGGAAAGAGATTCAGGGCAGTTCAGACTCCTCTTTGCATTGAAGACACCCTCCTGCTGCAGGTGGCATGGTTGCACCTTGGGGTTGCCTTGACTCTGGGCAAGAGTCTGTCACCTCTGCTGGGGCTGAAGGCCCCACTGCTGAGCACTGCACAGATGGGGAAGAAACAGAACCCCCAGCCTCAAGGTGCTGGGATTCCAGGCAGAGGGCAGGAGACAGCAGATGGATACAGGCAGACAGGGGATATGTGAGTTGGTGCTGAGAGGTGTTTTCAGCAATGTGGCTGGCAGCCATCCCACCCACCCAGCAACTTTGGGTTCCCAGGCAAGAACCAGGGGTGAGAAGGGACTCAGCAGCAGCTGAGGGGGTTTTGGTCTTGCCTGATTAACCCAGGAAATGTGACAGCCATCCAGGGATGTCTCCCACCTGGTCACTTCTTGCCCTTCCAGCTCTTCTTCACCCCAACTTGAGAATTGTTGGGGGAGAGGTATGTCCTTGGTCTTGTTTGCTCTGACAGCAGTACTGGGGTGATTCTTGGCCTGAGAGGTTCTGTATTGCTGAAGCATCTTCACATAGTAGTGACCTCTGCAGCATTTCACCCCATCCTTTAAGGAATCAAGAGCTGCAGATGTGGGTAGGGAAAATGGGAGAGCTGGTGTTGTGTGAGAAAGGCTACAAGTACGGCTGGGGGAAAGTGTTCTTCTCCATTTCTTTCCTTTGAGATGACCAAACCCTCAGCAGCTACAAGGGTCAAGCTATTGATTTTTCACCCACTGGTGAAGGTGAGACTTCTGAGGGTAGCCAGAAGGGACATTTAGGCACCAGTGTGACATTTTTTGCCCACCAAGCCTGTGGAAGCCGTAGCAGTCCAGAAGATACCCTCACTGCTGCCAGCTGGGAATAACACTGTGGGGCAGCAGCAAGGAAAATGCTTCAGGAGCAGCTGCAGATTACGGGGAGTAAAAGTGTCCATAACTTGATCCCAACTGCAGGATCAGGCTGTAGTGAGAAGGACCTGCCATCCTCAGTGACAGCATTTGGTGTAAGTGTGAGCCTTATTTTAACCCAGTTGATGCTGTTAATGAGAAGATGTTAGGGCACTGAGGAAAATTTGCATGCAGTGACTGCACAAGGATTGAATCTTTCAGAGTGAAATTTCTAGTGTGAGACAGTCTTGGTAGATGTTATGAAGAATTAATATTTATAGACCATCTTCGCTCTTAGCTGGGAATTTCTACACAGAGGTATATTTGCATTCTTGGAAAAGAACTTTTTATGAACTTTTTTTTTCTTTATTACTAAATAGAAATTACTTGTTGATATACAGCATATAATTTGAATGGGTGATTACTGTCACATTTACAGATAATTGAGCAAAGTGCATATAATAGATGTATTTTTACATTGTAGTGGTTACATTATCTAGAAAAAACAGAGAAATGCACATGACTACATTAAAGATTTAGGGCTCTATTCTGCACCATTTAAGTCAATGGGAGTTTGTCACTGATTTTAATGGAAGTTAGAGGTTTATAAGCCAAAGTAATGCAGCTGCTAAGGAATAAATATTGACATAAGTAGGTCAATATATTGGTGTCTTTTAAGTGCTAAAACTGTACTTTGAGATACCTATTGAATTTCTTTCCTTTTTTTTTTTTTTCTTTTTTTTTTTTTTTTTGCATATTCATTGTAGCTGCAGTGCAGCCATCCTGCTGCTAAAAAGCAGGACATGGTGGGTACCAGGATTCATTGTGTAGTAGTGACACCTTCAGGTTACTACCAAAACCAATCCCCTCTGTGCAAGGCACTGCACACAGACGTGTGGAGAAAGAAAGCTTTAGTGAGAGATTTGGTGACTTGACCAAGGACATAGGGCACATTAGTGATGGAGGTTGCAGTGAAAACCAGGGACTGCAGCTCCAGGGAGAAATCAGAACTGCACACACTTAATCAAGTCTTGCTTGGGAGGTTTGGGGTATTTTTCACCAGAGCAGATAAAAATAATATTAAAAAAAAAAAAAGAAAAAAGAAGTTAAAGTTAAGCTCAAAAGTTACTTTTAAAAATTTTTCTATTAAAAAACCCCCTCAGGTATTTTATTTTTTAACACATCTATGTTGGGTCATCTTCTATACTTTTCATAAAATACAATAACAAAACCAGGTCATAGCCATTCAAGGGAAAAAGTTGTTCCCACAGATAAGCTCTTTTTTTTAAGATAATTTTTAAAATTTATTGAATTTATCCTTTTTATGTCCTGCTTGAAATAATTTGCCACATTTCCTCCAAATCTGCGAACAGATTTCCTTCTTGCTCATCTATTTTTCCCCTACAAGTATCAGATGACAAAAAAAACTCTGCAAGTCTAGTCATCAAGCTAACAGTCTGCTCTCAGTCTCTCCAAACTAAGCAAACAGTATACAAAATAGAAAAGAAATTAGGAAAGAACCAAAGAGACCAGAACAAAAGTAAAAAGGATTTATTTTCTTAAAGCATCAACCTGGAGTACAGGAATATTACTCCAAGAGGCACAAGAACCACTCGAAACAGCCACCTCCATATGAACTGAGAGAGTGCTGTACTCTGCCTCCATCTAATACGTGAGATTTATAAGTGCTTCAGCTCCCCAGAGGCGTCCAGGCATATTGCTATATATAGGACTGTTCCCAGATTACAGAATGCCTTCCCTTGACTGTAACATTTTCAGTCCACAGGGATTTTTTTGCTTCTTTTTATTTTCTTTTAAAATCATCTCACTCCAAGCTGCTTCCCTTTGTTTGCTCCACCACCAATGTTAATCATTGCATGGAAATGGGTTCAATGTCTGGTTCAAAAGCAATCCTAGGCAAATATAGATAAACAGCCTCTCCCAGGAAGCAACAATATTTGTGCGGCACGTAATGTAGACAATAGATTTGTTTTCTGAACGAGTTAGCTGGAAAATCTGTTAGGGCTCTGCCTCACTTTGAGCTCTGCCTCCACTGGGGCCAGGACTGGGGGCTGTCGACGCTGGGCTCAGGGCTGGTGGAGGTCCAGAGGGTAGCTGGAACTACCCATGGACTGGGGTATGCTGCTTGCATCCCATCCAGTCAAATCCATGGAGGATGTGGTTCTGTCCCAGTTCACACTCAGGCTTTTTAACTTGGGACGTCTTTGTTTTAATCTAAAGCATTTACAGGGACAGCCCATAACCCTCACAGGAACAGTGAAGAGTGGAATTGGGCAGTTACAGCTGCTGTTCTCATATAGGATGTAATTTCACATGGTTTCGGGGAAGACATGGACAGATCTTGCAAGGGTGCTGAGTTTCCTCTGTGGAGAGCTGGATCTCTTTCTCTTCAGCCTGTAGGGAAATTAGTCTTTTTGCCCTCCTTCACTCTGAAACTGGTTTGTGATTTCATATATCTCTGCGTCTGCAATCACTGGCCCCTCCTCCATTTCTTAGATTTTTTTTTGTGCTTTCCTTCCTGTCATTATTTTTTGTCCAACAGCTATTTGTTCAGTAATCTCCCCCAAGAGATTAGCACACTAATAGGTAGTCAACAAAACAAGAAAGAAAGAAAGACACAGTACTTAAAGGATGAATACTTGGGAGAGAGCATCAGTCTTTTGATGTCCTGATTCCAGTTGGGTTTATTTGCTATATATATGTCTATAATAACTATACATCTTTGTACAGCTGTCCTACTGCTGAAATGGAGATCTCTGACTGCATTGCAAACCTTGTGAATCTCCTTCACTTGCAGAGCAGAGGGAAACAACGGCATTCCCAGTACCCGAAGGGGTACCCTGGCACAGAGAAACTCACGTATTTAGGGCACCAGGACAGCTTAGCTGCAGAGTCAGTCCACCCATTACATGTTTTCCTGCCCTCTGTAGCAGCAGCCCATGTCCTGAAAATATGTCCACACCTTTCACTTTAACCCCGTGGTTTCTCCCATTCCCATTTGAGGGGTCTGTGCCTCCTGATAGTGCAGAACCAGGGTTCCATCTCCAAACATAGACTCTGGATTTCACTCAGTCATGGCTGACAAGAAGAATATCATCTGATCTTTAGTGACCCTAAGTGCTGAGTGGATAACAGCCAGGCATTTAATATAGATGCAGAAAAACGCAGGGGCACTCCAGAGGAAAAAGATGGCTGCAATTGCATCACACTTTGCAGCACAGTCTGACAAAAGCTGCAAGTACATTTTTCAAAGAAAGTTTTGGTTTTTCAGGCATGCTCCATCTTTGGTAGTTGCTCTTGCCTTTTTTTTTTTTTTTTTCTCAGGCAAATTCCTCTTTTAAACTGGCAGTGAAGACTTACTTAGAACTGCACTAGGGGCTCTTGAAAACACCCTGGAAATTGATACCGCACACTTGGGCGATTTTATTTTTTTTAACAGATTGGTAGGCATTCTTTTAATATCCCCCTTGTGATTTTATACAGAACACTTTTTCTGGCAGATCTTTTTGCACCCCCCCAAACAGTCAATGAAACCATTTGCTTGCATACAATTAAGCACAAGGGAGGGAGTGAAAGCAGGAAAAAGCTACAGCTACGACAGCAAATAATTTAATCTGAAAAAAATCTTTCAGTCAGCTAATATTCTGAAGCAACAAGTCTTTTTGAACAGAATTTCAAAAATTCATGCATACCTCTAACAATAATTTTATATACCAACAAATTTAGGAACATATGAAAGCTAATAATTTTAAATCTAGAATAATATCATACATTCTGCCCCAAGTTTGTCCCTGATCCTGCACAGTTGCGGGTGGTAAGAGCTTTATTATTGACTTTGTTGAGCATATGATGGAATAGGTGATGGGGTGCACCCTCCCTCAAGTCAAATGGACTGTGAAGGTGTAGCAGAATTTGCCTCCACATTTCTGATAATGTGAAACATACCCGCCCTCCCCCCCCACACTTAACATACTCCAATACCCAGAAATCATAGAGGGATAATAGGGGGACCTGTATCTGGGGAATAAAAGTGAAAGAAATTGGATCAGCAGGAATAAATATCAAATATTCACAGTAATATAGGTATCTTAGGTATCCAACATACTAGGCCTCCTCCCAAAAGATGAGAGCAACACAGTTATACCCTGTGGTTCCCAGTGTACACAGAAGAGGGAGTTACTCTTAGAGTTTGGAAGGCCATAAAGTTGTTACTTTTGGTTTCAAAGAAAACAAATTGATGTTTGAAGGTTAATAGGCTTTCATTTCCAGATCTTATGTATTCAGAAAAATGGAAGAGATCATCCAAAATTATGATGCTGGACTGAAAATGTCTAGACAAAACACATTCAATCATTTTAGCTCAAAACAATGCTTTCTGTTCTGCAGTATTTCAATCTATAAGATTCAGCTTTTCTCAGTTTTCACAGACTGAAAAACGTACATTAAAAAAAAAGGAAGTTGAGATTTGTATATATTCTCACACATTTTGGAGCTGATTGTGAGGAAGTAGAGCAAAGCACATAAGACTTGGAGGAACTGTAAGAGAGAGCAGCACCAAAAAAACAATAGGAATATTTTGATTTGAGTATGCTCATGATGCATTTAATTATTTTCAGGGTCAGATTTCAAAATTATCTTTTAAATTTTACTTTGCTGACTATTCATTCTCATTCATCTTCTAGAGTCCAGTGAACACAGGTATCAGCTTTGTAAACAAAGTTGACACTTTTGAGGGTTACTTAGAAAATCTTTTCCACATTAAAGATATAATGGGAAAAAGAAATAGAAGACAGAAAACGAAGAACAGGGCAACTGTGTGCAGCACTTCCCTCAAACATTCTCCCAGGCTCTCACCATTTTCAGCCCAAGGGAATTCCAAACCCTGATGCTGCTCACTTCTTTCTGTAGAGAGCCATAATGAGCTATTTCGTCCCCATGCAGCTCCAACCCACAGGTCTTGAAGGCCTTGTACCATAGGTGTGTGGTATATTCCATCTCTGTCAGTGCATCCGGTCAGAAGAGAGAAGAAAAGCAATTCAGAGGGCACAATAAAACCTTGAGCAGAGTCTTCTGGAAGCACCTGAGAGGAAATACCAGTCCAGAGACCTGTCTGGAGTGGACAAGGTTTGCATTTTAGGACTGGCATCTTAGGAATATATATCACTAATACAAGAAAAAGAGCTATCATAATTCCTTGGAGAAGCAGTACATCTGGAACCAGATCAAATGTCTGCTATTAAAGCTGAACACAAGTAAAATTGACTCACATTTAATGTTTCACTGTAAGCTTCAGGGTCAGCTAGATTAGAATTTAAGTCTGTCCAACATTTCAGATGAACCTGAAGTTAGAGAAAAACAGGAAGGACTTTATTTTTTCAACATTATCATGTAGATGGAACAGTGGTGAGCCTTTCACTTTGAACCAGCTATCAGTGCTCAAAAATACTTGAAAAAGTGTGACTTGAGAGAGCAAAAAAGGATTTATTTTGTTCATATTTTTATCATGCCTTTACAACATTTCCCAAATGAAAGGGTATTAAAAAGGTATTAAAAGTGGTGACCAAATTTACCACCACTTCTGTAACAAGGTCTTTATACCCTCCAACATTCTTCAATGAAAGATCAGTTTCTATCATCACCTTACACAAAATGCTGGTGTAAAACTTTAATTCCCACTTTGTGCTTCTGAACAATGGAATAACATCCTCTTGCTTTTTGTGTTTTCTGGCCCAGGCCAGCTTTGGATTTCTATTCAAACCACTCTGTATTCCAAACCCAAGTCCCTGCATCCCCTCATCCTGGGTAGACATTTGCATCCTTTAAATGATCTTGTTTATTCTATGTGTCAGAATTCAGTTATCTGAATATTAATTATGGTTTTAGTGAAGTTCATCGGTTGAGTGCAGGAATTGAGAATTCTTCCTTCGGTTGCAGCCACCTGCTTAGATTTCTGTGTTTATCTGCTTCACTGAGTTTAAATCAGTTTCTGTAAGTGAAAGTCTGTTGCTTTGAGCAGATGTTAATGCTCAGAAATAATGTACAGTCTACCATTAGCATATGTAGCATAACTCTAATAAATAGAGGCATGTACCACCCTTGAAGGTGATTCTGATTTCAATAGAGAAATCTTCCCCCCCATCCTGCCAGCCCCTTTCCTTAGGGAAGCCTCTGGCATATACAGCTGTTAAAAGTGAGGGATCTTCCTCCCACCCCTGGGAAGACCGTAGCAAATGGTCCATTCTGTTTATGCTACATTTGGATGATTAATGATATTGTATAGTGTAACTAAATTGTACTGCTATTATCATCAGGTCACTGCTGACAATTAGATATATCATCTCTGGGGTTCATATACAGATAACAATTTTAACTATGTGGATAAGTAAAGGTTTGATGGTGTCCTAATGTTAATGTAAATATTACCACATATTGGAAATCAGTAATGCACCACATGCGGGGATCGCGTTACACAGCAGTGGCTGCCAGGGAGCTGGAGATGGTGAGATGGTTGCAACAATGGTTTTCTCTTTTATTCTTCTTGTTTGTTTTTTCCCTTCCCTAAAGATTTGGAACAATCCATCTGTAAAACATGACAGCCACTTAGGCTCTAAGGGACCCAGCAGCTTTCAAGCAAAGCTCTAATCAGACTGATTTGGGATGTCTTGGGTTTTGAGAGGGGGGAATTTCAGTTACCTCAGTGTACTCTTGGCTCTCTGCTCAGTGCAGGGTTTAAAGGTCCAGTACTAAAGCAGAGTCACTGGAAGAGAAGGTGTTGTTTGAGCATGGCCAGCTTAGCCATGAGAATGAGAAAATCTGAGAAAATCAGGTCCTGAGAGTGTCTTCATCTTTTGTATTGAGAACTGATCAGTGCTCCTAATCCTGACAGCTGCAAGTAACCATTTGAGAGAGAGGTCATATTAAGTCAAGATGAAAAATTGAGAAAGGACTTATTGCAGAAATGCAACATTACAGCTCCTGGCTAAAGTTGAAAGTATATTGAAAAGGTTTGGAAGAGCAAGAATTCAAACTGAGCAAAGCCTCTGCCCCTTTTACTATTCATCCATCAATAACTGGCACATGTCATGTTAGGGCACAGACTAGAAATTAATTTTCTCGCTAATATTGAGAAACTTTATTGCACCAACCCTTATCTTCATAAATCCTGATATATACCAAGAGCAAAGAACACGGAAGTTACTGCAATAATATCAGCAGAAAAATGGAGCATGATAAAAATCAGCTTTACAGGCCTTGCATTTCCATGAGTCTAATTCCCATTTCACAGGGAGGAAAACATAGCAATCTGCACTCAAAAAGAGAAAAGAATTACTGGATCAGAGCCCTCAACTGATTTATACTCACAATTTCCTTCTGAGATAGCAGCAGCGGATGTGAAAAGCAAAGACTACCAATAATTCTGTTCTTCTCCCAGCATGAGAAGGGAAAGATTTTCCTACACTCAAGAAATTACTGAAGTCAGATTTCATTGGACAGTAGTTACTTTTAAGTGGCTTGAGCTACCCACGTCCATCATTTCAGGTGGGTGATATATCCCATTTTCCACAGAGGAAGGCATTAAAAATGAGAATGTTTTTGCACAGAAATAAAGATACAAGCTGAGTTCACACTGCAGTGATCATTGCATACCTTTTCTGGTAATTAAATAGTGGGGTTTAAATTAAAGTAAAAGTAAAATACAAAACCAAAGAAAAAACAATTAAAAATGCAAGGCAATGGTTCTCTCTTCTTAGAGAGCTGAATTCATGCTGCAGGAGCAGATGTCTCTGTAATTTTTCACAGATACCCAGAAACTGACAAAACAAAAAACCCAAACAAAAAAAAAGCAGATCCCAGAGCACCCAGGGTTGTGCAATAGGAAGAGAGAGATGGTGGCAAGTGGATATTAGCTTCCAACTGATCAACACAGGTCAGAGCATCATTTCACTTGAAATCCTGCACCTCTTGAGAAAAGGATTTATCTTCAAGACAGTGTTTGGGTCTCTGGGCAGAGGTACCCATTTTCTGCTGGTCTCAGAATAAAAAAGCAAATTTCTCCCTCTTCTCCAAGCACACCTCTACTGTAAAATCAGTCCACTCAACCATTTAAGAGAGAGAAAATAAGGAATGAATGGTATAAATTCATTTTTATTCCTTTGATGTTCCCTTGTCCAATATTTGCACTTATTGATCTGCAACTAAGGGAGAAGGCCAGAAACAGTAAAGGATAAAGGTAAGCCCCAAAAGCACTGCTGTTCTAGAAGCAGGAGGGCAGAGAAGTGACAAGGAAGAAGAGCAGCAAGAGAAAGGGAGAACACAGAAAGGAAGAGAGAATTAGAAACAGAGCAAACAAGATTAAGTTTCATCTGACTTATTAGGTGTGTACTTGGAAAGCAAAAGACAGAGAGAGGAAGGGCAGGGGGAGAGAACAAGAACAGCAGCAAGTTCTGTCCTGAGGGTCCATGCAATGGTTTTGTCAGAGACTCTCTGAGGCTGGTGCCACTTCACATGATGTGTAGCTTTAATGAATCAAGCAAGGGGGCAGGCAGGAGGAAAGGGAAAAAGAAAAAGTGACTGAGACTCTCTGTCTCTTGCTCGGTCTCTGTTTCAGAGACCTATTGGCTATAACTCTTGCAGGGCAAATAACAAGCATTCCCCATCCAAATGTAAGCACATTGGCACTTAATCCTATTTTATAAAGGTTATAGTTTTACATAAATCACTCGCTCTAAATGCACTTTAGTCATCCTCTTCATGTTAAGTTTCCTTTTAAGCCTAACTAGGCAAGGAGGATTTCTCCCACTGGCCCCCTGGACATGACGCCACCAAGATTGAACTGTGCTCTCCATCTTCAATATCCCTGGAGGGATTCATCTATAAAGATGTCAGGGGCTAAGCATATTCCCTTGTCTGGGCGGGGGAATTAAATCCATCCTTCCCCTGTCTCAATCAGGTCCAGCACAGCTAAAAACAAGTTGTTTGGAGACCAGAGAAAACTGTTGATGTTTAACTTTTGATGTCTTGCTCTCCATCCAGCAGATTCTTTAATGTCTACTAAAAGGTGAGCTTAATAGCCTTTTCTTTAGTGATTTCACTGTCAGTCATCCTGTTAAGGAAGTTTGTAACAGTCACTGAGACCCCTCCTCTCTATCATATCATGTTGAATTCGTCCAGTGATTTTCAGGGTTACACTGGTGGGACAGACTGATAAACAGAGCCAGCCCTAGGTGGGCAGACAGCATATTGCTTGAAAAGCATACATTTTACTAAGAAATCAGGATAAAAGTACCACTGGTATAATTGCTGCAAGTCATCTTTTACGTGTTCTCACACAGATGCATCCCTGATTAAGAAGTCACACTCAAGCTCCTGTATATTTTCCTAATGAGTTCTGTGTTTGTTTCATAGCAGAGTACATAGCTGTTGAATCATCAAGTACTCAAGGAACATCAGGAGCTTTGGCCAAGTTAATACAATGATTTTAGCAACCTCAGAGCAGAAGTACACTACTCCAGCTGCTGCCTTTACTTTTTTTATTTAGAAGTTAGTTAGTCCAGCAGGATGAAATATCCTGTCATGGACACAGAGCTTCATTTGGCCAAAACAGAACATGAGTTCTTTCAGCTAGCATAGTTGAGTGATCTCTGTGGTCCCTCACTAAGGCACTTTTAATCTAAATCTTTCTTCTCTACACAGATAGTCATTTTCATAGCATTTCTTACAGTTTAGTCACTCAGATTTTTGACCTAGTCAAGTTTTCTGAAGTTGAATAGACTTTCAGGAGTTGTTGGAGTGGAGTAGGGGAGAGTCAGAGACAGTCATACCATCATCAGTAGCCTTGTCTTCTGAAAACTAATCTAAAAATACACCCTCTTTACAAGGAGAGAAGGTAGGTAAGTAATATTAGCTGGCAAGAATGTCCCTCAAGCTGTCTTGATCCCTCTCCATGGATCAGTGTCTGGTAGTCTGCTAGGACATCCTGAATTTTTTCTGAGGAATCCAGAAACCTTTTTCAGTGTTCCACTAGCACAGACTTTACCTAGCCTTTGTGTTTAAGAAATGATTAATGAGATACAGGTTTAAATGAGTGTCTCTGTTTGGCATTAGAAAAGAAGCTGAACAGGAAGCAGCTCTTTGGTTCTTTCTGACCTTACATCAGGCAAGAGACAGTTTATGTGACTTCCAGTGAACCGATGCAAAACCACGAGTCATTAAACTAAATTCCCAGTGTCTGATTCAGAACACGACTGTAAATAGATGATGCTCCACTGAAATCATCGTTGTTTAACTCTCCCCACCAACTCTTTGACTCTTCACAGCAACTCTTACTCTAGCTCCAAATTAACATTAACAGCACATAATCCATCTTAACAGAAAACTAAGGACAGATAGGAGATGAAAAGCTTGAACTCCTCTGCAGAAAGCAATCTCACACCTATGAAATCCTTAAGCCCTCTATGTCAGCCTAAATGACTGTAGAAGTCTAAACAGGAATGAATTTCACCCACAAACAACATGAAGAAAAATTCTACTTGCCAGTCACTGACGATTCATGCATTAGCAAATTCACGGGAAGTTCAAAGCTGCCTAGTTCTGTCACCAGCTTTGCACAGCTGGGAGAAACTCCATTTCCTTGCAATAGTAATGACATTCTACTACAAGAGTAAGAATAAATTTGTTTTCTATCAGACAACCAATAGAAATAATTCATAAGTTTGCCTTATGCAATATGGTTGCATTTGGAAAGCTCAGTTGTAATCAGTGCCCCACAGTGCAAGGTGCTGTTCATTCTTTAACAAAAACACAAGCCAAGAGAAACAGAAGAGAGGAAGTCATACACTCAAGGCCATGCAGCAACTCAGCAGCCAAGGGAAAAAATGAACTTAAGTTTTTTGACCACCAGCCCAGTGTTCCTTATGCTGCACCATTCTCTGTGCCATCAGTGAGGTCAGAGAGGGTTTTTTATTTACGTAGTTTACACTATCATCATACAAGAGTACTTTACAGCCTAAATTCTTATTATGCCCCTAGAAAGTAAAAGCTGCTTCTGTTCCCAGTAATGTAAGAGAAACTGAGATATAGGAAAAAGCTGCAGCTACAGCCATAAATAAATAAATAAATAAATAAATATGTCTAGACCATAATTTGTGGTGCTTATGTCCCAACCTCAAAGGCCCTTCTCAGTTTCTACTCAACCCCAAAAGCACCTATTCCATCCGTATAAATACTTCTTCTCTAACGAATCCATATCTTGGAACAAGGCCCAGATCTGAGGTCTCCTCTGAGCCTCATAAATGCCCTTACCAGAGCATCATTTTCTCAAATCTCTGGTCCAGAATTAAGACACAAGAAGCAGCAAAACATTTTTATCTCCTGCTGTTGCAGCATCCAAAGCACCTTGATTTTTCTTGGTGCATACTGTTTGTTTTGGGAACAGTAGTAGCTGTCACATCAAATGACTGTCATGTGCTTGGTGGGGCACTCACTCACCTGTACTTGTCCAAAGAGCCACCTCCAGCACCAGCATCCCCCAGCAGCACTCAACCACCCAGAGCAGCTGCCTGCTCTCCTCTGTGCCTGAGATCCCCAACCAAAACCTCTCTCACTCTCCATACAGATATACAAGAAAAACTATTATCTGAAATGTTTGGAGCACTGGATTTTGCAAAAATCTCCTTGGCACTAAAAACCAGGCTGGGTCATGGAAACACAAAGCTTTTATTTTCTCTAAAAGTTGACAGAAAAAAAAAATTGCTTCTTTGCAGAGAAAAACAGGCTGGGGCCAAGGACAAAAAATCAAGTTGCTGTTTTCTAAAACATTGATTTGAACCTGCCTTACAATTAAGGTAAAACAGAAAGACAATAAATCCTAAGAAAGAATCAGCAAAAAAACCACAAGATATCAAAACATATGGAGTTCTATAGTAAATCTAAACTGCTCACATTAAGGTCTTCCTGCTGAAACATCCTAGGGGGACCTTTCTCCTCAAAGGGATGCCAGAGTCACCAAGGTTAGCTTATCCCCTTCCTGCGAACATCTTTGGAAAGTATCACAGCTGGAAGGCTGACGTAGATTTGAGACAGACATACACGCTGGACTGCTCATGCAAGAGACCCCACGCAGTTACAGTGACAGCCACACCTGCTCCATCTCTGCATATGCAAGTCCCAGACTGCATCTGATCCACGTGGAACTGCTTCCATTTTCTGCTCCCCTGTTTAGCTGCACAGAGCCACAAGGCAGGGCAGAGCAGCACATATGTTGTTCAATAAACAAAGCAAAAGAAAGACAATGTCATCAGTGAAAAGCAGGAGATTCTTCAGCACTACTGAAAGGTGAGTGATAAGCCTTCTTCTTTTTTAAAAAACATCAAAACAATGCTGGTTCTCTCAGCTGCCACCACAGCAACCTGTGAACAGAGCATATCAATTTTATGCAGTCATAGAATAAACACAAGGTTTAGAAGACACTGTCCATATGCTGTCAACAGTTATTTCATGTCTGTGCTCCTTAATACTAAAAACCTTCATAGGTCTTTCCATTCCATTACATAATTCCTCTAGTGCAGGTGTACCCAAACTTTTGAGTCAAAACCTTTCTTTTTACTTCCCCTTCTTTTTTTGGTTTTTGTTTTGATTTGGTTTTGTGGGTTTTGTTCTTGTTGTTGTTTTTTACCTTTCTTCCTTTTATTTTTTATTCCGCTGGCAACCCCACTTCATTTCCTTCATTTCTGGGAAGGTATAAGACAGTCAATTGATGTCTTAGTACTTTCTATTGTTTCCCCTAAAGCACACGAAATTAGTTCCTGAAAATTGCTCTTATTCCTATTAAGAGTATCTAGAGAAGGTGCAACAATAGAGGATTAGGACAAAAAGGAGTTCTTTCACATAGTTTGGAGAGGGGATATACTTTTTTTGCACAGAAATAGAATAAACACAAGGTTTAGAAGCCTTTGGCAGGCTTCTCCACAAAGTTCTGCTCATATTCCTGACAGCTTTCCTGAAGTGGTTTCATATGGAGGGCAGGAGCTCCTCGTAAGATCAGACCTGGTTCCCACTCACTGCATTTGCCATGAAGGTTCCCAGCTGTTACAAATTCACATTACTTAGCCAAAGTCAATAAAGCTACAGCTCAAGAGTTGGCTGTAAACTAATTTTCTTTTTTCTGAACTTTTTCTTTAACTTTTGCCTTTTGAGAGCTATTCTATGTGAATTAATGATCCATCAAAAGTAAGGGTGATGTAGACTTGCATCTAAAATATTATTTACATAGCAGGTTTGTTGTTGAAATCCCATTGAAGGTATATACCTGACTCTGGTTTTGAATTAAGCTCTTAGTCACTAAAAAGGAAGTACTTCCTTATTTCTTGATTCATGAGTATAAATTCATTTGCTACCCACCTAGAATATGGCCATCTAATTTTTTTCTTTCAGGAAGAATAGGAATGGAACTTGGTGAGTTAGAGCTATAGGATAGTAACTCCTTAATGGCTGAGCAATGTATAAGCTCTGAAATTCACATTCAACAGAAGCAAACACCATATCAGAGAAGTCAGCAAGTGGGAAAAGTATTTGCTATTCAACAACAGGCAGTTGTGTTTAAAAAAAGTTTAGCTCCTGGAGTATCCCCTTCTTGTTCACAGCCCTTTGACTTTCTCTACATAAGTATTTATGAGAGGTTTCGGAAAACTGTACCAAAAAAATTCTTGCAGCAAGCCCTCCTCATAAACTTAGCTGACTTGCTTGTCCTTTGAGTCTTTCTTAGTTTTGTCACTACTGAAGTATCTATTTGTATTTCATGGGGGGAATTATCAAAGCCTAATTAGGAAGAAAACCTGAAAACCTTTCTAATTTTATTTTATATAATAGCAATCATAGCAAATGCTCCAGAAGATAATTAAAAATAGTCTTTCCAATATTTATCAATTGTTTATATTTCATTTTCCCTGAAGACACTTGGAAAAGCAATTTACTCGAAAAGCAAGAGGACACAAGTCCAGGACTGCACTAGAATCCTCATATACAAACCCCAAAGTTCTCTCCTTTTATCATTTCCTTCCCACAAGCTGCATCTTGTCAAGGTTTCCCCTCTGTGAGGGGACTTTTTAGTCTACTTTTTGGAGGGATTACTTCTTAACACAAGGGGTAGAAGCATTGCAAAGGCTCTATTTTGCAGTAGGGAGTAAATGATAAATCTCTTTGTTTCAGGTTCCAAGTATCCTTATTGCTTGTTTGTGAGCTTTGAGTTGGACTGTGTGTCTCAAACAAAACTAGTTATGCCTCTCCCCCCCCCACCCTTAAAGCTTAGTAGTTCTATTTTTCTTTCCTAGTTGATTTTTGTTCTCCTGAAAATTGTTCCAAGCTGCCTCACTAAAAAATCATCTCTAAGCAGACTTCAGACATGGAGGGGGTTTTTTTTGTCTCTGAAAGCTATGGATACATCCGTTCTTGCGCAGATCCTTGAGGTAATTCTCATTAATACAATATGTTAAATCCCAGCCTCGAGAAGACTTTGATGTGTAGGCTTAGGAGATGTTCAGGATTGGATCTATCCATTAAGAAGGGCTTGCTTGGGACAATGAGTTTGTGTATTAGGGCCTAGAGCTGTTAGTTTAAACACAAGTAATAAGATGAGGTTATTCCTGGATGTAAGGCTAAATATAGCACCACCTTTGCCAGCTTATGCTTCTGCCTGTGCAACTGTCTTACTCCTAAATCCCTATACCACATTCCTGCATAGTTCTGGGATGCTGTTTTATCCCTCTAGGATGTTAATAAGCCTCACTGGCAAGGAAGAGAGCATTAGTCTTTGATGGGTAGGTAGATTAAATATGCACGCATAATAGTAAATATTTATTTAGGTACCTGAGCTATTCTGATTAATGGCTGCATTTTTCTTTTAAGCGATTTGAGTACTTTTTAATGGCAATTAATTAGTATTTATGGCATGATTATTTAATTTATTTCACTCTTCTGCTGCTAGTACTATAAGGGAAGTGGAAACTCCAGGATTTTTACAGTTTTTTTCAGGTTGGTAAATATTAGTGTTTGCCTCTGTCTTCTGTGTGCCTGGGGATGCACAAACCAGCATGGCTGTGCTCTATTTCCTGGCACTTATTTACCAGCAGCAGAACTACCATCCAGGGAAATAGGACTCTGATCATGCAAGCACTTCATGAAGTTTTTTAACTTTAAGTACACAAATAAACTTGTTGTGGTCAGCAGTGGCACAAGGATTACATGCATAAGTTTCCAGAATTGGGACCTCTAGGTCTCTCTAGTGACCCGCTTAGCTTGCAGTAATAACAGGGCAGCTCTCAAAGGACTGTGCACAGAGATACCCAGTGCCATAATCTGACTTTGTAGGTCTGATGTAAGTAGTGGCAATATGATTTCTTTTTGGCCCTGACTGTTGAAGTGCAAAGAAAATAAATGAGGGTTTCAAGAAAAAGGACACAAGAAACCCCTCTGTGTCAGGGGTGTCTACTGCAGAAGCTATGGGCAAAGAGGGTATAACAATATGTATCTCCTCTCTTTGGCCTGTCAGGTAAGCTACAAGGATTGCAGGTATCCATCTCTTGCTCCTGCCATCATTATACAGGGACCTTGTTGATTGACCCTGGGAAGAATCTCCAGTGTTACCTCCCAAAAAAACTACTGAATTCAAAAACTATAATTTTTTCTTTGGATGAAGTCCTAAAAGTTGTATGGGCTTTGCTGTTAGTCACTTAAACAGTTTGAGTTCTCCCTTGGCTTGATGCATGCTTTGACAGTTGGAATTTTTTTAAATTTTTTTTCTGAGGCATGCGTGTTTGTAAATGAAACCAGTACGGTATTAAGGCAACACTTTGGAGTTCCCAGTCCTACTCCAGATTTGTCTGAGACAATTTCAGAGATGTAGGTCTTCTGAGCTTATCTGGGTACAGAAACTGCTGACAGCCTTGAGAAAACCTTGTCTCCCAAAAAGAATAAAGACAGGATCAGCACCTTGCCTGGATCAGGCAGAGTTGGATGCTATCAACATGGAATGAGTTGATGGGAGAGGTCCTAATGAAGCAGAGGGTGAGACAATTAGTGCCAAGGGATAAATCTTACACAGACGGTTCTTATTTGTTCTTCTCCTACGCGCTCCTCCCTCGACAGCCCTGACTCAAGGCAAAGCAAACAGATGGGGAAAAATACAATTAGTTGCAGAGCTACCAGAAATCCAAACAATATTCCATCACAGGTTCTAGGCCAGCACACTAATTTATTGATTGCATGGTGCTATTGGAAGTGGCCTGGTGTGCTAACTCGGCAATAGATCATGATAAAAAATGTAAGTGATCCGTTATCGCCAGGTTAATGCGCTTTACTATGCAATTCTGCTAGCTCGACAGAAACATCATTACATAATGATAATGATGCTATGCAAACAGAAGCTGGAGGAGGGGAATGAGGGAAGAAGACCTCAGGCTCCAGGATTTTGCAGAAATTCCTGGGCAAAAAGTGCTGGATTTCAAATTCATTTAAAAATAAATATTGAAAACTGAAGAGATTCAAGTCTCAAAAAGCAAAGATGTTAAGGAATCATTAGTTCAAAGTAATGAATGCTTTTTTTTTACAGTTCATCTGCCTGATTAGGAGTGTTGATAACCATGAAATTCACGAGATATTTGCTATTGTTTCATTTCTCAAGAGCTGACAGGGCTGTTCAAATCTGGATGCACTTTGCTGATAATGTGGATGAATCAAAAAACTGTCTTCCCACCTGGCACATGGGCTTTTGCAAGCTTGAAAGAGAGTCTGGAGAGAGAAGGCAGTAGGGAGGGAGGGAGGCAGGGAGGGAGGGAGAGAAAGCACAAGTGATACTCTGTGCCTGGGACATGGATGCAAAGAGAGTGGGACAAGTGGGAGAGGCTGAGCTGGGCAGGGTAATAGGAACAGGAAGAAAGGCAAAAATAAAGCACAGCAGCACAGTACTGGTGGAGCATGTGTGAAGTGAGGTGAGGGAGTACACACAGGCAGTGCCCTAGGTGAAGAGTCCTGGGGAGTGAGCAGAAATAAGTGTGTGATGGAAACAGAGGACTGCCTGCTCTGAAAGTGTGATGTGGTGAGTGACACGAATGATATTTCTGACACAGCCATGATTCCAGCAGATGAGAGTGTTAGAAATCACTGCATGAGCTAGGGCCAAGAAGGAAATTCTCCTGCTTTTGATGTCTCATTGGGTGCTGGTTGCAGGACAGAGACCTGGTCTCCCACAAGCTGCACTCCTTTACCCTCATCTTGCTCTGCATCTTCTGGGTGTGACATGTTTGTCTCTGGTGCTGTGGAAAGCTCTTGCAGCTGGTGTGCTTGCCCGGGTATTTTTAGCAGGTGCTTTATTATAAATCCTGCTGGCTTTAACATTGCTGGGTAGACTTGGTGTAATTTACCTCTAGTTTAGCAAGAAATAGGAGCTGACTCAGGGATTAAGGTGCGTCAAGTCAACACAAATAAAAAATAATGCAGGGGAGGATTAGTCAAAGATGAATGCAACACGGGACCTAAGTGTTAATTGTGAGAACAGCACAGGGAAAGAAAAAATTAAACCTCCTTTATTTACCCCCTACTTCTCTGAAGACATAGCCTGTCTTGGAGTCAGTATTGACAACACATCTAGTTGACATCACTCTCTGTACTTTGCAGAGGTTGCATACCTTTCCTGTGGAACTCATTGACTTTATAGCCCAGGTTTCTGAGCTGCATCTCTTAGACTGGGAAGCTCCTGCTAGGCCTCCTACACAGCAGGCAGGGTGGCAGCTCTCAGCCACATCTTGTGGCTTGCAGCTGCTGTGTGATGTGGCTCTGAGCAGAGGCTGGCTGCTGACAGGAGGAACTGGGAGACACCTGATTTGACACAGATTTTGTTCTTTGGCAGAATGATTTCCCTTACAGCTCCAAACAACTTAGCCATACTGGGAAGTGGAAATTTCTGAAGCATTAAAACTCTTCATGCAAACCTGTTGTGGGAGGGAGTATGTTGTTGAGTAAAGCTGGTTGCTATTAAATACAGGGTCCTGTGACTTTGGTGAAAGATGAGGGGTGACTTAGTAACATTGAAAAGACAGTGGAAAAAAAAAGGGGCTGATCTTCCCTGGCCAATCCCTTTTGGGTTTCTATTAAATGATAGACCCTGAAGGTTTCAGCACCTAAACAAATTATAAAACTTCTGTATTCCCTGAGGGTCAGGGGGCCTATTCTGTTCAAACTGCTGGGGATCATGTTTTTGCCATATGGCAAAACCTCAGGGATGAATCCTTCAATGCCTGAAGGGTAAACTACCTTCCACTATCATTCTCATTCAGCACAAGTGTCCATACACACATATGGACTCTGCAGTGAAGCCTCTGTCACAGACTTCTGGCTTATATGTTGCACTGCTCATATTCCACATTTCATGGCCAGCATCAGGCTTTTGACTGGAAGACAAAAGAAGTTAAAATGGCTCAGTGTTTTTTGATCTTTTTGTTCCTGTTATACCTGTGCCCTGCCCTTGGCAGAAATAAATGGTTATAACAGACCTTGAAACAATAAATTTCATAGCTTTGGGTTGGTTTCTTATGAATTACTGTCCTCATTGAGAATCTCTTTACATTTCATTTCAATTCTTTTTCTACAAGAATATGCAAGGACTAATTTGGAAGGAGGGGATGTGAAATGATTCCTGTGCCTGCTGGAGATGGCTTTTCCAGCTAGTCCCGGCTGCCCTGGCTGGGAATCGTTCCAGACTCGGTTAGGCAGTAGCAGGCGGACTGGCCACCACCCGCCGGTGGGGCAGAGCTACCTACACGAGAGCTGTTGGTGAGGCTTCCACGAAGGATCAGAAGGAGCCCTCGTGGCAGATGGACTTTATTGTCACATGCACCCCATGGTGCAGGCAGCCACAAGGCCGAGGAGGGAGACGGGGAGAGGGAGAGAGGGAGAGAGGGAGAGGGAGAGAGAGAGAGAGAGCGAGAGAGAGAGAGAGCTGGGGGTGGGGTCAGTGATTATAAGGGACTGGAAAGAGGGGTGGACACAAGAGGGAAAGCCGATCAGGGGAATGGGGATGGCACACAGACAAGCACTGGAAGATGAGGGGTGCTGAACTTACCAGTGTGCTCCAATCAGGGACTGAGTCTCTCCGAAGTCTCTGGAAAGAGGGGGCGAGGCCTCCCGGAGCGGGGCAGGCACTGGGAGGAGAGCAGTAAAGACAGGGAATTTCCCATACGGGAGATTGTACCAATTGGGAAGAAGTACAGGGGGAACTTGGATTAAACCATTACAGAACAAATGATTAGTAACAATAAGTAAAAACCAGAAAACGCGCCGCTACAAGGATGGGAGCTGTTGCATGTGTACTTGGACATGTATACATTCTCTCTAAAGGTAGTGTAAAATTTGTGATTAGTTTAGATTAGTTATGCTTCAAATTCCCAGTCAAAATTAGATGGGGTTTTTTGCCAGTCACAGCAAAAACCCCTCTTCCCCCAATGTTCCTGACACAGTTGTCTGGCAGCAGCTTCTGATAAGGATTAAGTGGAAGCAGGAGAAGGCTGAGGGCTCCAAAATGCATACAAGTCAGCACAGGACAGTTGGTTTGGACCTCTTCATTGCCAATGCTGTGGCCCAGGGAGTGACATCCCTTCATACTGAATGTGCGAAGTCCCACCAAACAACAGGCTGAAAACTCAAATCTTGCTGCCAGCCTTCTGAGCTTCTGTGCATACACAAGCATGAGGTGAATGAGATGATATGATGGAGTGGGTATCTATGGGTTGGGATTGTGTGAATATTGAGCCAAAACAGGCAGGGTAATGCTCCAAAATACTGCCTTCATCAGGCCTGGTCTTCTAAATTCTCTATGGGATTGGGGTGGCACTGCAGAGGTCTGAGGTAGACTCACGGGGTTGACACCTGACATCCTGTCTTATTAAGTCATTTAATCCTTCTCCTGGGCTAAATACAATTTTTCTGTTTTGAATCATCACCTCTCTGGTAGCGTGTGTGAGCCTGAGAAGACATTGCTAAGATTCCTAAAGAGAGTATATTTTTAAATTTCATTTTCTGTAAAGAGTGCAGAGATAGATTGGAAACACTTGACTATTTTCCCCATCGTGATGTCACAAAGAGGAGGGATAATGCTGGTGCCAATGGAATATGAAGTCCCTATCACTGTACTTGAAGACCAAACCAATGAAAATCTCAGTCATACAAAATGCTTTATATCTGATCTTTCACTGTAAATGTCATATAAAGAAAGGATCTCTCTGATATTTCAAGGAGCAGCAAAGTCTGTGATGACATGCTGGTATCAAGATTTGCATATTTATTATAGATAAGCTGTCAAAATGTATGTTGTCAATTTCACCTTATACTCAGAATTTAATGATGCACATAAAGGACAGAAAATCTTTAATATTAATATTAATATGATTTTAGATTATAAGACTTCATTGTGGATATCAATCACCTAACCCTTAAGGACATGCCACTCAAGTTGATAGAGTTTATAGAAAATTAATGTGATCCATTCTGTATGATCTATTGCAGGATGAGGGGCTCAGGGGGTGGTACAGGGAGTAGGCAGAGGGTGGGCCATCCTGAGTTTGCATTCATTTCTTAGGTATGTTCAGCCCTTTGAGTAGACTAACTCTGCCTGACCTGGGGCTCGATTGCTGTCTTTCATGTAGCTGTCGAGGAGCTGTGCAACCTGTAACCTGAGGGAGAGCTTGCAGCTTTGCTGATGGCCCTGTGTTGGGTCAGTGCCTGCATAAGGAGGTTGTATTTCACCAGCAAGAGGTGCTCTTGGAGAAATATTTCACTTCCACTTGCTACTTAATAGCTTCAAAGGGGATGGGTATTACAGCTTCCAAGAATCTAAAGGGGAAGGGAGCACAGGAAAGCAGTTGAGAAGGCAAGATATTCCTATGATTGATATCCCTATAAGAAGAGTGTTGAGGTTGACAGGTTTCTTAAACTTGATTGTACTGATATTCTGGCAAAATCACCCTGATGTTTAGAGAAAGGCTTTGAAAAGCAGTTACAGGCCTTGGTTGGGTTTATTTTTGGTATCTACTTCCTCATGTCAGAACAGGCTCATTCATTCAAGGCACTACCAAATCAACATTCTTACACCTTCTTTGCATGGGCAGAAGCTTCCAGATAGAATTTAGAGAGGAATTTGGAGGTTTTGATCTTTTTCTGCAGTATCTGCTGCTATAGTTCATTACCTACAGCACCTGACACAAGCAGCTCCAGTGAAGCTCACCTGCAGGACCTTTAGGAGTAGACAAAAATTGGACCAAGCTGTAACACTTAGATCTGTTCTCTTTTGAGTGGGAGGACACAACAAGACCATTGCACACTCTCCCTTGCAATTCTTGTATAAAAAGAAGAAATATTTTGTGGTGAACAGAATTAGAATCAGTTTCAAGCTCAGTCACAGGTGGGGAAAAATCTAAATACCCTAACAAAGTGGTGATCCTCCTTCTGTGCAGCTTTGCTGTCCTGGCCTTCCTCTTCAAGCCCTATGTTCAGACTGCAGCTCTGCTGGTTCAAGCTTTCATCACAAGCACACACAACACATAGGTGTAGCCACACAATCTTCTTTTAAATTGCTACTGATGGTACATCATGTCTGGTTACCTCCCCAGCCCTCATCTCCCTTGGCATTGGTTCCCAGGGAGGACAGTGCTCAGCTTGCTGATGAAACCATGCCTTCAGCTTGCTGTGGTGTTTCTGGGTTATTTTTTCTATGGGCCAAGAAGCAATCTTCCAAGTTTAGAAATTATCTGGTTTGTTCAGTCTCTGAAATTACGTAGCTGACACTACTTGTATTTGGGACTTTAGGAACCAAAATACCTGATACCAACCTTTTGTCTTACCTTTTAAGTTGTGAGTTGTGAGCTTAAATTTGTAGAGAGCACCTGAGGTCTGACACCATGGTGGGATGGGGGAGAAGAAACTGGAAACTATTATTCCCACCAGCAGAGAATCATAATGTGAACGTTCAAGCATGAAATGAAGACAACTTGAATCTGTTTTTTTTATCCACTTCATAACATCTGCAGACAAGAGGTAGGGGAGCTCTAATATTTAGCACGTGAAAGTACCACGAAGCTCTGGCAACACAGACTGGATCAATGTAGTTAGCTACTGTGGGAGTTTATGCACATACATACTGCTCTTATCTCTGAAAAAGACGGTATGCACAGGCTCAATAAATAAATAAAAAAAATTAAAAAAAAAGGCGGGAATGAGAATGGGGGCAGAGAAGGGGGGCCTGAACTACCTGTTAACAGCTTTAAAAACACCTTCTTTTCATCGTGTCTTTTAATGGAGCTGAGTTCATAGAGATCTTGTGTTAGCAACTTAATTTCTGTCCCATATTCGAGTGGGGAAGGAGAGATTACATTACATCTTGATTGTATAAATTAATGGGTGAACACCCCGCGCATATTTTCTTATCTTAAATAGTACCAAAGATTCACTAGTACAACTTTCTCTGCATGCTGGCAAAATGCTGAATTGGGAGATCTTTCTCAACATGTTTATGCCTCTAGAGCAACTGTGAAAATGATAAATTCCAAAATCTGTCCTATTTTGACTGCTTTCATCTCCTTTTTTTTTTTTTTTTTTTTCCCTTCTTCTTCTTCTTCCCCCCTCCCCCTCTCCCCAGCTCTCTTCTTCTGCTTGCATATTTAGGACACTTACTCATCTGTGTAACTGTCTCATCTATTTCCTGTAGGCCTCCTGCATAGTAGTGTAAGCAATGAAATAACCTAATCAGCCAAACACATGTGCTCTTTCTTGCCTTGCGCATTTTCTCTTGGTTGTATCTTGTTTATCTCTGTGTCTCCAATATCTGCTTTTATCTATTAGTATGTCTTCTTTCACATGTTTTATCCATTAATACCTCTTGTTCAGCTGAGGGTAAACTCAGTAATAATTGCACTATAAAATGAAGAGTACACTACATGTCTCGTATTGCTCAGGGGTCTGCTAATTGGAATTTATAAAGTTCAATAAACAGTAATCCAATAAGACTTAAACTCTTATTCATTTATCTTAGAGGTAATATCCAGGCTGCCAGCAGCAAGCTGGAAGTGGCTGAGCCACAAGCCTTGGTCACATGTGCAGAATAGATTTGTCTTTTTACCTCTCTGTAGTAGGTACCTGCAACTGTGAGCCTCCCAGCATCCGTGCCACTCCCAACAGCAGGAGATGTTGTTTTCCCACTTTATGGGATACTTTGAAGAAATGTGGCAATAAGCAACCCATGCAAAACAAAAGGTAATATTTTTTTCCCATTATGTCATGGCCTGTCTAGCAGATCCATATAGAGGTAGTGAGTCCTGTGACTTTGGGTGTTTTTTTTCTTTTTTTCTTCAGCTGGACACTGCTAATTTAGAGCTAATTTAAAACACCGTTCCCCCCACACCCCTTTGAATACCACCTTTTGAACCTTAGCCCTGTACCAGAGGTGTCTGCTCTGCTCTCCTCCTTCACTCTGGCCTAAAGCAGTGCTTATGAATCACACTGGACATCACTCATTTTCAACTCAGCCTATG
Source organism: Acrocephalus scirpaceus scirpaceus (assembly GCA_910950805.1). NCBI lineage: Eukaryota > Metazoa > Chordata > Aves > Passeriformes > Sylviidae > Acrocephalus > Acrocephalus scirpaceus. The sequence continues at coordinate 20,832,350 of OU383776.1, read as the reverse complement.
TTTTACCAGAGGGAGAGAGCATGAAGCAGCTCAATGATATTTTTCAGTACCATGCAGAGAGCTGTGTATACAAGTACTAACTTTTCTGCAGTCCACAGCAGTGGAAACCAGTAGTGGACTCCTGAAGATATAGATCCGGTCCTGTCCCTAAAACAGCCTGGAAAAGCAATGCAGACAGGGGGTGAAACATTTTGAGGTCTCTTGTTGACTAACATGGTGGCCGGTTGAATAGCCCTGAATTTGGCTATACAAACAAATAAGTGTTCTGTAATACAATCCCTGAAGGTGTTGTACCAAATATATCTCGGTGATAATGCAACTTAAATAGCAATGTATTGACTAGACAGACTAAACAGATAACATGATACCTGTTACCTGATCACTGGATCAGCTTGGGAACAAAAAGATGTAGGATCTGAAAGTGATTTACATGGCCTTTTGAAGGCCATGAACAACTGTGTGTTTGTTGCTACCTAAGAAAAAAACAAACTAACAAAAAATGTGTAAAAACGATTTGAAAAAAAATAGACTTTCAAGTCTATTTCTAGTATTTTTTTTAACCCTTTAAAAAATTTGCTTTAAACTGAGTTTGGGAAAGCTAAATATACTGCTTGGAAAACATGTTTGAAAATAGCAGTTCAGTGTCTCAGTGTTTGCCAGGAAGCCCCACAGAAACCTCCTCATCATGAAGCAGTGGTTTTGCTCCTTGTAAATAGTTACTGTAGATCTGGGAAGTTATGCCTGAACTGGGGATTACACAGCTGAGCTGAGGGTCTCACTCTTTCCTAACTATTTGGCAGCTTGATCCAAGACACCATGTCAACTCCTCACAAGAAAAATGTGACAAATACTGTTGGCTCGTCCTATCAGAAGGGCCCACAGTGCTTCTGCATTTTACCTGGATGCTCAAAGAGTAGTTTGATCTTGGCTCTGTGGCACTTTTACCTCTGCTTCAGAGGCTGGAATGTTGCTGGAGTTTTTTTTTACTGATACCTTCTCATATCCTGTCATCTGATATGAGCACCCTGCTGAGATTTTGAAGCAATGATATTATGGCAGTGGTTCCTACATCATTGCCTATCTTTGCAGCATGATGTGGTTGGCAGAAGTTTCCCATCTCAAAGTGACTACACAAATGTTCAGATAACTCCATTCAAGTGTTTTGCCTCTTTTTTTAATCTAAGGTTGCTACTTTGGAGTCAGCAAATCTTTGAGATGTAGATAGCAGAGGTTAAGAGAGTATACAAGGAAGAGAGCATATGTATTTGTCCTGTTCTTGTGCTTTTTCACTTAATAGCCATTACTGACCACTGCCAGAGATGGGACACTGGGATAAATAGACATTGGGCCTGACCCAGCAGGCTGTGGTTACAAACAGCCCTCCTGAGACTCCTCTCTCTGCATTCACTGGCTGCATAAATAGCTTTGAACCATCACAGTCTGTTCTGAGAGCCTCAGCCACATATCTAAAGTGGAGTGGAAGGAATCTGTCTCCAGGTCTACTCTTGTTGCGCAGAAACTAAAACCATAATTGTGAATGACAAATGCTCTCCAAACCCCAGAAGCAATGTTGGGCAAGGCAGTATATTTGCTTTGCCCCTTTTTTGGTGACAAAAATGGTTTACTGAAGAAAACTGAACATGTATAAACTTTAAGTTCATCAGTGGGGAAGCTGTAACAATATATTTGATCCTTTCATACTTCACTGTTGTAACATAGGGTTTAATATTAGGCTTTAATATCAGGGTTTAGAGCAACATATGTCCCTGTTTTGAGGCTATTCACTTCTTTTAGGACTATGGAAAAAAACACAAATTCTGTAGTAAGGAAAGGGACCTCAATTTTAACAACTTTAGTACAGAAATGGACAAAAATCCTACCCTTCATTCAAAGCTTCAAAGGTGTAAAGTGAAGGTTTATTATGACCTGTTCTGTCAAATGAAATACAATGGTTATTCAGAGGTAATATCTTCATATATTATCATACTTAAAAACAGGCAATGTCATAAACTTTTTGAAGCACCTAACATACTACAGAAGCTGTGCAGGCTGGTAAAGTCACTAGTTAACATCTCTAAGTCACATAAAGCTGGAAGTGCCATATTCTTTCCTGATGTGTTAAAGGTGGCCTGCCATTCTCAATATAAACTGGATTTTTGATTTATTTTTTATTTAAGAAGGGAAATGCATCTACTCTGGGGTAGTGCATAACAGCTTTTTAACCATGCTGGGTTAAAGATGTAGCTTGCAGCAGCTATCTCTCCTAAATACAAATAAACCTGAAAGAAGTTGCTTATTCCCTTTACTTCTAGGAATGCCTCCCCTTAAGGATCCTGAGTGCTTTTAGTAGCAATAGTTCCTTAGGTAGTGGCTAAGGACATGTGGCCTAACCACAACTGAAGACTTTGCTGGTGACCACCATCCCAATACTGACAAATTTTTCAGTAACAGAGGCAGGTGCTTTTGTTTCCTCATTCCTTCACAACCATGATGCATTTGTTGAGCCTAAACACAAGTAAGTCCCAGGTGTTGTCCTGCAGTCTTCACAAGTGCAGCAACAGATTGAATGCTAATGTTTTGAGGAGGGCAGTCGGATGTGTAAAGACAGTGAAAGCACTGGCCCTCTGTGGGTTCCAACTCTCTTCTCAAAGGCAGGAATAGATGTTCAAACCTCTGTAGCTTATTTTTAAATATGTGCTTGAAGTTACACTTTTAATACTCTGTGTAGGAACCAAAGTGTGCAACCTGGCTTTCAGAGATACCAAACACACAGAAGATCCCACCGGAATCAGTGGTGGAGTCTTTGTGCTCAGAAGTTCTGAAATAATACCACGACAGTTTCAGAGAGAGTGATGATTTCTTCCTCCCATAATCTGTATCTAATCTAGGCGAGGTAAACCTAGACCAGAATCATACGGAGCTCAGTGTTTCGAACAGGAGCTTCTGTCCTGTTTGATATACTCTCTCCACTCTGTGGTTTGCACCAATCCATCCCTCAAACTCTCCTCCCTCTCTAAATCACAGTGCTGCTTCACTGACCGTGTCAAAGGTTCACTTTGCTCCTGTAGAAGTCTTTTCTACCCTGGTTAATGTCACTTAGCATTTAGTTACAGTGTTTGTTTTGAATCAGATTAATTAGGTTTCCCATGACTGGTGTGTTAAGAGCTTCTTGATTCATGTGTTCTTAATATTGTCTCTGAACGTGTTTTGTGGACAGTCTTTAGAAATGTTTGTGCTGTGGTGATGTTTGTTGCTAATTGCTGTGATTTGTTGAGACATGGAACAGTTGACTGATATCACTGCTTGAAAGGGCAGGCAGAAAAATAGTGGATTTCATTCTGAGGTCAGAAAGAGTAGGGAAAAAATTCCATTGCAAGTTCTAATGAAATTTTCCCTGTGTAGCAAATAATTACTTTGAAAAAACATCTAAACAAAATGAACTTTTTGAAAACCAAACAAAAATCTGTTATGTTTCAGAAATAATAAACTTACCAATCAAACACAGCTGTTTCCTACAGCTATGTTAATGGTGAAAGATGCCTTTAAGCACATGCTTAACAGGGGTGGCCAGTACTTGACAGTGTTGTTGTTTTTCAAGCTCCCTTAGTAAAAATGAATTGTCAGCAAGTTTAAGTACAACATCCTTTCTAAAAACTCCAATGACTCCCAATGACTTCTAAAACTGTGTAGCTAAAGATGTAGCTTGTGGCAGCTATCTCTCCTAAATACAAATAAACCTGAAAGAAGTTGCTTATTCCCTTTACTTCTAGGAATGCCTCCCCTTAAGGATCCTGAGTGCTTTTAGTAGCAATATTTCCTTGTACTGATCAGATTGCCAAAACCGAGTCCAAAGATGAGGTTTATTTCCAAACATATGATCATCTCTGTCAGTGAGAGGGGCCTGGTGCTCTGGCAAATTTTCTCTCCATGGATCTATGGTGTCCTTAATATCTAAAAGCCAATGGATCCTGACTTAAAGTTTGGGATATAATCTAGATTATAGCAAGAGAATATGGTGGGAAAAGTGCTGGTTTTGAAACACTGGGATAAAGAGTGAGGCTGTCTTCCAAATACCAAAGAAAGCAAACCTATTATGTTCCAGCTGCTGATAGTCATAGAGATTATGTTCATAATAGAATAGACACAGACATGAACTTGGATGTTTGAAGAGTCCCGAGTTTCAACTTGGCAGATTGCTATGTATTAGTAGCTTTTTAATTTTGGTCATATTTTTGTCTCCTTGATCTATGTAAATTTGATAGAATGCATCTCTGCTAACTCACAGCTGCTGCCAGTGTGGTCAGGGTGACAGACTGCCATGATGGTCTGGGGTAGATGTTATTGGTGCTTTTCTAGACTGCCAACAATTCTTGGGGTTCCTGGTCTTGGCATTTTGCTAAGTTCCATCTTTTTTACTGTAAATATATTGACTTTGTTCAGAGATGTGTGTGCATACACCAGCCATTGTCTGGCATTGTTTTGCCCAAACTGTGTTATGTGAGGGCTGCTCAATTTTGAACAAATTGTTTTATAGGTGTCCTTTCTCAAAATATGAAAGAGGTTTTTCTCCTCCCTTTGGTAGGAAGCACAAAAAATGTTTAATGTTTCAGGACTTTCACACTAGATACAAAGCAAATGAAGGAATCATAGAATTATGGAATATTTTGAGTTGGAGGAAAGTTTCATCTGTTTTGAAAGTTCTGCAATGAGCAGGGACATCTTCAACTGGATCAGTTTGCTCAGAGCCATGTCTAACTCCATCTTATGTGTTTGCCAGGAGGGGGGACCTACCTCTTTGGACAACCTATTCTGGTTGACCCCTTCTCCTATCATAATTCGCCCTACTGAGAGGTTTATCTCCATCCTTCTTATAGGCTTCCTTCAAATACTGAAAGGCCACAACAAAGTTTGGAAAGCCAGAATTCTGCCCTTTTCTTGAATATTCTTTCTGACATACTATAAAAGTTACAGTAGCTTGTAAATTTACCGTAACTCTTATTCCTCCTCCACCTCCTGCTCTTCTTCACGCTCCCTAAAATGTCACCAGGTACATATGGCCACTGCTTAGATAAGGGCTCTTACACAGTAAATTTCACGAGTGCTTTGTGTGGTTTTGTCTCTGGAAGAAATTCCAATGGTAGGAATGTAGGGCCAGCCCCCTTTCCCTTGCCTTTGCTGAACACCTGCATGAAACTTACCCTACCAGAACCCAGATAATCTGCAACTCAAATATCTTCTGTGTATCTGAAACAAATTGTGCTGGCTGTTTGCCATGCAGTGAAATCACACAGTTTTTCATTACACTCTCAGAAGCCTTAATTAGTGAATAAGGCAGCTGTATGCTCTCAAAAATACATCTATCAGTAGAAACGGCTGCCTGATGGTCCAAAATAAAACATGCCAACATTTCTTTCATGCTTTCTCTTCTCTTAGAGCTCATGAGCAGGTAACTGGGGGAAAGGGACCACTGAGGATTTTGTTACTTTATGATTTATGTTAATCCCTAATTAAGAAGAAAAGACAAATGCATCTTTAAATTGTCTGATTAAAATTATCTGTCTCTGTATGGAATTGCATTCCTTTCTGTCTTGTCTAGGTATACAATTGGTACCTTGTAACTCCTGATTTTGTGGGTTCTTCATGCTTAAAGAAAGGTTCTCTAATCTTCAGCCATTAGTTCCACAGTATTGTTTGTCAGCATAAAGAAAAAAGAATGCTTGTCTTGACATATTTTAAAGAAGGTAAGGTTCTTACCTGTCTTAGAGAATTGACCAGAATGTACTGTTTTTCTAGAAAGGGACAAGAATTTTATTTTAAAAATTGACATGTGTGACTTGTTATTTTTGTTGAATAAATTGGCCCTGCGATATGCACAGGTGAAGTTTCCTTGCTTGGAACTTCTCCTGGAATTTCCTCTTCCTTTTTACAGCAAACTTAGAAATGAGCTTATGGAGGGTTTTTTTTCACTATCAAGGCAGGTAAATAGCTCCCATCACCCAGTTCCAAAACCTCTAGTAGGAGGTTTCCACCAGCTTTGAATTGGAGCTGCTGAAGCATCACTGGGGCTCCATCCTCTTGAATTCTCAGTGGGGAAGTGAAATTGAATGCTTGTTTCTACAGAGGGGAGAAAAAATTTCACCTGCCACCTAGGAAGCTTTTGGTGGAGATGGGAATTGAACCCACACCTTTCATGTCAGCAGGCACATGATGTGGATGTCATGAATGATTGGCACAACTTCAAGGAGGAGAGAGTTTAGGATGGCATCAAGGGGATGCAAATTCACATTGATTCCTCTCATCTCCCTGAGCCGGAGAACTTGCATTAAGTGACAGAAAGCCCAAGGGAAAGGTACAGAAGTGGTACTATTCAAAATTTTTTGTAAAGAACAGGAAGGGTGATGAGACATCAGTCCTAATGTATTTTGTCTTGATTGTACTGTTTTCCATAGTGGTGGTTGAAACATCCCACTTGAGAGACAGCAGAGAAAGCTCCTTTTTCTGAGTCAGGGGCTCATGTCTGGTGGAACAATGGAGTCTGATCTTTCTACCTGTCTGCATCTCACATGTACTTGTACACTTTCTTTCTCCCCATTACACCCTCAGAAGATCCAAGTAGCTCTACTTCATTTCTCGTTCAGATAATTTCTGATTCCTCTTCAACAAAATTCTAGTACAAGTCTTGGTCTCCTGTGTCTGTCTCAATATGAGATTCAAGTGTGAGTCAGAGATTCATCTGGACACTCTCTGGGTCTTCTGCAGAAGACTCAAGGATCAGCATATGAGTTTTGCTAGCCTCAGCTGGTGGAATGTCTCTTAGCTAGTCTACATATCAGGTTTTCTATTTCTTTTGGAGATTTGTAGTTGGAAAACTGTTCGCTGAAAACCTGCTAGTAACAAAAGAAAGCTCAGCCTTTTTTAATTTCTTTTAACTTTATTAAGTGTGTACCCCTAGCAACTTCTGACTCACAGCTGCAAATCCTGGGAAATCTAATTCTTTTGCAGTATAGTGCAGATAGAAAGACATCAAGTAACTTCAGGTGAACAAAATATATCAAACAAGACTAGATTTAGACTTAATTTCCCCTCCCTCACTCCCTTAATTTATCATATTTCTGCTTTTTGGACTGTATTGTGAGGTTTTAGCTGTGGTTATGATATGAAAAAAAACGCTTTGATAGTCAAGAGACTCATAAATAGAGGACAATGTTAATTGTGAAGCTTTTACCATTGAATTAAATAGTGAAATAAATTCTGCACAGCTGAACTTCCCAAAAAGACAGTATTTAGCCTTTGCATTAAAATACACATTTTCTCATAAAATCATACTCCAAGCCGAATCTTATCCTTCAGCAAAGAGCTGGAAGGCAAACAAGCAAAATTTGCTCCCCAAAAAACACAAGTGAAGTAAATATAAGCCTGAGGGACACTCAGCCGACTGGTATCATCTCCCAGGTGATATGTTCCTACTGAGATGTCTTCCATGGTGCTGGGAGGAGATATGCAAGTAGACTTTTCAGACTTCTATTTTTCCTGCACATTTGATCCTCCTTGAGCCTGAAAAAAAGGTAATATATAAAATCAGGGTTATTTATGATGGCAGTAATACCATTAACTGCTGCCTTAATAGCCTGCAGGAAATGAGTGGGAGTATGTATCTTTCTGTTTATGGTCAGCAGAGGGACACCATGAAGAAGGGTTTGACAGCTCCAGTGGTTTCAGTGGTTCATATTGTCCATGGTGTGTTTATCTGACCTCAAAATGCACTTTGGCTGGGGCAAGAGATGAAGGAAACACATTACCTTCTAAAAAAAAGGGTTGGGGGCCCAGCTGGACAGGGAGCTGACCCCAAGGAAGGTGGATTTCATACATAGCTTTGTTACCCCTCTCCTGGGTTGAGTTAGGCTAAGTCACTTCATATTTCTCCAAGTATCTGTCTTCTCACTAGCAAATGGAATAAAGACTTTAACCTTAAGTGCTTTGAGACCTACTCAGATAAAATAATTTCTAAGACCATGGTAGGATTAACATGGTAGGTTGAAAGCTATACCTTTTTCTGGGTAAATAGGATGCAATTCTCTCAGGCTGTCAATCGAATAGCTGTCACTTGTCAGAAGCACTAAATTCAGATGCAAAATGTATAATTGCAGACAAAGTTAAATGTACCAGGGTCAGAAGAAGGGGGTGGTGGGAAAATGAGATAAGTTGTTTATGGGGAGAGGGAAGGTACGTGTGTGGGGGGGAAGTATTTGGTGAACTTCATAGACCACATCTTCTGAAGGATGGAATCATGTTGTGCGAGGATTCCAAATGCTAGTTTCTAGCAAAAAGCATTAGCTCCTGGAGAAGCAAAACCATACATTATGGAGGAGCAGTTTCTGTAAATTTTTTTTGAGGCACACATTTGTAAACATATCTAAAATTAGAGTTCTGCATCAGAACAATGAGTACTAGCTCTTCATATTCTTTGCTCTCAATTTTTGATTTTTTTTTTCCCTCCCCAGATCATAATATGAGTAGTGCATGGGTATATAATTTATTTATGTTTTTAAAAGGAGCTTTCTATATTTCCATCTGTTCCAATTAGTCTGAATGGAACAGCTTTTGTAAATAAATGGAGAGAGGGGGAAGAAGAGTAAAAAAAAAACCAAAATGGCTTAAAACACAAACCTTGAATGGAAGAAGAGAAAACATTTGTTGCTTAGCACCAAGATGAAAAATATCTTCTCTCTACAAAAATCAGGGAAGCAAAATTCTTGTTCCTCCACCTCCAACATCCTTTCTCTCTTAAAGAACTTCCAGCCACTAGCAAGGAATATGGGTTGAGAGACTTGAGCGCACAAGGTCACATAGGACCTGGACATAGAATTGCTTCTGTGGCAGATGGCATTTTCCTAAAGAGAGAATGTCATTGCAATCTGAAACGACCCTATACCAACCCCTCTGTGTTTTGAGTTTATACCATCCAAGGAGAGGAAAGATCTTGGTCACGTTGGACAGCACAATCTCCAGAATCTCCTCCCAGCATCCTCAATTCTGTGACTCAGGATGGTCAGCAACATGCATGCTTCCTTGGTTTTGAGAGGTTGTAGTTTTGATTTCTCTCCTTAGTGACTTGGTATACAGAAATTCTCGCCAGAAATTCTCATTTCATCGTGAAGCACTTAAAAACCAGTTAGTCCACTTGGCTTGTTAAGCAATGATGAGAACAGGCCAAGAGTACCCTGAAAGTCTTACTGCTTTGCTACCATTTTCTTCTGCTTAGATTTGGTTTTATGTTGTTTTTTTTGTTTGTTTTAGTTTATTTTCTCCTTTTTTTTTTTCTTTAAATGGAATGCTTTTCAGTTTTTCTGATTAAAAACTTGCACTTATTTTTCTCTAGGATTTTTCACTGCTTTGTACCTTCTCTTCTGGGTGAACTGAGGCTTCTAGAGGTGGTAGAAGTGTCTCTGAATTTTTCCTTCTTCAACTTTTTTTGAGGGTCTCAGCAGAAAGCTGACATATAACTAAGGGTGGAAGCTGTTTCTCTCCTGGGACCCTGCTTTGCAGTGTGGCGTTTGGAAGGTGCATCCATGCTAGATCCTTTGTTCAACCAAGTAGGAAACGCAACCAGGCTGTCTAAGTCCTTTCCACTCCAGAACAGTGAACAGGGCTTCTTTAATGGCTGGAAGTCGCGTGGAGATGGGAACCCATGTGGCTTTTATGTTCATAATCCCCTCCTTCCTCTTCCCTCTCTTCCCATATCAGCGTTTTGTTGCCATGGAGACAGTAATTACTCCAGGAGGTTTCTAGACTCTACTGAAGCTCCCATCAGTCTCACCTCCCACCTGGGGAGCTTCTGACATTGAGTTAAAGGTCAAGTCCTCATGTAAATGTTTTCCTTTCCAAAATGAAATATTTTACCTATTTTGGGTTACTGTGGCAGCAGCACAGAAAACAGTTTGTCAAGTCACTTACAAAGCCAGAGCTGGGATACTTAAATTCTATTCCCATTAGGTACATGGGAGTATGGGTGGAAATCAACAGCCTCATAAGTCATATTTTAGTCCAAGTTGAATTCTTGATTTTCCCTACCTAATATTGCACATGTGCTTTGCCATTCCCTTCCATCCCCCTCCTCCTAGCTTTTCTGAACTTCTTGTTCTCATTAATTTGTTGTTTGCTCTCCTACCTACATGTAAAAGCTGGGGTGAAATCATTTTTATTGACGTTAGTCATAGGCTGACACCGTCCTAGAAAGTATCCCCTGGGTCACTGAGTCTGCCCCTCTGCTATTGCAGCAGGCAACCACATAATTTAATTCTTTTCCTAAACTACCTGTTAAAAGCCAGAATAATCTCCTTTTAAGTGACTGTGAGGGAGGTGGGGGAAGGGGAAAAAACCCTCATTCCCTGAAGTTTCTTGTATGGAGGTCAAAGAAATGGAGATGTATTGTTAAAGCACTTAAAATAAGAAGCAGGAAGACGTGGCTCTCTTAGTTTCTTTTCCCCAATTAACCGATGCAGTCACCTACAGGAAGGTGTTATCCATGTGTGTTAGACTAGACAGGATCAATGAAATAATGGTGTTGATTCACCAATCCTCTCTGAAGAGAAAGACAGTGTTGCAGTTTCAGATGCAGCACTGAGATTCATGTGACCAAGTTTTGATTCTGTCTTTGTCCTAAAGTCTTTCTAAATAACTCCAGACAAACAATTTCTTTGACAAGGTCTTTGCTGTCAGTCCATCGATGCTGCAGATGACTTGCAGCTTTCCAGAGCGACCAAGGCAGAAAGAAGTGTTTGTGGTAGTTCCCCCAGAAGGAATAGCTCTGCTGAGCAGTCGTCCATCCAAGCTGTGCCTGTGCTCTGTGCCTCTGGCACGAGTGACATAGAGGTCAACTGTGCTCTTGTGAGAGGCAGACTGGAAAGCAGCAAGTGTAATTTATGGAGGTTCAGCAGTGTAAAGTGATGGAAAGTGTGGTGGATCACTGCACTGGTGCACTTGACTTGTGCATCAGGCACATATCTATGCAAGTTCATGTTTAGTTCAAAGGCAGTCCTGAAAGCATAAAAAATGGCAGCACTCCCAGCTACAGCATTGTCAGTGTCAGAGGATGCCATGGGGTTTTGCTCTTGATACCTCTCTGAGCTTCTCAGCAGAGCACACAACTGTAATTAGTTGACAAGCTGGCTGTGAGGAAACTCTGGGCTTTTATAATATCCTCATGTTTCACTGACACCTTTGATCCTGAAGTGCTTTACAAAATTCTGCATGTGCACAGAGGAGACCTTTAACGTTGGCAGACATTCAGCCACTGCTGGGGTGATCTGCAGCAGGTGGGAAAACAAACAGCAGCTGTATTGGGTGCTGGAGAGAAAAGCACTGAAGGTTAAAGAGTTTTGGGTAGGCAATTTAGGTAAAGTGGGTAATGGCCCAAGTGAATGCCATTAGCTCAGGAAAAAAAAAATAAAGGAAGGAGCTTTCAAAGTATGTTAGTGGATAGTTTCTAAACCAATGTGTTGAGCTAGGTGGCTTGCAATCGGAGAAAGTAATTCTGGAGGATCAAGTGTACTAGGCAATATTCTTTGAGAGAGGGACTCAAAGAACAGAGGGCTTTTTCTAACAGCTAAAACTCAGGATACAGGCTAAGCTCAGTCAGTGAAGTTGAGCTAACAAAGAAAACAATATCCTGCAAGCAGATCAAAGCTGGACTGTATAGACAGCAACTTTAGCACTGGTTGAGTATAAAATGTACATGACTGGACCCCCAAAAGGATATCTGCTAAAGCAGACTTTTTTTTTGGTGAGACAAGTGCCCAATTTGCAATGTCTTTTAAGCCTCCTCATTGTGGGATTGTTTATGCTGGAGTGTAGAGGCTTTCAGAATGGTTGTGAGCAGTTCAGAACCCTATCCACATCTGCAAATCCACACTTGCTATCTATTTGTTCTGGTCACAAGTAGATGTGGTACAAAACAATGTGAAAGAGAGTGCAAATGTCTGTCTTAAAGTGAATATGTGGCCTGACCTACTGGTAAACTGCTTTTGGTGCCTGAGGTCAGGGTTTGCTAGTCCAGTCAAGTAGATGTCATGCTTAGCAGTCAGGGACAAACACTGACCTTGGGCTGTCTGTCTTTTCTCCTCAGTTTTTGAAGACCTTTGACCTGTCAAGGTCAGACATGGATACAGTAACTATTGATTTGTTGTGATTTTCAATGAGTTTTTCAGTCACCACCATACCTTGGTTTCCCCATTTAGCAAGTGAAAGTAATGTCCTCTTTCACCAACATGTTCAGAGGAAAGGAAATGGACCTTAAGTGTGTTCCCATTGACTTACATTACTGATGGAGAGCATCCTTTAGCTCAACTGAGAAAGTAGGAAGATGAATTTAATGCCTGGAGGTTTGGACACAGCATTAGTTAGAAGGCCTGAACACTGCTGCTGCAGAGTAATGCTGCTCCTTGGTAAGTGAATCTAACACTTTGGGGAGGTGGGCTTTGAGGTAGATTGCAGCTTGCCCAGATTCAGAGGATGTAATCAGCAGCATTTCTGGCTTGGAGACTTCTGGGTTCCCAGAGCTGCACTCTGAAACCTTGGTCTCTCCCAAAACACAGTGTAAAGTCATTGGACTGGACACAATATTAAACTTTCCTGCTTCACAAACTGTGATCTCTGTGGTATGTAGACACAGCACAGCACAGCAGCAGGCTGCTGTGTAGTAAATTCATTGTGTATTGTGCAAGGGACCATTAGTTAGCTTATTATTAATACATGTGTGGGCTTTAATATACTGATACTGTCTCTGTCAGCATCTCTACCAGGTTTGCTTTTGTCCTTTGTGTTTTCCCAAAACAAGCTTATACAATTAGTTTCTTCTTGTTTCCTAAATTATTTTTGCTGTTCCTAATTATTTCACACTCCATATAAAAGAATTATTGGGGTAGGTAATGGGAGGCAAGGGATCACCTCGCCATTGCACTGCAGGCAATGTGACATTAAGGCAATTTGGATTTGTTTTTGTACGTGTTTATATTTGGCTGCTTAAGAAGAAGGAGATGCTTGGTATCTGATTTTGGAGGTTAGGGTGTGACTTTCCAATAGAGAAAAAGAGGTCTATCAGCCCAAATATGTGGAGTTATTGGTTATTTCCCTGATTTCTATTCCTTTATAGACAATCCTCTTTCTTCCCAAGTTTAGATACATGTAAGTAGCATCTCCAAACATTCACGGCTATTTACATCAAGGGCAGAAGACAGGATTCTGTCGAAAATTGTCTTCTCAGTCTCATGCAGATAATGGAGAAGAAATGTGTGAGAAGAGTGTGAATAAAATGAATTTTACAGCTAAGCAGTTAAAACACAGTTACATTTCTGATTATTGAGAAAGCAGCCAGCTCCTTAACTACTGGTTTACTGAATGTGAATAGACCAAATATCACTTATTTCTTGAATATCAATTAAACAGAAAGCAGGATTAGAATGCAGACCAGCAATGGAGAGAGCCTGAAGAGATTGTGTACAGAGTGTGCTGCTGACTTGCAGACAGTGCCTCTTGCCCATCCAGGATAGCGATCTATGTCCCTCACCACGCATACCTGTGCTTGAAGATTTCGACCAGAACTGGAGTAGCAGCTGAGCTGTCCAAAGCTCTAGGGTAAACATGGCCTTGAGTATGCTCATTGCCAAGTCATGCTTGGATTGCAGTGGTTAAATGCTCAAACACCATCTGCTTATATACTTTTGCTACCTTCCACAGAGCAATACTCTTGCTAACGTTTGCTTTCTGGTAGAGATGAAGCATGTTTGCCTGTTCTTCCCAGGTTGAACTGGAGCAAACATATCCATTAATTTTCCAACACAAAGTTTCTTTCTTAAAATTTGAGGGATTCTTTCCTCAATGGACTCTTCCCTTCCAGTGATGACATCCTGTCTTCCTCTAGCTTAACCTCAGGCAGCAAGATCTTTGAAAAATATTGTTTAATGGGAGGTGGGCTCTGAACTGGGGCTTATGAAGAGCTGGGGATGAAACTAAACAGCTGGAAACAATGTGGGGAACATTATAAAGGTCAGGAAGAACATACTAATTAAATCTGATAAATACATTTTCCTTAGGGACAACAAAAACATGGCAGTCTGTTGGTTGGGGTTTTGTTGTTGTTGATTGGTTTTTGTTTGTTTGTTTGTCTGTCTCTGTGTTGTTGAGTAGGTTCTTTTGCTTGCAGTTTGGTTTGGTTTTTTGATATTCTCTTTGTACAGTGAGTGAGGAAGTCTTGAAAAGGGGAAATAAAGCTTACCTGATTATTTATTCCACAACTGAAGACCATGGGCAACAGGGGGTGATCTGGGCTGGGTGGCACTGCAAATATCACTAAAACTCTCATATCCTCAATGTGAATGGGTCCTTGCTACAGGGGAAGGGAATGCCACAGGAAAAACAAGGGCATTAGCAGACAAAACCTCTCTAAATGGAATATTTGTTAGTTTTCCATGAGGCACTAGTGGGTTTTTAAGCTCTTCCAAGCTCTGAACAAATTAAGACTGAGTGTAAAGTGTAGATATATTTATATTTTTTCCATCTCTTTTGGGTAAGTCAAGGATCTGGAGGAAGACTCATCAATTCAATGCATGTTCCATTAGAAACTTCTTGGGATTAGATCAGGTTAATGAAAGGAATAAATAGGGCTTTGACATGTTGTTTGGTTTTACAGGACTGTATTGTTTTATGATGTTTTATGAGAAGCACTTATACTACTCTTCAGGCAAGAGATTATTGAGCCTTTTATAAAAAGTAAAAGAAACCCCACTTCTCTTTCTTTTTCCTCTCTGTCACTAAGTAGATGCAATATTTGTTTGGAGTCATCATTTCCCAGTAGAAAAGCTATATTCTGGACCACTGCCTAGAAAGAAGTGGCTTCAGAGCACAAATTTCACAAGCAAAAGTGGTGGTGCGGTGGGAGGTACCCAAATCATGAACACCCAAAAAAATCTTGGAGTAAAAAAGTTTTCTTAGAGAAAAAAGGAATGAGCACAGTCCCAGATGAATATACATAAAGTCCAAAAAAGCCCCCTTGGGTTCCATTCTGAAATATTGCTCTTGTAACATTTTCTTTTCCTTTAGAACTCTAATATCTCAAAAAACAATTGAAAACATTCTGACACCAAATCTCTGACTGTACAGAGAAAATCTGAGGTGATGTCAGTGTTCAATTTGAATACATTAAGCTCAAGCTCTGAAAGTTTTTAATGTCTACTTTCAGAGCTGGTCTTTCAGTCTTTCAACATCCTGGTTCAAATGGGACAGCTGATCTTTTGATTTGCTTTAAGGGTTTGGAGATTGTCATGCCAAATCAACAGGGAGTACTTGTTAAGATGTTTTGTTTCTGACTTCACAGTATTCTGTTGCGGTTTTCATCTTTTCTGTAGGATTTTAAACAAAAACACAGTACAAGTGTAAAACTGCATCCTAAGCTCCATCCTCTCTTGCTCCTTTACTCTCCAGCTCAGCTTCTCCATGCCAGCTTTCATATAGAATGACATCATTATTCTAGATAGTGTCATTTCCACTTTTAGTATCCTCTCCGTTTCCCTATGACAACAATCCCCAAGCAACTGGTTTAACTTTCTAATGTTTCCAGCACAGGCTCAGCAGTTACTATGCCCTTGCAGATGGGAGGCAGAGCTAAAGAAAGAAAGCAGTGTGCTCAGATCCACACTCAACTTGAGAGATACACAGACTTGAAGAGGGTCCTCCTGTAACCTTGGCTTTACAGGAGACTCTGGGTTGTACTTGCAGACTGTCACTACCTTTGTGATACGGACAAATGTCTGTTAGACCAATGTGACCCACTTATGCGTGTAACTTAATGAAGCTTTGAGTACAGACCTTTCCTCAGAGGCAAAAGTCCAATGCACTTGCCTATGAAGTCTCTTCTCATTCACCTTTAATATTTTGATGTTAATGGATCATGCTAAAAAGGATTAGCTATTTCAATTTATATTCTGCTGCTTTCTGCATTTAACATTCTCACTGTAAGTGATGAATTATTGACTATTTAAATGTGACTACAAACAGTCTGAAAGAGAAGGTCTGCTTTACTGTTTGCAATGCTGAACTCATATAGCACAGGTGAAGGTCTTCCTTTCTCTTTTTAGTTATCCATCTGTGGCCTGTCTTCCAGCTTTCACCTACTGTCCCAGTACCCCAGGCTGGTATACTGTCTGACATTTAACAGGCCAAGAAGAGGCCCCAGGGTTAAATATTGTTAAGCATGTGAAATTTAACCTATATTATTGATATTGGGTTCAGACCAAAGTATCTGCAAAGTGGCTTAAAAGGAAGAGTTCATTATAGAATAAAGCACTTTGGCAGAAGACCAAATCCACATGCCCTTAAAATTGCTCTTAATTCCTCCTTCATATTTAAATGTACATAATTACAGAATCGGCTACTGGTCAGAAATAAAGATCTGTCCTTCCAAAATAAGTCAGAAGAGATCTAGGAGCAAGATGGGGTATCATTACTTAGGACTTGAAGAACAGTCTCCTGATAAGCTGTAGCAATGCAGTAAAGCTGAGAGATCAGTGTTTTTCTGGGCCTGAAATAGTTTTAAAGTAGCATAGAGTATACCAATGAAAGCAACAGTGAGTGCAGAGGCTTCAGGAAACAACTTTTACAGACTGAAGTGAGGTTTCAGCTTTCCCCTGGAGAAATTAAGTTTTCATCCTTACCTTGCTCCCTACAAATCTCCTGCAAGTCAACTATCCTTGGCCACCTCAGAGCTTAGAAGTGAATCATGCAGCTCCAAGGTCGAAACAAGATTTTTACCCTCGTATGTTGGAATTTTTGGGGCAGGAAGGAAAGGAAGTGACCAGGCATTGGTTTCCAGGTTACTCATTTTGGGGAAAAGTAGAACTTCCTGATAAACATCCAGTTCTTACTTGTAGATGGCAATGGTGGAGGAACTTGGAAGCCTTCTCTTGTGCGTATGTATTGTGTCTAATGTGAAAGACAGTTTTTTGTAACTTTGACATGAGTTGTAGGTCTGGGCATCCTTCTTCTGGAGATGGGCAGAGAAGAGGGACAACTTTTCAAGCAATCTGACTGAGAAAGCTCTAAACTCCTTTCTATCAAGACACTTCATTTTGGTTTTTTCCCTTTTTAAGTTCTGCTTCCACAATTGTTCTGTAGGCTCTGCACCATGAGGGACTGACCATATCTGGAAAGCAGGCACCAAGGGGAAACCAAAAAAGCCCCAAATCATATATGAAAACTGAAGTTCTTCTATAAAATAGGCTATAGAAACTATGACATAAAAGTTAAAGGCAGGCAAATGTTGGTGATGCAGGCAAGATTTTACTCTTAATGTATCTAAATGTTTGAAAACAAAACAACTTTCCCAGAGAAGTTAGTCAGAAAAGTATGAAACAGGTAGGTATTTGGTGAACTCTAAACAAGCTCAGCTTTGTCTGATCTCTTCTTCACACATGCACATCAGAAGCACAAACTCCTGGTTAGAGGAGAAGGTGGCATCAACACAACCATATCCCATCAGATGGCTGAGTATGACCTAGCAGTTGACACTGAGCATGGAACTTCTGGCTCCTCTTTCTCTGAATTATGATCTGAATCTTCCATCAGCTATGGGTAGTGTTTCTTTTTTTTTTTTTTTTTTATTAAAAGGCACTACTTTAGTGCTAAGTATTTACTGGTTTGATATGATATTATGTATCCATGTTTCTTCATTAATTCATATGCCTGGAGTGTTTTGTATATAAATTCAGAGGCATGCAATAATACATGGTACTGTTAATAATAATTATGCAGATTTGTTCTGGGCCTTTTGTAAAAGAGAACAATACACTTAGAACTTCTCTCATGCACTTGAAAAGCTGACACAGGAAGTTAGAAAATTGTTGACAGTTTGAAGCATCTCTATTCCATCTATGGCAAGGTTTCTTCTAAGCTAAAGAAATCATCTATGGTGAATATGTTTATTCCCAACTGTAACAAGCAATAGTTACAAATGAAGGTGAGAATTTGTTGCATGAATGTCCTTTTTTTTAAGAAGCAGAATTGGATCTTCTGGAGGAGGGACATTAAAAATTTCAAGAGACATGCTGACAGAAATGACTCAGTTGTGCAAATTTCCCTTTATTTTGGTTTTCTTTGTTGTTTTGTTTTGTTTTGTTTAATGTATGTTCTTTTGGTAACTGAGATCTTATTTTAAGAATTTTTACAGCTGTGAGAAAGAAAAAATGACAGACCTTCAAATCGTTTTGGGCCTTTCAGACGATGAAGCATGATTTCTTAGCATATGGGTAGAGGAAGAGGGTCTGAATATGCTCTGAAAAATAATTTTCCACAAGCAATTGCCAACTCTGCAAAAGGATTTCCTGAACAGAGACTGAAAAGATGCTTGATTCCACACAGGGTGTTCTCTTTAATGGAAATGTCTAACTTGCTGCAGTAAACCTTGAAGTCCCCATGAAAAATTCATGGAGGATAGAATAAAAGCTGAAGGACTCGCATAGTGCTTCAGGAAGAGGCTGGCACTGAGGCTAGGTGACATGAGAAGTCCTGCAGCTCTGCCAGGTGGTGCCCTGGAAACAGCGAGGAGTCCAACTCCTGTCATGCTCTTGAGCACTGCTGAGCTGGGAGCAAAGTACTGCAGAGGAACACAACCACACCTTGTAATTTAACTGTCCTCACTCTTTCCCTTGCTTTCTGTCTTGGGGAAATCCAGACAGGAGTAGAACTCTGGCAGTGGATGTGAATAACTTCTTCTCCTTTTGGAAGGAAAATGTACATAAGTAGTTCATAGATTCCAACCACACACAGTCCTTGTGCCTGGGAAAGAAAACCGTCTCCCTTCTCCTCTGGACAAAATCTCTGTTCTGGATTCAGTTCTGTTCATTCAGTATGAACTTAGTGTGAACTGAATTCCATTTATTCTGTGTGAATTCAATTCAGATGATTTCACTCTTGGTGTAAGTGAATGGAAGAGAGGCCTTTGTAGTGTAGAATATGACAGGCAGTCACTGAATTTAGCTGTTCTTTTCCTTATGAAGAGTGACTATAACTTGTTCTTCTTCTGAGAGATGGAGTCTTGAAAGCAAATTAATAATGCTTCAAGGCCCACTAGGGAATGGCACCCAAATGGCAATAAAGCAATAAAATCACTGGCATAGCAATTTGAGCAGTATGAACCTTGTGATAAGGAATTTGCCTATAAAATACACCTAAATAAAATAAACATAATTGTCAGAGGAGGTGTGGAGTGAAAAGAAGATGAGGATTTGAAAGGAAGAGTAAAACAAGTAAAATATTTGCATTCCATCTTCATTTATGGGCAATTGTGGGGGCTGTGTAGGGTTTGTTTGACAACAGCATGGTTGGACAATGACATCCAGAAAAAGAAGGAGAAAGATTTCCTATGTGGTGTTATGGCACAAGAGAAGTTAAGAATGTATTAGAGGTCTAGTGATTGACATCATCAAATGCACTTTCTGTTCCAAAGCTCTTGTCTGTCTCAGGCCTGTTTGGCAGCAGAGCCAAAAATCAGAGAGAAATTTATCTGCTGTAAATGAAACTAAATGGATTTCAGGGTGCTGTTTGTGACAAGAGTAAGTGGTGGAAGACTTCAGCACGCAAAGGGCTGCAATTTAGACCCTGCTGGTGAACTGGGTCATTCATCTTTCCTATGTAAAATGAGGTGAACCTAATCTTTCCAACAAAATAAGGATAACAAGCAAGATGAGTGTTTTTAACAATTTAACCAAGGGCTGAATACCTATGTGAATAACTAACAATTAATGTGCCTCTCCTGCCCCTTATCAAAAGGAATAAAAAGTCTTATACTCATATGAAAATAAAAAATAATTAATTGTGGTCAGCCTAGATATTTCAGCTCTAAATGAACCTCTGGTAATATGTTCTATGTTCTCTAAAATTACTGATGTTTAAGTAACAATTATATCTAAGGATTACTCTGGACCAGTTCTGGATGACAAAAAAATTGTGATCCTGCTCCCAGATAAGTGATTTTGGGTGAGCAAATGTTTCTGTCATAGCGTTACATAGCATTACCTGTCACCCGGTGCAGGGATCCCTCAACTCCTTGGCCATTGACTGAGGTCATATCCTGCTTGATTCAATCGTCCTGGAGTTCTGAGTGCTTCTTATTCATGCTCTCTCTCTTCAGTATTTTATTTAGTCCTCTGAAAAGTAATTAAGACACTGATTTTAAAAAAAGCTTTATGTACAGCCTACCTGAATGTGGTCCCAGGTAATATGCATGTGTTTCTTTTCATGAAGAAAACCGATTCTGGTTGAGATTTCTAGGTATTTGAAGGTATAAATCTACTCTTGAAATGAAGTGAAATAAATGGGTGTACTTGTAGGAGAGCTAGCTTTCTATTGAGAAACATATAATAATCCCGGCTTGTGAGATGTCTGAGCCAAAGTGTGTGTCTATATAAATGAATGCATATCTCAATGCTTAGACGTTTGAGTGATGGATGCTTTGGGAGAAGATAAAGTAGCCAGGAAGGTATGAATAAATGTCTCACCAGTGCATATCAATAGGTAACGACTGCTGCTGACATGCTGTGTCTCAGTGGGCAAACTGTAAGGGCTTTAAGTAAAAACAGTTATTGAATGTATGATGTCTAAGTCTATTAGTTGTATACTATTATTGACTGACATTAGATTAAAAAGCATGTCCTTATTACTCCCTCCTGTCATTAACTTGCCAGAAAAGGTCAGTCAAGAACTATATTATTACTAAATTGTAGACTCACACATTTGTAAATGAAACAGGAATAAAGCCATGGAGAACTAGAGCCAAATTTTGGTCAGGCCCAGAGCCTAGTTTTGTTCTAGTAACGAGACCAACTGTTCCCCATCCAGATACACTGTGGCTTTGTCTGTATTCTGTGCTGAAAACAAGTGGATTTGTCTTAGTGTAGCTTTTCCCCAAATGCCTCAGGGTACCTCTGCACTGTGTAAGGAACCTGGATCTAAGCCTGCATTTGAGTTCCAACCTGCTGTCCATCAATGCAGGGCATGTGCAAGCCCACGGTGTGCTTGATTCAAGAGACAGAAGGAAAAGAGGGAATAAAGGCTTTGTGCTCAAAGTGTATATTTATCTGTGCTGTGGAGTCAGTCACAGTCAGCTGTGTTCAGCCTGTCTCTTTCTGTTATTTAATGTTTCCTGCAGCCGTGGTGGTTGATCCACACCAAATAGTGGAGAAGATGCTGCCAAATCCTTCCTGAAAGAGCCTAACATCTGCTGCTGGAAAGCAGATGGGATCTGTAAGCAACCTGTCCTAAATCAACTCTCAGTAGACATCAGGAATCAAAGCCTCAAGCCAGAACATGGAAGCGTGGAGAGTGGGCAGAAAAAGAACTGGCCATCAACTTTTTTGGTGACCTAAGCATTAAAAAGGCAAACATGTAGTTTCAGTGATAGACCATCCTTGTACCTTCTCTGATTTCAGCAATAGTTAGTCTAAAATGCCTGAACTTTAGTCCATGAATTCTTTTCTCAGAAATAGTATTGAGCTAAATAGAACGCCATTTTGTAGTGACTTCAGTATTTTGGAAGTCTTTACTTGATGTTTAGTGTCATTGACATAAAAGTGCAAGATTGGGGGTGGGTAAGACTACATTTATTCCTTTTCCAGGAATTTCTTAATTGTTCAGCTGCTCAAAACGTAACACTAAGATTTCAGAACAAATCAAACTCAGAGGTGAAAATTGAAATTATTCTTTGTCCACAACACGGACTTACAGATACAGCAATAGGTTACTGACACAGAGAAACAACTTGCACAAAAATGTAGCTTTGTTCTGATTTTTTTGGTCTCTTTGCTTCCTTTGTGGGACAGAAAGACTTATCACAGTCTTTTGATTCAGAAAAAAGCTCCTTGCAAACATCAATTTTGTGACTTTTCTTTCGAGAATAATGTCATTGTTTTGGCCTTGCACCTTCTTCCTTCTCTTTCCCTATTCCCAAGTAACCTCCTTGAAATCATCTGGGTTAGTGTGTTTTTATTCTTGGACTCTTGCATGCCTAAGGGAATTGAGTCACAAATGGCTTGTTTTCACAAAATTGGTGGAATAAAGCCCAAGCTTTAAAAATACAGCTTGGCAGCTTTTAAAAGGGCATAAGTAAAGGCATAAAACATTGGGTGAAGTTTCCAGAGGGATTTGAGAATGTGATTCGTAAGTGAGCTTAGAGAATTTAAAGAAGATTCTGACATTCATTTTTTGTCTCCTAAAGATACAGAATGATGAGCCATTGCACATACATTTAACCATCTTTAAGTATGCTTCAGAATATATGTTATTCTGTTCCTGCAAGAATGGGGAGGGTGCATGTGTGATTCCAAAACAGACTCATCTTTGGAGAAAAACTCGGGAATGTCATGTGGCAGTAGTAAGAGGGAGTTAGGAAAAGAGTTTGACATTGTAGTGGGAGGGAAGAAAGGAGCTGTTTGCTCTTTGTGGAAGAGTTCAAAGGTTCAAGAACTGTTTAGGCATTCGGAAATATCAGTCCTGTTCTACAGACCAAAATCAGGAAGACATGGTTAATCTGTTGACTGAGAGCTGGCCATGCATCCTGAAAGTGAGCTCTAAAATCAAAGCAAGATGGACAAGGTGTGCAGACATTAATATTTGCCACAGGATCATTCTGATTCCTTTGCATATATCCTACGCTCTGAGTTTGTCTCCAAGATATCAGTACCTCTTTAGGTCTCAGATCTCTTCCTGGCAACTTTGGAAAAAAGTTAATGTTTTGAAACTAATCTTAAGGATTTTTATCTCTTTTAAATATCGTATCTCTAGTCTGCTCTGTTTCAGAAGTGTCACACCAAATCCTGAAGCAAAGAGTGAGAACACCAAGCTCTGCATAATGCAGGTGCCCAGGAGAGCAGTAGGCAGGCTGGTTGCTATAACAGCTTGTAGCTGTAGAACATCTTCCATTTCAGAAAAGATCCCAAATCTCTTTATGGACTCAGTTGAGAGAAGTTAAAATGCTCTATGGACAAGTTGGGAAAAGCTGAAAGAGACAAAGTACTGGGTTTAACTTGGTATCTAGGATAAACAGTCCTGACCTACTAAGTACTCTGTATGCATAGATGAGAAAGATTGTCAGAGCTCTTCTGCTTATTGCTAGACAGTCTTTCAATATCTGTGAAATAGGGATAGCAATTTCTCTCTTTTCAGTAGCACTGGTGCAGAAGAGGAGTCATGCAGCATGGCTAGAAAACCGTATGGCTTAGGAAGTTTAGTACACGTTACTCATCAGCTATTGTGCTTTTGTATAGAAGACAGTTACATTAGGTGAAGGATGAGATGACAGCTGACACCCTGGACAGGGTCTGTGCAGTCTATTTTTCTTTTGGATATAATAGAAATGGGGAGGTTTTTCCCTATGGCTTTAATAGCCATGACTGAAGTGATCTAATTTGAGAAACATGGATGGTAAACATTGTTGGAGTGGTCAGGCATAAAATCACTGTGAATTGTGTGGTAAGTTTGTGACACACTTAAGATTTCTCAAGACATCAGAGGTACTTGCTATGTTCTTATCAGAAAATAATTTCCCTTGCAGTGTGAAACTGCTTTGCATATCAAGGTTCATCTTTCCTGGAAACTTTATCAGTTACCTTATGGAAAAAATAATGGCTAATATCAAGACTACTGTTGGGGTAATCCTGGAACAACATTAACTTTGCAGAAGTATAACATAAGACTTTTTTATTGAAAAAGGAGGAGTGGTTATATTCTAAATCTTCTTCACCTGCCACCCTAATACTTAATAGGATTCAGACTGAGGCAGTTTATATTGCACTATGATTCCAAAATGTAGATTCTTTTTATTTCTAGAGGTTTCTAGGAAAGAATTGGACAAAAAATGTTAAATGCTTTATGTATGCCATGCATTTTGGTAGCTGGTGGGATGAGCTGACCTCGCAGGCTCCATTTCATAGTAATTGCTGTGAATTGACAGTTCTGTGATTCACCTGGAACTGCTAGGTAGCCAAGAGGGCTGCTCTCAGTTTTCATAGCTGAACAGAAAATATGGTTTGCATGACTAATATGCTTATCTAGATGTGTTACCTCCCACAACAAAACTTATAAATGCATACACTGATTTTTATTAAATATCAAAATTGTTTCTTGTGTATATATTTGGTTATCAAAATAATGGAGTAGTTTGCCCAAGTTTTCAATCTTCTATTCCCAATAGAAATAATCTTTCCTTTTTTCCCCCACCTTTATTTCAATGAAAAATGTTTAAGTTTCTAATTTTCCACCATCTATAAAGATTTCTAGGGGCTTTTTTCTTTTGTTTTTTCCCTCTCCTCTTTTTTCTTGCATTTTCAGTAGTAGAAGTTCCCTTTTAATATAAGTTGAAATGTATGATCTTTGCAAAAAAGGAAGACAGTCCTGTTTTAGAATAGGTTGGTCTCTGAGATGCCTGGTAAATCACTGCACTGCAGATGAGTATTTAGGTTGACAGAATACAGCCAGGAACACAAGACTGGGGGGAAATTCTGGCTCATCAGGGTGTGTTCCCTACCATTGCAGACAACCACATCACATAATCCCTTTCATAAGTTTATCAAGCCTCATCTTTAAACTAATTAGGTCGTTTGCTCTCACTATCCTTGTTGGAAAGCAGTTCCAGAGCATCGCTCCTGTGATGGTTAGAAACCTTTTTCTAATTCTCAAATCAAATTTATTCATGGTCAATTTATACTTATTTGTCCTTGTGCAACGTTGTCCTTTATTTTCAATGCTTCTTTTCTCCTTGATATTTACTGTGAGGATGTAGCTAGCAATCGTATCTAAGTGAAGCTTTTTTCCATTTTGCCAGCCAGACAGAGCAAGCTCTTATTTCTTGCATAATACAGGAATTTGGTAATATCTCTCTGGGCTCCAGGTTTTGTATTCCACCTTTTGGAATACAGGTGTGGGGAATGGCACCCACTTTTCATGCTGAGCCTTCCCAACAGCCTTTTTAATGGCAATGGTAGTCTTTTCCCTGATTTTTAAACATCCTTCTTGACACATGCTTCCACATAATGGAAACAATATTAGGGCAACACACTGAGATTAAGACACTGTCATTTCCTTTTTGCACATGAAGAAAGGGATGTAATCATACCTTAAGCAAACAGTTTGGAACAGGGACACCCCTGGATGTGCATTTCAAAGTGTCACAACACATCCTGTCACACAAAGCCCACTAGATGACCACCAGCTTTCCAAGTAGTCTCCAAATTTATGAAGACTTACATGAATCTTGAATGCTGACCAAAACCAGAACAAACAGTAGCTGCAAACGGCTCTGTCTTTGCCCTTCCATTCACAATGTGATACACAGTACAGAACCATGTGTAAGGGAAAAACTGGTGTCATGTATCTCTTCCTGGTGTACGACGTGAGCTGCAAGTAAAGCCCTCACAAATGGAGTTCTTCTGGGGACACAAAGTTCCATGAGCTTGCAGAAATCATAGCCAAAGGGGCAGTGATATGGCTGCAGGGCATCCACTCAAAAACTGTGAAAGTCTTAGACATGGAAATGCAGAGCAGATGAAAGACTTTGTGGATATCTGGATGTACTCCATGGAGGGCAAAGACAAGAGGTAGAGTAACACAGCCATTAGCTAGTCCAGCATGTCAGTGGGTTGTCACTGAGGAGAGATTTTAGCAGTTGGACAGACCTGGCCATGAAACATCAAATGTCGTGTTAACACACCTCAATGTTAAACAGCGTGAGCTGTCAATGCTAAATTTTATCTGTTTAGCTGTTAAGCTTGGTAAGGCAACTTCAAAATGCAGCATGCATCTACAAAGCACGTCCTCATGATCTTTGGGCATGAAATTCTTACAGCGTGCATCCTGGTGACAAGCAATTCAGAAATCTTTTCTTAGAGAGAGGAGAGGGGAAAAAAAGTACTGCATGATTAGAGTCTGAGTTGTGTGAAGAAGTGTCGTATGCATGTCAGAGGTTGGGAGGAAGATGTGAGCCTTTGAGAGACATCCAACACCTTTCTTACTTAATAGCTGGATAAGAATTTTCTGGTTTTGCCTCTTTAGTCCCTTTTCCAAGGTAAGAATTCCTGCTGCCTCAGCTATAAAAAATATTCTGCATATCCTGATAAACCTAATCTGTTGCAATTAAATCATATGGTGATCACATCACACGTTTCAATTCAGATAGAGAATTGCTTCAGTTGTACTGGAGAAAGTGGCTGCATTGGATTTATTTTGATGAGGATGCTGATCTGCTAGGATCTGTAGAAGAGTGGAACAAAGACAGTCCAGTGAGAGAAGCTAAAGAACAAGGAATGGAAAAATAGTATGCAATCATATAACTGACATCTTCTATAAAGCATACATGTATTAACATAGTTTTGCTATAGAAGCAATTTAAATTCTGCTGTTTCCTGGCTTCTAATTTCCATTTTTAAAAAAATATCTCAAAATCCTTTATTTTCACTTTTGAAAATGTAATGACCTTGCAGAGATTTTATAGTACATGTCCAAGGGAGGGTGGGGAAGGGGTGAAAAGAATGTATGTAAGATTTCTTTATTTTTCTGGGGGTCAGAGAAATATTATTTAGCATTCCTGTAGGTATTGTCCCATTATCATGCAGAATGGATTATCCTGAGAAATTTGGTTTATCAGCAGAGGTAGATTAGAGAAGAAATTCTGTGATAAATTAGTTCCCTATTGAGCAATGTTGTTTTACAGGAACTAAAATATTTGAGAAATGCGTCAACTCAAAGCTTCTGCCAGCTGTTGTGCTTGGATCTTGAATATTTGAGTCTGTAAATGGGTTGGTAAGATACTGGGAGTCCTGTATGACACTTGTAAATCTATAACCTCTTGATTCACCTTTTAGACTGCTCCATAAAATCAGATTATAAGCAGTTCTGGAAGTAGACTCTTATAATGAATGTTTTTAAACATTCTTAAATGTCTAAGCATTCTTAAATGTGTGACGCTTACTAACCAGGGGTCTACTACTTTTCCTGGAAAACTTACTCACTATAAATTATAAGAAAACCCACAAAACAGTCAAGCACCCACAAATCCGTTCACAGGGGAAAAAAAAGAAAAAAAAAAAAAAGAAAAAAAAAGAAAAAAAACACAAATAGAAATATTAAAACAGCAAATGGCTGTAGAAACTGAGAGGTTCGGTTTCATCAAGATAACTGAATATGCAGACAACACATTTGGACCAGAAGTCCCTGAGCCACAAGGCCGAAATTTGAGAAGAATACGCAGAGGAGGCATGATGCACATCTTCTGCTTATAGTCTTTCCAGGGCGTCTGCTCTTGCCAGCATTGGAATGAGGATATTGGAAAAGGTGGACTTTGTCTAAACTAGTACCTTATATAATGCTCTAGTCCACTACTTTTGAAAGTAACACTAGTTGTTCTTTGGGATTTTTAAACTCATTAAACTCTACTCTCCTACTTTCTGACATCAGCAGGGATTCTCCAGTGAATTTTAGCCTCCCAGAGACACACAGCAGCTGGCTCACTATTTTTAGAATTCTTGATAGAAAAAAAAATAGTAAAATGTAACCATGTCTTTGATGTGTGTCTGCTTTCAGGCATCCACTATCCACTGATTCATTGACTGGTAACAGGGAAAATTTTGGTAGGTCACTGTATTCATGAGGTAGCCTAGAAAATTTCTTTCATCTGTCTTTCAATGTCTTGGTGAAAATGGCTTCCAACAGTCTCTTTTGAGGAGACTGCTCTACAGTCTGAATACTTCCCCACTGGGAACTATTTGCAGGTACTGTGTTGGTACAGATATGTCTTTCTGTTCATTTCTGGTCTAGAACTTCTCAATCTATTCTAAAATACCAAGATATCTTACTAAACCTTTATTAAAAAAAAAAAAAAAGGAAAATTATAATAGGTTGTGTGTGTGTGTGTGTGTGTGTGTGTGTGATTGATTCTCATTTTTTTCTGTGAAATTAATCTTTACAAAATAATAAAAAAATATATTACTCAGGAAAATTTAGTGACTGGCTGGCTACTTAGCTCTGTCCAACCCCTTGAAAATTACTGGCATTTGCCCAGCTGACCATGGATGGAATGGCATTTTAATGCAAATTTTATCACAGTCAGTTGACATTCTGATTTCTTTTTACCAAGAAAGGCTATGGAAAATATTTTCTTAAAAAATGAGCTTTTTCTTGGGTTATACAATGTGTTAAATTTCTGGATAGAATCATTAAAGTTAGAAATAGGGAGAAGGGGGAAAATGGAGGCCCTTTTGGATCAGTATTAGCTTTTGTTTATGGTTTCAAGTCACTTAAGTAATAAAAGCTCCATGAAGGACTGATTTGCTCTAATGGCTGGGAGAGACAGTTAGTAATGTTTACTTTTACCTTCTGTAGGGTCATAAACTTCCATCTTATAGCTTGAATTGTCCTAAATGGCATAAGAATTTGTAGTTGTGATTCTCTTCCAGGGTTGTAAGAATTTTTCTCTCCTTATGTCTTTTAGCAGATTAAGGAGACAAAAACCTTACAGAACAGTCAGATGAAACAGTGACAAAGAAAGGAGCTGGAAAATTACCGAGTTAAAAGTTTGCACTAAGAAGCACCGTCTGCCCTTCCATGTTGAATTAACTCTTCTGCCTTTTGCCTCCCTGCCTTTTATCCATCCCTGCCTCCAACACACACAGACATAGACACCCCTCAATCATGCTTAAGAGATTATTGCACTATTGCCCTTGAATTTATACGATCTGGAAAGTCCCAGGTTATGTGGTCACACACTACACTCATGCAAATAAATCCCAATAAAAATTAAATGAAATATATTCCAGACTAACAGGTTGTTTAGATGCAAAAGCCACTTTGAGGCTGTGCTGGAGGAACAAACACCAATATTCTGAACAGTAAGGAAGCATTCCTAAAGTGCAGGCTAGGTGTTCTAATGTTGAATTTCCTATTGTTACCTCCAGTTATTGTTCCCTGATATGACCCTGAATAACTTTTGTCCAATCTTTGTGCTTATACCTTCAAGACTTGCAGCCTGTTATCATCTATTTCAGAGTTATCATTTACCCTAATCATACACATTTACTCAATCTACTCTTGTAAGTCAATCTTCCTAGTCCATTGCAAATTTCTTTTACTCATCTCTGAAATTCATCTTTTCTTTTCATGTTTTCTCCTTCCATGTGTTTCTGAGCACTTTTAGGCAATTAAAGCTGACAGGATCATTTTAGATGTGGGTTTTCTATCAACACCAAAGGAAGGATGTGTCTGATCTAGTGTGTATGTGAGACATACACCCTATTGTATGTGATATTGTCCAGTGTCATCTGAAAACATCTTTTGACGTTTTGTCCTGTTGAGCACTTGCCTCTGTGGCTATTCTTTACTTGTATTTCCAGAGCTGAACCATGCAAGGTTCTAGGCATGCCTAATCCTCCCCGCAGGGATTTAGGTGATTGACCATGCTATTAAGGAGCTCAGCACCCTCTAGGATCTGTTGCAACTTATTCTCCATTCTTCTTGATGTGTGAAATCTTCTTTGCTGTGCTGTTTAAATTTAATATCAGAACTTCTGCTTTGCTAGATGGTTCTTCTACAACTGACATTTATCATGCACATTCCTCCTGCCAGCCCTCAGTGTTTTGTCTTGTCTACACTGTTCGTCATCTAACACGAGTTCAGTTCCCAAAACAAAAAAAAAAAAAAATTCTACTGTAAACTGTTTCAAATGTTTGATTGAAACAATTTACCATATACTCAGCGTTCACTAATTTTTAAGTTGATCAACAAAAAATGTGATCAAAATATGTCTCTGGTAGTTAATCACTACACACTTTTCCTTCTGTTCTCTTCATGTCAGGAAATTGTACCTCCTTTACTTCAACCTGACAAGAGCCCTTTTTAAACCCAGTGCACTGAAGCTTGTAAATTGCACAGATCTTGTTTTAATTAAATTCACTGTTTCGTTTTCACTTCAAAGATTACATCCTTATACCTTTTGTAAAAATCTGAAGTCGTAGGCTTAAATTCACACAGTTTGTTTTAAACTTGTTACCCAGGAACTTTGTTACTCCGCAGTGGAAGGGAAAATGCACCTGGATACAAGGAACAATAGTGTTTCCCAGGTTGCCATTTTGAGATAATCTACTGGGGATGTAATGTATTTGTGAGTCTGCACAGGAATGTGCAGAAAAACACACTGATAGGTGTTCATAGCTCTAGGTAGGGTTTGGGGAGATTTTGGGTTCAAGTTTGACCTTCACTACAAACTCTTTGTGTGGCTTTGGACAGGCAGATAAATCAGTGTCTGCTTGCCTTGTTAAGATCCTAAGTTACTTATGCATGAGCCAGGCTCTTAAAGGAAGCTTGTACCATGCAAAGATGGCTCAGCTTAGAGCTTTTTTGCCAGAGAGGCAGTGGAGGCCCTTGCTCTTGGGTCAAACCTCTCTTCCTTTGTATTATAACTGATTGATAGGGTCTTTGAGAAGCCCTTTCCATCTTTCTCCTGTCATGCTCCCAGAGCACCTTGTTTCACCTCCCTTTCTCATGCACACACAGAGACTATGCGTCCTGGTTCTCAGCCCCAAGTAGATAGAGGTTTGTTGATTAAAGAGATTACTTTGTCCCTGGAATCTTGCAGAACTTGATCCTAATTCATACCATTCTGCTACCTATACTTAAAGAACAAGCCAAATTAAGAAAGAAGGATAAAGAGAAAGAAATAGGTGATAAGAGACAATACTTATTTGCTCCCAACATCTCTTAGAGGATAGAAGAAGCTATTCAGAGTCAAAACATATGGAAAACAGCATCTGGTTATGGGATCTTGGATGCTAATTGTTCTGACAGCTGAAATTTGTCTCCAGAAATCTCATGAAGCCAGCTGGTATTGTGGAGTTTTCTCTGGCTCATATTGTGACTCTTACAAGTTTCTGGAGACTTCAAGTCTCAGGGTGATCATCTTGTAGGAGCAGCTGCTGCCTAAAGATTTTCATTTCTATATCAGTTGGAATCAGGAAATACATTCTTTGTGAGTTTGGATTTGCTTTTGTAACATAAAAATCCTAAGGTGGCTTCAGATGCCCTTTCCTGAATTCAAACTTAACAAAACCTTGTGGAACTTAGCAGAGAGGTTCTGGTGTTGTCCAGTTTACAGTTCTTGCATATGTGGTGTGGAGAAAAACTCAGTAACTGTGAGTAGTAAGGTTGATATTGAGAGGTATTTTAGGGTTCCATTTTGAATCTGAATTTCCTGAATCAGAAAAATGTGGCTTGGCAAACTTGGTAAGAACAGTAACTCTATAGAGATAGTTATGTTAGTTTGTTTCTGAATGGGCTAGGAGTTGTCTAAAAATAGGTCTTTTCTGCAGTTGTTTTAGTGCCTTTTTCTTTCAACCTTGAGCTGGAAATGTCAGAAATCTATATTGACACTTGTGCCCTGTCTGAAAGAATAAAGAATATGAGGTTGTTTAGAGAGCATAGGAGTCTGTATTTAGAACAAGCCACTTACATGTTTCTGAGACAAAAGCATAAATAACTAATCATTTGATGATGCTATCAACAAGATGTTTGCTGCATGGCCCTGACATTTTTTAAGGGTGAAAATACCAACTTTCCTTATGCAAAAGTACAAACACATTTCCCGCACATAGATTTGATGTTATTTTCCAAGAAATGTCTGTTGCTCGCCCTTGTCGAAGATAATGAGCAGTAAAAGAAAAAAACAAAACAAACCAAACAAAAAACCCCACTCTATATAGATGCAGAAAAGAAAGGCTTGGACAAAGCTGTAAATAGCAGAGCAGTATAATTAGTTTAGAAATGGTTTTGCTTTAGCTTTATTTTGCTAGGATTCAAGATATTCAAAGTGAGTTTTGTTCAACAGTAGCATAACCTCTGGAGACTAGTTGAACATTCTTGAAGATGTTTCTCCAAAAGAAGTGAATCCAAAAATCAAAACAAAGTGAAGGAGAAGAAAAGTTTCAGAAAGAGCTAAATGTTTTAGAAAATCCATTGAGTTATTCATATGCTGCTAACAATAGAAGGAACTCAAAAGGCAGGACCCAGAACAGCAGGTACATAGTCTAATTAATGCATGTTCTCTAAGGAGGTTTAACCCATAACATTCTGAATTTAAGTGTCACTTTTTCAAAAGCAGGATTATATTCTCCTCACTTTTACTAGAGAATCACAAGACACAACCTTCCCCCAACTTTTTTTTTTTTTTTTATCACCTCACTGCAAACAAGAAATCTTGAAGATTTCAAGCTATTTTTTTTGCTTCCTGAGGCTGCAATGTAAAACAGGTAACATATTATGTTGGATTTTCTTTGTAGTAATAGGTAGGTTGAAGTGAGTCAAGATTAGAGATGATCAGGATTTTAACTCAAACTTGATGCAACCTTATGGACTAGAAGCTGGAATCTACTTATTTTCATTCTCACCTGAGTGATCTCTAGAGTTTGTTCATGACTTTCTCATCAATGACAGAGTTCTGAGACACTGGGAACACTGTTGCTTGGTCCAGAAAACCACTTGATTATTATTTGCACTTTAATATGTTTTTATTTTAAATCAAAAGTGTGCCCTAATTGTTTGATTAATAGGTCCAGAAGGCTTACATCTCTCCTTACAACATGAAGTCTGCAGGTATTAGGCACCAAATGAGAAATTGAATAGAGAGGCTGGTCTATTTAAAAGTAAGTTTTGTACTGTAACTGAAAGCATTAAATACTTCTAGGTCTTATTAGGCACACCAGCACTCTCTGTGGTAGACAGCTATCTTAACCAGTAAACTACATTCTGATTTCTTTAATGGGGAGCCTATTCATTGGCCATTTCTTTTGTGTATGGAAATTAGACACCTCTACTGGAAAGAAAATGTTCTGGGTAGTCAGAACTGCAGAAACTTGAGCATGTATCTTCTGTTGACTTGTCTGGGATGATCAAAATTATCTCAGAAGTTTCAGGATGAAATTCAAAGCTGAAACATTGGCAGTTATGAGAGAACGGGACTTGGTAGATGGTATGTAAAATCAATTGTTCGTTCTGAGCCTTGTTTTGTGTGCATCAGTCAGTAAAGGATCATTCAAAGCAATTTTGCAAGGAACTTTCACGACCCCAGGAAAGAAACATCTATGTGTGAATCTGAGCCAGAAACCATTCCCTCATCCTGGGGAAGAAAGTTTGACAGATCAAAAGCCTTCCAGTTTTGCAGTGGAGGCAAGCTATTTATAGTGTTACTTAAAAACTAAACATGAAGAGCCTTGGGGGTCTGCCAGTGACAATGTGCTGTCCTGTGTCAAAGCTCTGCACTTGAGATCCTGTTTGCCTGATCCAGATTAGAGCCCAGATTACTGGCTGTCCTGAAATAAATTACTCTTGCTGTAGGATCTTGTCAAAAATGATGTCATGGGGCTGAGAAACTTGATGAACTATTTTGTTAAAAATTTCTATGAAAAATTCTGACTTTTAAAAACTGATGCTTTTATAAAAAAACTACTTGTTATCAAAAATCAAGACAAAACCATTGTCTGTGTTCTTTAAATACACATACCAACAGATGCTCAAGTCTCTGCTGTCTGCCTGGACACTGCTAAATATAATTAAACACTGCTTATACTGAGGACTGACTCTGATTTGGACTGTGAGTATCAATGTCTCATTTTGAACCATCATAAATGCATTTTAAGTGGGCTAGTATTCTGTAAATACGGTTAACTTCTGCATTTGCAGATTTGGCCTCCTAATTTGTTTTTTAGTATTGGTTCATGGGTGTATATGAGTGGATCTTTTGTATGCTTTTAACACAGAGAACCCCATCAAGTTGTCTATAGCAGGAATATTACAGCATCATAATAGTTAATGGAAAGCAGCATAAGAGGAAAAAGAAAATTAGCATTCCACACAGCAGGGCATTTCGGATGTTAATCTGCCTTGCAATATAATTGACAGGGAAGCTGATATCTGGGAAGATTTTTATTCCTATCTTTTTCTCTAAACAGTTAGTGTGCAGTTGTTGTGCAGCAGGGGAGATAGAGATAAAGAAAGTTCTAGCCAAGTGAATGTTTACCAGGAAAGATGTTAACTTTTGTCGGAAGGTAGTTAATCACTGAGAGAGAAACAGATGAATAAATTGGATAAAACATTTCCAGTTCCAAAAGTCTTTATTGATTGTGTCTCCCTCAAGAAAATTCAGCTCAATCTCTGAAACCCTCAAGTGATTAAACCTTGGGCAGTCCACTGTAGACAGAGCAAATGAGAATTGTTTCAAAACCAGACATATAGAGCTAGGACAGTTAAAGCGAAAAGAGATTTCTTTTTCACTTTGAAATCCTAGCTGGGAGACATAACCTGTTGATTTTAGGACAAGAGTTTTCTTAAGTATCATGATCTTTCTCTATAAGACATGTCTGAATTTTGAAGCAATGAACTTCTTTCTTTTCAGAGAAGGAGCTCTCTTAAAACACAAACCTAGAGTCTGGAAAACAGGGCACAGATCTCTGGTCCACCACAGATAACTCATATATCTTGGTCTAATTTTTTTTCAAAAGTATTTAGGGCACAAAGAACTTGAGGCATCACTATATGAGAGGCTCAGGCCTGTGACCAGTTGAGAGTTCCTATTTTTTTTCCCAGCAATGTGAACTTTTTTCTCTCAAACCAGCTCCTTTGGAAGACTGTAGCTCTTCTTGAGTTAGAGCATGACCACTAGCCTGTGACCCAAGGTATGCAGAATTAATAACATCATCCATTTTCAGTATACAGGATGAGGATTTTGGAGAGTTGTGCTTGGATTGCAGTTTGCTTTCTGAAAGACCATAGTGATATCCTGGAGTAAAGCCCTTGGTTTCTCTGCTTTGGTGTTTTAGGGTGTGAGGTACACTAAAGATGTTAGGGGGAAATGTAGACACTGTGAACTGATCTGTGCTCTCCTGTTACAGAAGACACTCTTGTTCACTGGTTCATGTACTGTGCAGAATTCTAACATGACACAGAAAGGTCAGTTAAGGAAATCCTCACTGATAACTAATATGTTTGTAACTAAAAGGAAGAAGGTATGTGACTCAAACAAGAAAAGCCAACAAAAAACCTGACAGCCTTGTGGAGGTTTTATATTTTTGGGCAATGAGTCTGATTTAAGTTACACTCACAAGTATTGGAAGGGCTGCAGTTTCAGAAGTTATCACCTGTCAGCCAAGCTGTGATAACTGGTTGAGTGCATAGGCTATAGTCACAAAAGTTTGTGAATTAAAATTGGCTTAGATCACTCAAGCCAGCATTCAGAATGCCTGGGGTTATCTTAACTGTTCTGCATTATCATGGCTGAGGTGAACATCCGAGCCAAGAATTCTTCCAAGAGAGGCAATGGACAAGGGTTCAAATCATCAATGTAATTTGACCACTTTGTTCCAACTCCCCTGCCATGGACAGGTCCACCTTCTGCTAGACCAAGGCACCAAGCCTCATCCAACCTGGCCTTGAACATTTAAAGGGATGAGATATCCACAGCTTCTCTGAACATCCTGTTACAGTGCCTCATCACCTTCACAGTAAAAAATTTCTTTCTAATGTTGGATCCAAATCTATCCTCTTCAAGTTTTAAGTCACCATTCCCCTTATTCCATCACTTCACGGCTTTGTAAAATGTCACTCTCCAGCTCTCTTGCAGCTCCTAAGTTAGATGTTCCCCAGAACTTTCTTTTCTCCAAGCTGAACAACTCAATTCTCTCAACTTTTCTTTACAAGAAAAGTACCTCAGGCCCTCTGATCGTCTTTGTGGTCTCCTCTGGACACTCTCCAACAGCTCCACATCCTTCGTAAGTGTGGGACCGCAGAAATGTTACTCTACTACTGCAAGTGGGTTCTCACAAGGGTGGGTTAGAGGGGAAAATCACCTCCCCCAATGTGATGGACACAGTTATTTTGCTGCAGTCCAGGACATGGTTGGCTGTCTGGGCTGTCGGTGTGCATTGTTGACATCAACCACTATACCCAAGTCCTTCTTGGCAGGACTTCTCTCAATGTATTCTCTGCCTAGTCTGTATTTGTGCTTGGACTTGTCCCAAAACAGATAAATGGCTTTGCACTTGGTCTTGTAGAACTTCACAAGGTTTGAATGGGACCACCTCTCAAGCCTGTCAAGATCGCTCTGGATGGCATCCCTTCCCTCCAAAGTGTTGACTGCTCCACAAACCAAGTTTCTGTTTCAACGTAAACCTGTTGAAGGTGTTCTGAAACCCAGTGTCCATGTTGCCAGCAAAGATGTATAACAGCACCAGTTCAAATACCAAATCCTGATGAACAGGAACATCACTTGTCATTGTTCTCCATTTGGACATCAAGTTATTGGCAGTAACCCTTTGAGTGTGGCTAGCCAGCCAAATCCACTGGCCCATTCCTGAAATCAATTTTTCTTCATTTTAGAGACAAGGATGTTTTGTGAGACAGCGTCAAATGCTTTGCACAAATCCAGGTAGATGGTGTCAATTGCTTTCCCCTTTTCCAGCAGTGCTACAATCCTATTGTGGAAGGCCCACTAGTTTGCCACAATTTGCCATTTATGAAGCCATATTGACTGTCTCTAAGCACATCCTTATTTTCCATGTAGCGCATTGTCTAAGAGTCTCTGCTCCATGATCTTCTCTAACATGGCCTGTAGTTCCTTGGGTCTTTGTAGTTTCTCTTTTAAAAATAGGGATTTTTTTCTCTTTTCTAATGAGGGGGTACTTTGTTAGTCTCCCAAATATGATGGACAGTGGCTTAACCATTTCACCTGCCAATTCCATCTGGACCCATGGATTCATCTCATCAGGTTCCATGGACCTGTGTATATTGAGGTTCCTTAGATGGTCTCAAACCTGATCTTCTGCTAAAGTGGGTTGTTGTTCATTCTCCCAGGTCCTGCCTTTGCCTTCTTGAACTCAGGCTGTGTGACAGGCTCTCAGTTCTCAGAACTATTCTGTTAAGTTCAGTGTGCCTCCCGACAGTTTTGCCCCTAGGCTTGTGCAAAATCTTCTGGAGACTTATTATGATGTTGAAGTTGCCATAACCAAAATCATTATCCATCTGTATCTCATACAATTATTATTTACACTATTGAATTCTCTGGAGATAAAATAAAAATAGAGATTTTGTAATTTCTTTTCCACATCAAGCTTTTGTTTTTGTTTCCCACCATCTCTTTAACAATCCTGTTTCCCAGAAGACAACTTGATATGTCCTCATGCTTCCAAGACACTGTAGTTCAATAGGTTCAGAGTTAATTGGCAGGTGGGAGTTTCCAGATGTTTATGTGCTCTCCCAAAAAGCTGTCCACTGGAGCAAATGAACAGCTGGGAAGACACAATCCAAACACAGCATTTTTTAGCTGATTGACATATGGCTTGAAGGCATGGTGTATTTGAGAAAAAAATGCAATTGAAATTAGGAACGGTTTGGACCAAACCCTTCATTATCAATAATTAGTCAATTGGAATTTTTGTTCAAATTCCAATGTAATTCACAAGCATTGTACTGACTGAGTCATTACCACCTGTAGAAGTGGAGGATAGAAATAATGCATTGTTTTCACACTATCTTTACTTAAGAGATATGTTGAGAAATATGTACTGCTGAACATGGGCACTTCAAAGGGAATGGATGATGAAAATTTTTTTTAATGGAATATGAAGCCTTCTACCCAGAAATCATGCTCACACCCAGACCAAACAACTGATGGCAAGTGAGCAGTTAAGTTGAGCTACTTAGGAGTTTACAATGAAAAACTTTTTCATTTCGTTTTCCTAGTGAAATAAGTGGTTCCATACACAATCATGAGGTTCAGCAGGGAAAATTGATTATTCTGAAATTGTGTTCCATCTGGGAAATCAAAATGAAAAGAAGGAAAAAAAAAAATCATACAAAACCAAAACATTTTTCCTCATTTTCTTTTCTATTCAAAAAACCCCCAACATAACTGTTTCATATGACATTATTTCAAGACTCAGTTGTTTAAGGTGCTGTATTCCACAGTGTTAACCTGAGTGTCTAGTTGACACTAAGCAACATTCTCCAGGAAGGAAGAGCCCTTTGAAGGGGTCATATGGAGGAACATTGAAAGATATAGCCTTTGAAAAGTAACAACTGAAAGAGGTTTTACAGTTGTCATTCCATTAAACATCACAGTACAAATTAGAGATCAATTTTGATGTTTCAAAGAGGCGGGCAGGGTGGTGCAAGAAAGAATATTGCCTTTCATCCTAATGCACAAGGAGATGAAATACAAAAATTCTTGCAGGATGGAATAATAGATACATATTGTTTTATAATAAGCTTCATGTTTTTAAAAAATACTGTTTTAGCTGATGGCTAGTGTTGCATATGTGCCTCAGAGAACAATCTTGTAGTGAGGAAAGAGAAGACAAAAAATTTCCATGAACTGTCCTTTTCAAGTTCAGGTTTGAGGCCTGCTATGGACATTAATTTCTATTCCATTTGGCCACTGCTGGGATGGAACTTCTTACTGTCTCTAAGCAACAAAGTCTTACTTAAAATAAACAAGATATTATTTTTCATGAAGCTATTACTTTTTACCCAACATGTGTGGGACAGGTTGTGATTCGTGTTCACGATGTATAAATGAAAAGGGAAAAAGAAACACTTCCACAGAGCATACATTTTGTGTCTGGAAAACAGGAAAGTTTTTTTGTCTGATCATATCAGAGAGTAGATTTCTTTTTGATTTTAAAGTTTTTTAGTCCATAACACTGTGTTTATTATATCAGTGATAATTGGATGCATTCTGAGTACTGTTCTGGGGAGTTTGGTACTTCTACCCCTTTTGACAAGAAGTTTGGAGAGAACTTAATGGAGCTTTCCCCCGGTGAGAACTTGTCTCCAGACACAGACACAGCATGGATCTTGGGCAGAAAATTTCCACCTTCAGACAAGACTTGTCCTCTGCTTACTTGGTCTGAACTACAGTCATGGTACTGTAGGAGCTGCAGGACAAATTTACCCTGAATTGTCATCATGGCGATCACAATGAGGAGAAAAATATAGCTATCATTATGAGAGCTTTACACTGCATAGTTTATCTCTATAACAGTGTGCTACGATGTGCCTAATTAGACTGTATCAGCTGCTCCATGTCTGCCGCTAAAGGGAGACTTTCTTATTGTGTCTAGTAAACAGAGAGCTCTCAGCCTGTGATTTAGCACTGAAATTAAATTTAAGCATAGTTTCCCATTTGATTACCAGGCTATGGGTGACTTTTAAGGACCCTTTTCAATCCATTACCTCTGCTAGCTGTAAACTCTGCCATGATTTCTTCCCGTTATTTGGTAGATACAGACTAACTGAAAACTCATCCACTTAAAGTTAGAGGGGAATAAATCAAAACAATTCCAAGTACACAAATTTTTGATGATGTTCAGCCTTTTTTGATTGTCACCTTCTGCGTCTGAATCTCAATTATTGAGACCTAATAGATGTGATTGGCTTAAATAAACAGAAAATAACAAGACCTCCAGAAAGTAATACAGGATAATAAATAGTGAAAAAATTGTTCTTTTTCTTCTTTTTCAGGCCATATCATAGCTTCATTGTGAGAGAAGTAGGGTGACTTCCACAGGACAATCTTTGAGAAAAAAAATGTAAATTTATAGAAAAAAATCTCATTTTCTTGTATGTATTAATCTATTAAAATCATGTAAAAGTGTGTATTTCTTCAGTAATATGACCTAAGGAAACAATTTGGAAAAGAACAGTGAGCACTGCATGGACAAAATGCTCACAAGTGGTAATCAAAGCTGAAAAGAAGTTTACAGTCTACTATTTATTCACCTGTTATGTACTTTATATATCCTTGAGGAGAGGGTGGGTGGCTCAAGATGAGGTTATGTGACTTGTTTGTTTCTTTGGCAGTCTCTGTACTTGTGCTGCATTTGAAAGACATTCTCAGTTTGAGGAACATGCTGCCTGAACCTTGAAAGATATGATACCTCCATTTCAGGGAGCTGGAGACATTCTTTAGTAATTTCAGAGCAAATGTCTTCTGCATAACAAGCACTTTTTTTTTCTTTTTTTTTTTTTTTTTCTTTTTCTTTTTTTTTTTTTTTTTTTTTTGCTGCAGGAACTGGCAGGTTTTCAGTATACTGCAGTAAGAAGAAATAATTTAATCACATCAGATACACAACTGGAGTAAGATATTGCAACATCAACCAGTTTTACCAGAAAGAAAGCATAGAGGTGGGGAACAAAGGCACAGTAGGGTTCTACTTTGACAGGGCTTTAGGATTTGTAGTTGATAAGTTAATCTTAGGAGGAATCA
This sequence comes from Acrocephalus scirpaceus scirpaceus, assembly GCA_910950805.1. Lineage (NCBI taxonomy): Eukaryota > Metazoa > Chordata > Aves > Passeriformes > Sylviidae > Acrocephalus > Acrocephalus scirpaceus. Next base: position 20,792,014 of record OU383776.1, on the reverse strand, counting down.
GAGATGCAACCCATTGGTGTATCTCTGAAGTTCAAGTGATCTGTGGGTCAGGGACTTTTTGGAGTGATTTTTTGGGCTTTGGTATAATTGTGTTTATGATTGGAAACCACTGAGCCCTTGCAGCAGCCAGTGCAGGGAGGTGGTCTTCTAGTGTGATGCAAAAAGAGCAATGAGGTTTTGGTGCAGGTCAGGCTAAACAATAGAAATTTTCCTCTGCAGAAGAAAGTTCCAAATCCTTGTATACCCTTTTCTTTAAGTACTTGGTACAAAAGAAAGGTGTGAGACCTTTCAGCATATGACAAGGAGCTTGTTCCTAGTGCTGCTGCTGGAGCAGGAGTGGGATCTCGTGCCCCACCTTGCTATCATGTGGAACCTTTGAGATCCCTACTCCTGTGCAGCCTTCTGTAACTGACACTTAAGCAGGTGTTGAAGAAAAAATAAGCACTCACAGGTACAGTGTTGCTCACTTTCCACCGGGGTTCAGATAGTTTCATTTCTTGACTCTTACTACTGACACACTAAGGAGAGAATTTTATGATTGATTAACTGGGAATGGGATGATGACAGGAAAGTAGTTTGTTCTATGTCTCAATTTCAGAAGGATCTTCTCTGAAATAGTTCTGTTATCAAGGCTTTTCTTTTCCTTTGCAGGCTGTGCCTTCCTAACATACTGCGAAAGGGAGTCTGCTCTAAAGGCCCAGAGCGCACTGCATGAACAGAAGACCCTGCCGGGGGTGAGTCCAGACCGTTAACAACTTCTTTTTCTTTTAAAACTGAAATGGGTTACATATGGTGTTCTCATCTCAGGTTTGGAAGCATAAAGTCTCTGTTTGTTTGGATGATTCACTATTTGCATTGTGCTAATAAAATCAAGATACCAGCAACTCACCCAGATTGTTTCCATGCACAAAAGAAAAAGCTTGTTGCCCTTACTGGGAGTCAGGAAAACAGTAATCAACTGGTTACAGGCTGGATTCTTCTACCAGTCTTACTGAGCTGAGGAACTGCTTTAGGATTCTGACCACTACAAGGAAGTGTTAGAAGTCTTCAGCAGGTGCTTCCTCTTACTACTTTTTTTCTCTGAGCAAAGTTTGGCAGCAAGAAATCAAGAAACAGATCACATTATTGAGTTATCACAGAATGAAAACATATTCCTGATGACAAAGTGGTTTGACTCAGTTACTTTAGTATTCAAGCAGCTGTAGCACATTGGAAAGGCGGTGAGACAAGGAGAAAAGAGAGAGAGGAAAGACGCACACGAGATAATGAGGAAAATTATTCACATGAGCAAGATATAAGGTTCAGACAACACAAGCAGAACTAAAAATAGAATCAGCATTATGTGGAGAAGACCTGCCCTGCTGGGATGGGTTTCTAGTTAAGCAGTTACCCAGGGGAGGGAGAGACTATTTAGATTCAGCCAGAATATGTGCATTGCGAACAGCCAAATTCTCCTGTAGCTGGAATGGGGCTGGTTTCACAATGACCAGGAGCCAGTGATCACATAACTAAGAGCAGGTTTCTGAGGGTTCCAGGTTGCATCTAAACTGAGAGTAAATCTATCCAAAAGTCTGTCTTTATTAGCTGGTGTTCAATGATTGATTCCTGTGTAGCTATAACCTACCTTTCCACCAGAACTAAGACACATCCCTTGGTCCATGTTCTGAGGAAAGTGTTGGTTCTGCTCTGCTTGTTTCCATCATCTTGGGTCTATTTACCTATCTCTAAGCCACCTTGCCAGTATGGGGGTGCCCCCACACTTGCTCATCTACATCTATCTTTGCTTAAAAGGCCATACCTTATGCAAATATATACATACTTCATTGCCTAAAAATATTTCTGTCAGCTGACAACTCCCTCTGATGTTTTTTCTCCTGGAAACTCCTTAGCAGCAGATTAAAAGTAACTTCAGTCTTGTGGGGGGATTTAAGGTTTTTCTTTCTCCTCTCCCAATGTTTTCTTTTTTGCTTCTCTCTTTCCTGAATCATAAAACTGGATTAAAAAAAAAAAAATTAATAAGGACGTTTCACGTAACATTTTAACTGAAACTTTCTGAAATATTCTTGAATTAAAATATGTATTTATCAAAACTAGAGATGTGATGAATAGGGTGTTGTGCATTTAAAAAAGAGTATTTGAAATTACAGCTTTCCACTGAGACTGTTTGCTCTTCTCATTAGGAGTTAGATCATTCACTTGCATACAGAACTCTATCATCTGTATGAGTTTAAAATCTCATCCTGAAATTGTATGATGATAATATCTTCAAGAACACAGTGTGTCAGTATCATTGAGGACTCAGGTGCTGGAGAGGGAGGGCAAGTGATGATTTAGGATTTTATTTTTTTCCTAAGTTCTTTATATGTTCACAGTTCTGGATCTCAGTCTTAGTGTTAGACACTTCAAATCAGAAAACTCTTAAAGTCAAAACAGTCTTCTTGGACAGCAGTAAAATTCAACAAGCTTTTGCTTTAGGATCAAGACTTCCTTCAAAGGCTACACTGACAGATTCTGGACTACAGGGTAACTATTTCTTCCTTGGTTTGTGTAATTTCTGTTACATGTTCTCCATACTGGTCACACTACCTCTAGTAGGCTTTTGTTTGTTTGTTTGTTTCCTTATACACTTTCAGAAAACACATCCAGATCTCATTGAACTGCGAACAGTGAATCCTCTATCTAAAAAAGCAACCAAGTTCCTTAGAGTTCTGAGCACTGATTTTCCCATTCCTTTCATTCCCAGTTCTATTTGTCTCAATTTGTCTGAAAAAAGGTTTACTTTCCACCAGCAAACCTTCTTCATGCAGCTTTCTGCCAAGTTTCTGAACTCATCCTCTGAATGATGTCACTGTAGTTTATTTAAGGAAACCAGTCTTGTCTCTTGATAAAGTATCATGCCTGGATACGGTTTTATGGTTCCTATCTGAGTAACAGAGAATTATTTATGACTTACCTGACTGTTCTTGATAACGTGCACCAAAAATATCAACCATAGTTCATCACCATAAAATAAGAGGCCCTTCTAAGGTCAGGGGTCTAAGTCCTTATTCACATAAGTTCACAAATGAGACATATATAACATCTTCTCTTGACACTCCACTTTCTGTAACACAAACAACACGACTGAGGAAGCATCAAAAACAATTAACAGGCATGGTATAGGAAAAAATAAATAGTACTCGACTAAGCCATTCCTTCCCATTCCCCAGTAAACTGTATACTTTCTTGCTTTTGCAATGTTGCTGTTTGTATTCTTTGTATTATAAAACACAGTACTGAGTAATTTTTAATAATATGCACATGAACGGTAATGTATGGAAATGGTGAGTCAGGAGGAGGTTTTGTCCAGATTCACATGATTTTTCTCTCTCAGCTATGTATCACTTTGTTTTTAGTGGAGTGGCTATATGCACATATTTTACAATAATTACTTTCTGGATGTGCTTTATAAGATGACAGAAATATGTTTCACATATTTCTATGTTATATGTAGGACATAAACTCATCTTGTGGAATAATCAAAAGACTTCCAAGCAGGTATGTGTTGATTAATAAAGTCTTTATGGCACTTTGTATCTGGGTGGGAAGGAATCATGATAGATATTTTTAAGCAACTAGAATGGAATGTAAAACATAAAACTATCAGTTGCATCTTCTTCATCTGAATGAGTAAATTAGGTTCTTTTGGAGACTTCAAAATTGGTTTGCCTACAATGGAGGGTTAATGTAACACAGTGTGTATGTATGTGTAAAGAACACTGTGATTGTTGGACAATTCAAATTCTAGTGTTTACTTGTGATTGTTTATTTTACATATAATAGAGTGGCTGGATGATGAAGTATATTAGTTCTTTAATAATTTATAGAAATGCTTTGATGTTGCAGTAATTACATTAAAGGTCACATATCAAAGGTAATTTGGTTGAGCAGCTGTGATGGTTTCTCAGAAGCAATCAATATTGCTGTCCATGGCACTGATTTCACCAAGGGGACTGCCAGATTAAAGGAGGCTTATTACCAGACAGACAGACACAGGGGAAATCAAGAACAGATTGGAGAGATGCACTATTCTTTTTCCTCACCTATAATTAACACTGTTCACCATAATCTGCACTAATCCTTCATAGTGGGAAACCACCTTTTTTTAAAAAAAATTGCATTATAAAAAGTGAATTAAGGCAAGGGAGAGTAATTTGGGGAGCAGGAGAGAGAAATTAGAGAAAGTAAAAGTTATTCACTCCTAGGATTTCTGATGCGGATATATCCCACAATGGTAAAATACAATATCAAAACCACAGGCCATGGTCCTGAGGAAGGCAAGGCGAGGGGGAGAAAGTGATCTAGACAATGACAGTGCAACGTATTGGAGAATTATCTGCCTGCAGATTTTGTATAATATTATCAATTTGCCCCATAAAGCTCCACAGGAAATGAAATCAGGGAAATAAAATTATGTTTTAAGTGTAGTCATTTTGATTACAAATTATAGTGAAGCAAACTTTTTCTCCCTTTTCTTTTCTCTTTCTCAAGTGAATGACAGAGGATAATGCTGAGAAACGTAATTACACTATCAAGATCTACTTTTATTTATAGCACAAATAAACTGAGCTCTTGTATGATAAGCACAGCAGCATTTTTCTTCTCCTACTTCTTTGTGGTTCTCTCAGGCAATGGGAGAGAACAGTCCATGTATACTTGGTTGGAGGCACTGTCTCTTTGCATAATGTTGAAACCCTCCTGTAAGACTTGCAAAAAATAACTACAAAATTAAGTATGTACGAAACTGTTAACCTCAGCAATCTGCAGGGCTTGTTCAGTCTGGGAAATAGGCTGGGCTTTCTTGCTGTATCTATTCCTCTTGAAAGAGACAGTAGTACTACTAGTATGCTATATTTCTCAGTGTGTAACATAATTAGTTCTCTCCCTTACTGTTCTGATATTCTTTGTCTCTCCTTGCCATCTAGAAAAAAATGCATTCTATTTTATTCATCATATGCAAAAATATGCATCTTTAACACTAGAAGACAGGTGAGCTCATAAAACTCATATTAAACCTATTTTTAAGAAACAAAAATAACCCATCTAATTACAGTTGCACACAGATAGGTTTTTTTCCTAGCTTTTTTGTTTGGTTTTGTTTTGTTGGGTTTTGTTTGTTTGTTTGTTTTAATCAATAAGGTTTTTCCAATATTATTGGTCTTACCTGACTTGAAATTTTATATATATGTGAGGAAAGACATGTGAGCACAAGGCAGAGACCTTGCAAGGTCTAGCCTCTCTTAAATCAGTGTAATAAGGCTTAAATGAGACATAAGTGTCATGAGGATTTCAGAGGTCCTGCACATATAGCATGGATTTCACTGTTTAAGCAGACCTTGAAATTTTACTGTCTTATTGTCTTTTTTTTTTTTTTTTTACATTTCAAAGCTTTTTCCAAAAGCTTGTTAGAAAACCATAAAAATACCTATCACCCTGCATGCTGTGTTGTGCCAAAAATGGTATTATATTTCCACAACTTCCCATTTCAAAAGTTTTTCTCTACTGATGTAAATTGCAATTTGGTCAGCAGTGGTAGGCTGGATAGGTTCCATTGATTAAAGTAGCCTGCTGAACACACAGCCTGCTCACCATGCCCTTTAGATTTTGAAAGAAAACACACTTAATTGTTCCCTTGGGAGAAACATGTCTGTTTTCTGAAGTTAAAAATGAAGATGAAAAGGAATAAAACCAGATTTGAGGTAAGAGACTTGGGGGAAAAAAAAAAAAAAAAGGGAAGCAAAACAGGAAAAAAAAAAAAACACCAAACCCAGTCCTTCAGAAATTCTCCAGAAATTCTTCCTTTAAGCTCTTGGATGTCAATGTCATGCTTAAAGTGATATTTATTTTTTTACTCCTTGTTTCCTCCTTCTGAGTGACCAGCCAGTAAAAGTACTTGTGGATCTTGCTTTGGATAAAGCAAGGCAGAGGAGAAGAAGCTATATGCACTTTCTATTTGCTAAAAACCCCTGTAGCTTGACAGTGCTGTTCTGTTCACCAGATGAGATGAAACACCTGGGTCCTATCTGCTTGGTAAACATTAAAGTTCCATTTCACTAGTTAAAGATTGGCTTCTGTATCCCTATAAGGCAGCCTCTAGAATACAAAGCAAACTCTCTCTCTGCTACCCAATCCAAAGAGCTTTGCAGAGAAAGAACACAGTGCCAGCATCCTGACAAAACCAGCATGTTGGATGCACACTGTTATCTCAGCTGAGACTGGTGAACTCATCACCTTTGTGGTGGCTAACCACACTCAGCCTGAGATGCAAAATGGGAAAAAGGCTTCCCAGTCATCCCTGAGATTTGGTGGCAATTGAAAAATGATGTGCAAAAAAGTAAATTATAAAGATAGCATTGTCTTGTCTTTTTAATTCGATGCCTTTTGGATCTCAGAGGAGGATTTCCAAGTTATTCAACAAAAGCTTTTGCTGGACTTTCATTTGCTTTAAGTGTTATTCAATGACAACTTTTCTCTCTGACAAGTCTGCCATAGGAGGATCAATCTAATTTTATGTACAACTGTAAAGATGAATGATAAGTAGAAAAGATTCAGGCAAGTACAAGCTGAATAAATTATAAAGGGCAAATGATGACAGGACTGGGGGTCCCAAGAGACAGTGATATGATAACAGAAACTAAAGACAAATTTATGATGGATGTAGTTAGCATGTAGTGAAGCTGTTAATTCTTCAGGGTAGTTTTACAACTTCTTGTGATTGGAGCAATCAAAGTATTTCATTTTAAAGAGATGCTGTATATTTTCACTTGTCTGTTCTGCATATTTGTATGTATGTCCTCATTTATATGCATAGCAGTAAACTCCCATAGGCTAGTCAAGCTTACCTCCCATCAAAGGACTCCTATTCTCCAAACCATAATGCCACTGTTTATGCATAAATAAATAGATAATGTGTAACGATTTGAGGACAAAGCTGGATATCAGGGGAAAAAAAAGGTTTCCATTTTCGTAGAACAGAGCAATCAAATTTTTTTAGACCCTGCAAGTAGTTGAGCGCCTCCAGCTACCTTCAAAGCCAAGCCTAGGGACTGAGTTAGCTCACAGATCCCTGATGAAAAATTATCTATAACAAGTTTCAGGTATGTCAAATTTTGGCCTTAATCTGCTTTAAGAGCAGCTGATGCAGCATCATAAAGTTAGAAGCAAATCTGATCTCAGAGCAGTTCTTGATTGCATTTCATTCATACTCTTATTTCCAACTCTTGTTCCTTATTATTAAGGATATTTGCATGAAAATGATCTTTTTTCCTTCCTCTGAAGTGTTGTCTCTTGTCTGTGAGTAATGCTTACTCTGGCCTACATTTGTGAATACCATGGGGTGGATTCTGACTTCATTTACACAAGTGTAAATCAGCAATGGTCTGATTGAGGTCAAGGGATTTATATGGCGTAGGAAAGAGCAGACTCAGCTATATTTGTCACTGCTGAAATGATGTCATTGTGAAAAGTACCGTAGCTCTAAATGGGGAAACATATTTTTACCAAGAATCTTTGCATGTGAATACATGATATCACAAAATACTGAGCATCCCTGACACCTGCTGGGCTCTTCAAGAGCTCCCACAGCCCTTTTGGTAGAGAGAGGTCTCAGCCTTAAACAGTAAGAATTAAAGATGGTTGGTGTCTTGGTGTTTCAACAGTGTTAACTATTAGATATTAATGAACCCCTAAGCATTTGGATTGCCAGTTGCATCACCCTACTGATTCAGCAATGATGGCATATACCCAGGAATAACCTGAAAGCAGTAAATTTTCATTCCTCATCCCACATTCCCAGTCACAGAAAGACAGAGAAGGAGAACAGGCACTTTTTACCTTTTCATTTTTTCAGTCATAGGGGTGATAGTGTGTGACATTACCTAGCCCAGGAGTCATTGTTCACAGTCTAACCTTTCCATAACACCCACTTTCCATATTTGCACTACAACATCTGTGCTGGTTGTGATCTCAAAGGCCACTGTAAGTTTCTAGTAAAGCATTTAGTAGAAGATCCTGTATAATTCTGTGATTTGGATTTCTCCCTGGGGTGACATGTCCACCTATACTATAGCTTTACCAGCTGTAATATTCATAGCCTACCCTGGTGTGAGTTGTCTGCCCGACATTTTTCACACAGTGTACACATCCCTTAAAATCCTTCAGATACTCAGTGACAATAAAATAATTCCTCTTTTTTTAAATACAAAGGTTGAAGACCATGCACAAGAATGATGGATCAGATGTGTATGTCTGCCATCAAAATCATTATCTTTGAAACACACAGATCTGTGTCTTGATCTAATTTAATTTAAATAGCCTAAATAATAGCAATGAGAACTTGGGCTTGAATGTTGTGGAGTAACTGCAATCCATGACTAATTCCTGGTGGGCAGTTCTAGAGTAAGGACTTGAATCTTGTCTGAAATATTATTTAGGGTAGCACTACTTATGCTATGTAGGTTAAGAACATCTGTGCTTGTTGAAAACACTTCAGTTGCAGAGTAGACAGCCTGCCAGCCTTACCATGTGAAATCCATGCACTGGTAGCCGATCTTTTAAAAAAATCCTCTGTTTACTGCAATAATAATCAAAGAGCATGATTCGTGTGCATTAACCTTAAAACTTCTTTAAGTTAAGGATACTTTTTAAAGGACTGTCTGGGCTTTTGGGAGTGGCAGAAACTGTTCCCATCTCTCCACTTATGGATAACTTTGGATAGGACTTGACGTGATGTAACCCATTTAGCTCCCGTGTTTCCCTTCTCCTGTGTTCTGTTTCTGGCAGGGAGAAAGTGGTGGAGAGCAACTGACCATGAGTTTGCACTATCAGTTGAGGCAAGCAGGTATCTGAAGTGATTTTGCTCTGTTGAGTAGCTGCAGTAAGAGACTTACAGTGGCACTGCATGTATGAGCTGCTGCACTTGGCAGGTTCCCAGCAATGTCAAATCTCTCTGATTAGTTTCTGTAAGTACAAGGACAAAATTAAGCCTAAATTATTTTTCAAAGAACAAATGTGCATTTCCCATTTTTCTCTTTCATGGGAACTTCTCATATCTTGTGTCCCATACTTTTTTCCCCTTCCCACTATGTCAATCTAAAAAAAAAAGTTTGCTAAAATACAATTTCTTGTAAAAATATGTACCTCCAAATTTCTTTGATTTCTGTAACATCTTTTGACCTTGATATGCATTCATTTTCAGCACCAAATGAATACTGTGGTGCTAAAATAAAGTTGCTCTCTTACTGTACCCTTGGATATGGTAAACTACTACCCTAAAACCCTCTGCGACTTTCTAGTGCATTTTTTGGCATGTTGCAAAAAATGAAGTGTTTTGATCACTGGCTTTGTAGGCAGGTTTGACAGAGCAAGTTTTGTCCAGCTATAGCTAATCCATTCCAAGCTCAGGTTGTTCCTTCAAACAGATGGGGAAAATTTATTTTTCTCTTGTTCTTAGAATGGCTCAGTAATTTCTATGCCACTATATTGACTTTGCATGGTAAATATGTAACTGATAAGACATGCTGGCATGAGTTTCTGATTTCATTTACAGCTTTGATCAGTGGAAGAGTACTTTGTTTTCAAGGTGGTAAAACTGGAATCAGTTTTTCTTGGTATTTTTATTTATGGCTAGCTTACTGTCAAGATCTTCCTTGGTAAACATCTGAGGTATTGCTTCTGTCTTTTAGGTTATTTTGTAGTGTCCTTTCTCAATTAAGTCATGCTAATGTCTGTTGTCTGGCCAAGCATTATTTTCTCCTATTCTCTTACATCCCATTTCATCCTGCATGTCTGTCCTTGCCATCTCTTATCTCCTTTGTAGATTTGCTGGAAACATTACCCTGTGTTCCCGTAATGCCTGCTTGGTGAAATGAGTTGAGATTACAGTTGCTGAGGAGGAACACTGTGCTTCCCAACTGCTTCTGCCTGGGAGAGCACACATTTTCTCCAGAAAAAGGGAGAGACTCCTCTTACTGAACATTTCCACATTTTGTGATGCCACATGTGTATAGATTGCAGAGTTGGGTTGTCCTAAACTTGATTTTTCTTAAAATTATGAGGGTTAGTGTGTATGAGATTTTCAGCGTATATGCACATTACCCAAGAGGAACAAGGCAGCCAGGAGAGGGTTGTACATGCTGTGTGCTCCTGTCTGTTCTTCCTCAGAGCAACTGGGGAGTGACTGGGGGTTGATTTCTGTGTCTTTGTTTATCCTGCACAGGGGAAGGGAATGGCATGTATAGGGGATGAACCTTTCAGGGTACCTGTTTTGTTGGCAGCAGTCTGCTGCTCCTACCTTGTTTTTTCTACCACTGCATCTTCACGTTACTTGACATGACTTATGTTTTCACCTGGGAGGGGAAAGGCTGAGACACTCTTGGGGAAGTTGGGCATGTGTTGCTAGCATTCAACAAGCACAGAGCTTCTGAGGGGAGCCTGAGAATATAGTGATATTTGAGGGCTTTGTATGGGTTTCTTTTTACAAGCTACAGTACAGGCTCTACAAATGTGGATACACTACAAAGAGAACAGAAGTGACACCCTTCAAAGACAGTGTCTCATGTCTCAGTGGAGGTCCCAAATTTATGAATATTGCTGTGTATTACTCTTTCATTTTTTAGTCAGTTAAGCCTTAAACCTTTTCCACCAGAACTCTGAACCTAACCTGCCATAGCACAATGATAATGCTTCTAAAGTGAGCCTGTCCAAACTAATTTCATTGTCCTTGTTGAGTGAAGTGCAACAATTAAGAAGACAGCACAAGTAGCTCCAGATAAATCAAGTATTTACAATTATTTCAGTTTGGATAATCTAATATGATATTCATTGTGCAGCTAAGAATTATGTTTCTCAGTGAGGAGGGGCTGTCATTCAGTACTCTTGTTGGCTGGATGTAAATTCAGGCTAACTATGTGTGCTCTTGCAGAGTTTAAGTTTCTTTATATCAGTGCAGCTCAAATGAGAATCTCGTCCTCTTTCTTTAGATGTTCTGTAAAGTTGAGTCCCTTCAGCTGTGTTTGCACTTTAGAGATACAGCCGAGGGAGCTGTAAGGTCATTTTTTTTCCTATTCTGATTTTTTTTGTTGTTGCTGTTGTTTTTTCCCCTGGGCCAAGGCTGTATTGCTGAACTCACTCACTTTAGGGAATCTAGCTTTGTCTGAGTGCCTCTTCACTCTCCAGCACTGAAACACTGACTGACAACTTGAGTTACCCTCCAGATCTGGCATTGCTGCTGACTTTTGGAATAGTACTGCAATCAGATCTCATTACGGGTGCATCTCTTTCTTGGTATTAACACCTTGCAGCTGAGCCCTGCCTTTCCACCAATTCCAGCTAAAAACTCATAGCAATCCTGGTTGAAAGGCAAGGGATTTATACTAGCATATCAAAGTTGAAGGCAGATTGCTGCTACTTTCTGCTTCATTTCTTTGCAGGATACATTGCTTCTCATTCCCTCCTCTTGGTCCCCCCGATTGCTCAAGCAGATCAAACTGTGTTGCTGGGCAATTTTTGCCAGCTTAATCACATTTGGGCCCAGTGGTTTTTCCTGCAGACCCTGGAGTGTGCAATGTTTAGGCCTTGGTTATTAGTTTACACAATATATGAAGCCCATTAGAAGAGGATAATCAGGGATTGGAGAAGGCCACCTCACTCGTTATCAGAGGAGGTTATGTTAAGCCTAAGTATGTTATTAATCATACTTTCCCATGCAGATAGCTGAAGATTAAGATACACATTTATCCTCTTTGCTCCTCATTCTTATGCTTTGATGTACAAACACTCTTTATAATCATTGTTATTATGGTTATTCAGAGGCCATCCAGTCAGCCAGGACTGCTCCTGAGGTGTTGCTTGAAGTCTTGCACCTATCCATGGTGGCCTGATGATACAGATCAGAGCCACTGGAGGTCTCTCCAGTTGAAACTCGGAAAACATCCTTGAGAGTCCTAGAAAGTCTCTGCTAGCTGTTATTGAATTGCAGTATCTTGTCCAGAGGCCAAGAGAATTCTGAACAGAAGCCGACATCATTATAAGCGCAAAGTTTAACAACAATGTTCTTGATTTCACTTGCCTTGTCTTTTAATACCAGCTCTAATCTTGAACTTTGACTAAAATGATATGCTACCTTGTGTCTTTTTGAAACCTAGCCTAATGCCCTTTTAAGTGAATGCAAATCAAAGTGAATGATCCTTTTTCCTTACATCATTTTTAAAGCATGTAAGTCAACTTGGATAAAATCAGAACTGTACCAAGTGGACTCAACATTGTTAAAAAAATAAAAGAGGGGTTTAAAAATGAAGGTATTTACTGCATCACTTTTTTTTTTTTTTTCCCCTAGAAACATGTTTAGGTTTTCATCACTCTTTCTGATATCCTGTGTACACATGCATACACACTCACATAACATACACAAAACAACTCCCCAGACAAACTTGTTTAAAACCCAAGTAGTTGAGGCATTTTCTCCAATGACTCTACTCATAGAGCCTCTGGTTCAATAAAATTAAAGTTAAAACAACAGTTAACAACTAACAACATTCAGCATTTAGAACCTGCACAACCATCCAGTCACAGATCACACCAGTGTACAACTACTCCCAACTGCTCACACACCTACACCTTTCCTTCATGTCCACTACCAACTTTACAGAAGCTGTCCTCCAATTAGTTTCTTGTTCCCCATAAAGAAAACTTTTTTTCTGTTATTGGGCTTAGTTTCTGAAGCAGTTGCCATGTCAGTTGTCATGACACACAAAAATCCAAAACCATGGAGACCACCATGTGAATTTAAAATCTCCTGTTCATCCAGTTGTTAAAATCTGGATTTTCTCTTTGAACTTGGAGTTCCAGGTGAGTTACCATATATGTAAGTTTTTTGATCCTAAAATTGTTTCTGAACCTGAGAGAAAAGGCAAATTTCCAGAATGAGCACTTCATAACGTTTCTCCTTTGACTGAAAAAATAAAACTCCAAACTCTGATTTCTCCTTAAGGAGTCTATCTCATCCCAAAATGCTGTGCTTATATACCAATTCTGATTTTCTAGATGTTCTACTGCTGTACTGATGGAGAGGTCCACAAGACTCTGTCATCTCATGATCTGGCTTCTCCTTTTTTCCCTTTTTTTTTTCTTCTTTTGTATTTTTGCCTTCACCTAGGCAGAGTGCTTGATAGTGCATAAGACCTTTGCTGGGGCGTTATGGCTTATTTTTGGCTGGTTGGTTTAGTGTTAATGGAGGGGCTTGCTTGTTTGTGGGGTGGATTTTTTTTACTATTTTTATTATTTTTATATTTTATTTTATTTTAATCAAAGTATTTTCTGTAGAAAATGTCACTTTGAGACCTTTTCGTTTGAGAGATCATAGTGGATTTGATCATGCATTTATGTGAAGACTGAATTTTGAATCTGATAGAAAAATCTTGCTCAAATGAAAATGGCAGTGTCCTAGGGTGACACTTTTTGACACTTTTCCCCTAAACCAGGACAGCCAGAAAAGCAGAAATCAACTCAAACAGGCAGACATGACATTTGCTTGATATATGTAGCTTCCCTGATACAAATCCTTGCATTATCTAATTTAAACTAAAAAGTGAACAGACACCAGCTTTTCTCTGCCCTCCCCAGCAAAACTTCCCATTCACCTGATGCTTGGCTATTTGAAGATATTTGCACACGTATTTCCTGTATTTTTTCTTCCTCTCCCTCCATACTTATAGAAATTCCTAAGTAATTTTCTGGAAATGCTAAGGAATTTTTTGAGTGGATGAATATTTTGGTGTGGTTCCTTGAGGCAAATACCAGACCTGGATGATTTTAAGATTAATGTATAGGTTTTTTATATGTAATGATGAGAGGGGACCAGGCACTCAGATGGAATTTTCTGCACATGAACTCAGGTTTCATTAAGACATCAGCAGCTCCTCTGTTCAAACTGGTCTCCTTTGTCCTCCCTGAGATGGGAAAGTGAGGCTGTGAGAAAGTGAAGAGAGAAAATATTTAAGACAAAGAGCAGTTTTGAGGGCTAAACTAGAACCAGGATTTCCAAACTCTAGATTCAATACTTGCCTATGTAACAGAAGTCCCGCCTTTGCCTTGATATCCTAACTAGAAATGGGGTTAATTAACCTTCTCCAAGCATTATGTCTTTGATTGGTAGACATTTAGAGTCCTCCAGAAAAGTATTTTTCCTTTCATATTCATTTGTGTTTGTGTACAGTGCTTAGCAGTGACAACTCCTGCTTTTGACTACAGTGTCCTGGACACTCCTATGACACTGACAAAGGATGATAACTGTTGGGAGGGAAAAACTTTCTTCCAATATAAGTTGATGGCTTAGGATGATTCTTGCTTTTCAGAAGTGGGTTGCCTCTCTTCTCTTTCTCATGATTGACTTGAAAATAAATAAAGAAAGAATGACATTCTTACTAATGTTTTATTTTTTTTTTTGTCTATACTGTATTTGACATCTGTAATAAAATCTGGGTCAGATACACTTGTCGATAAAAAGAGGCATCCTACAAATAGCCCTGTGCTTGCATTAGGGTCATATTAAGAATAATAGAGACAATTGTCACTGCACTGAACCTCTGCATTGTATTAAGTATTCCTCAATTCTCTCTGCTTCTCTCCAAGACATAATACAGGATGTCTATCATGTTCCACCATATCTCACCAAAGGGCACAGAAAGGGGAGATGGCTAGCAGGGAGCAAAACTCCTCCAAGTTGTTCCAGTATCAATGAGAACAGGGAAAAATGGAACATCCATTGTCTTCCTTGGTCATATGTCTCCTCTCCACTTTTGTGGGTGACAAATGCAGGAAAAAATTGCTTTTGTCTAGGGGAATTTCAGGCTCTTTTTGTTATTTTTTAAGCACAAGGTGTATGTTGGGGTTGTTTTGTGAATGAATAGTGTCCTGAGGATGAGGGAATCACATGATGGCTTATGAAAAGAGATGGTCCTAGGTGATTTTCAGTGATTTTTGCTTTAGGTCTCCCATGATGCTCATAGGTGCATAAACATCAGACACCTGAATGTAAAAAATGTTCTACCTGCTTTGTCTCAGCCCTGAGATTTCCTGCTGCATCTCTATACTGTCCACCAACACCAGAAAAATTCATATGCTATCAGAGACTTGCACCCACCTCTGACCTGTTCACATCCAGAAATGGCCCTTGGCCATAATTGCCTCGTACATCTTGGCCTGATAGTTCTGGCTCATCACCCACAGCAGTGTGATGGCTCAGGACACCTTTGTATAATCATCTTTTTGTTTATCAGCACATTTGTTGTGGTCAAGAATACTTTCAACACTGAGTCTCAGTCAAATCTCTTCCAATTCTGGTGAGACAATGGGAAAGAAGGAGGGGGGGAGACAGATTTCATTTCACTCATACCTCACAAAAGGCTTAGATGACAGGTCATGTAGGTAAAGGAATTATTTGCTCCGAATTTAATGCCCAGAGTTGCTTCACTGGACCTTTTCTGTCCCTGAATAGTATTTTCTGAGGTAGACAGCGAAATCTAGTCCCCCCCCAGAAGTGCAACACCTGCCTCTCCTCTGTACAAAACCCCTTTCGCTTGACCAATACATCAATAATTCAGTGTCACCTGCCTTGGCATGATACATCTGCACTTTCCCTCCCTTCGAGTCTCTTCTTTCCCTTCTTTTCCCAAAGCCTAGTGACATCCTTTGCTATATTTTAGGTGCTAGCATAGATCAAAGTCCTCTCAGGATCAAACAACGTGCTGCATACAATCCTTACGGTAACAAACAAGGTCTTTCACTGACAGAAACATGTTTCTGTGCTGAATTTTCAGCAGCCTATCAGACTTGATTCAAGGGTAGCTTTTGATTTCACAAGGAAATCTCTCCTGCCCTTCCCCCAGGTCTTCAGATGGAGGGGGAGGGGGAAAAAACCCACTCAGTTTGCCTGCAAGAAAAGGGGTTTTCTTGAAGCTTTGGGGAGAGACTTAATATTCCCATGCTGTATGCTTTATTTGTTGTATCAAGTAGCTGACAGAGACTTTTAAGGAAGGATGAATGTGTCCAATGTAAAAAGCAAGAAAAAGAGAGGACTGAGACACTTGCTTGAGTGTTTCTTATGTCATTCTGATGGTATTTTTTTAATATCTTGTGGTCCTCACTTCCTAATAAGGATTTTCCCCATTCAAATATCCCCTCAATACAAGCTTTGATGTTTGAAGTACCAGGTGGGTCCAGAGTATGTTTTGAAAGTTGGATAAATGTATTTCAACACAGGATACTAGTTACTACAGGCAACAATTTCGTCTGAGCCTTGTTTTCGTACAACTTCAAGAAAATCTTCGAAGGAGATGAAGTGAAAATAAGTATTAATGTACAATTTCCTGACTAGCTTGTATCTTTTGTATTCTATCTCTTGGGGCTTCTGAAAAGCTCTCAGAAAATTTAAGTGATGTAGATGCTGAAAATTGAATGCAAATACTAATTTTGCAAATCCCCTTTGCAGAAGTTCACTTTAGTTTCCAGTATTCTGAGAACACTCTTTGCTGCACAGCTTAGGGTTTGTTGTGTTTTATTTTTCAGACTGTTTGATAAAAATCCCTTTTAAATTATTTTCAAAAGACAGTGCTGCTTGAACCTTGGAGAAAAATCCCAACAACATATTTTCGTTGCCACTTTCTATACAGTCAGAAAAATGGAAAAAATAAGGAATGTAAGCAATAAGTAATACCCTTCTCTACATAAACGGAAGAAAAATCTATATTTTTGCTAGGGAAAATAATTGCTGATTAGTATTTCTGAACAAAAAATCCTCATACTCCATAATTCGCATTGTATTATTAAAAAATCAATCAGTAGAAAGGTCTTCTTAATAATTAAGTTCAGAAATGTTACGGTTTACTCATAATGTTACTGGGTTTGCAACTGTTCTGGTTCATCCTGAATCACAGAGACGGAAAAAAGCACTTACTTATAAGTGGCATACAGATGAAACATATTGCTTTCAAGAAGAAAATTAGAAATCCTCCCTTGATGCCCACTTCATCAGAGTCTGTTTATTTGCTGGGAGAGTCTTAGTTTCATTCCTAGTTGATATTTTTTCTCTAATTGTGAATATCCACTTTTCTTAGGGTACAAGTAGCTGGCTCACAGGTCCTCAGAAGATGTGAAAAATGTAGATGATATGCTCTGAAAAACTGTTTGTCAGGAAGCAGAACACGAACCCACATCAGTCTGTGATTACCCATTATGGGATCACACACTTGCTGGCTTGCCTCAATGGCCTCTCTTTTGGAGTGAATACAGGGTAAATAGCTGTTAATTTCCTTGCTGGATAGAGTGCATTTTCTGTCTTGTCTGAAGAGAGGAGGTGCTCCTTTTCCCCTGAAAAGTTTCTTTGTGTATTGATTTGGATGAGACAATGAGGAGAGAAAGTCCTCTAATCACCACATACTCAAGTGAGATGCAGTGTGCCTTTCTCTCCCACAGTTAATTCCTTCAAATTCTTTCCTGACAAAGTAAAGTAATGTCTAAGTTTCCTTCCCAAGGAAATATCCCTGCTGGTTATTACAGATAGCTGATGTGGTAACGCAGATAAATGAGAAGCATCACAGAAAAAAAAAATCGGTAAAGTGATTATGAATTCACAAACTGGAGTGAAATTTCAAACCTCCACAAGGCAGGAAATGGTTACATAAAACAAATCATAGTGTGTACATATGTACTCTAATAGGAGGAAATATGAGTAATCCATGGGAGGCATAGAGAGATTTGATGTGGACTCCAACAAGTTCATTGAAAATCTAACAAATTTTCATTTCCATTCCAGTGTGACTCTCCACCACTGGATCATAATTTCATCTCTTTGCCTACCCTCAAAGAAATAAATTCAAAAGGAAACCTAGGAAAACGGTTTTATGGGAAATATGGAATGGTTAAATGGGGTTAAAATTTTACTTTTTTTTGAAAGGAATACATTCATAGTTTTTCAGATTCTCTGTGAAAATGAGCATTATACAAACCTCCTTCAAAAGTGTACTGAAGCAATTTCATGTAATGAAAACAGCTTCATTTAAATGAAAATACTGTTGTAATTCTCATTAAGATTTAAATTTATGAAAAATAACCCAAAGAACAATCTAAAAGTGATTTAAAAGAAAAGAAGGACCCTTGTTAAACTGGAAAAAAAAAACAAGAGGGACTAAAATAACTCTCAGTGAGGAAAGGGAAGACACTAACAGAAAGAGATTGGTAAAACCCTGTTTCATTAAGCTCTATTAATTATGACTCAGAATATGTGGACCAGCTCAGCACAAAAGGCAGGAGGCACTGACAACTTTTCTCTACATCCTTACTCATTACCACAAGCAAATCTTTCCAGGCCTAAACCTGCTCCACACAACTGAGGCTGCTGAGGCATCTTTCTTGCCAGTTGCCAATTTCCTCGATGAAGCTCAGGTTGCTGGGCTATGTGAACTATCCAGTGATGTTTGGCTCTTTGGCATCCAGCCAGGCCTTCAGGTGACACAGGACTACAGTCTCCATGCCCACCTTGGGCATGAACACAGTGATCTGAGGAACCACTTCTCTCTGGGGTAGGCAGGGAGCAGCAGGAACATGTTGGAGCCTGTGAGATCTACTACAGGAGGATGAGACATGCAGTAGCATATGGCCTGTGTGTGCACGTAGCACTTCTGCTGGCTGCTGACTCACCGATGCCTCTGCAGCCCGTGCTCACATGTCTGCGAGAGGTTGCCTCTCCATGTGGTGAAGCCCCACTGGTGTTTATTTGATGTCATGCTGGGAGTCCACAGTTTTAAGTGGTTGTGTGGAAAAACTAGAGGCTTTCTGAAGTTGGAATTAAAGTACACTTTTACTATGGCAAAGGGAAGACAATGAGCTGGCTTTTCAGGCTTTGCCTGTTGCTGGTTTTGATCTCTCTCTGTGAATTAGTCAATTACAAATGACTCATTTCAGTGCAGAGAACCCAAGTTAGTACTGGGGGAAGGGATGAAGTTGATTGGATTCTCTGTCAGTATGTGGGTAGGTGTTTCTTATATATGTGTTCAGTATCTGTTTTGTTCTGCTCTCAGTTGGAACCAGTGAAAAATCTTCATCTGAATTCCCAGAAAGTAGAGCTAAGTCAAGGACACGATAAACCTCTCTTTTCATGTGAACTATCCATTATGTCCATTCCCAGTATGTGTGGGAGGAGGTGGAACAGGGCTTAGTAAGCTGATGGTAGAGCTCTTTTATTTCCAAAGATGCTGTTTTTCTTATACTGGGAAGCTGGTGGGAGTTGTGCAGTGAGTAGGTGAATACAATTCTCAGAGGCTGGCTTGGTAGTGGCAGACGTGCAAGTTAAACTGGAAAATGCAGTCATGTGATTTGACTTTTAGATGAAGCTGAAGTGGGAGCAATATTCTGGTTTTGCAGTGTTTTTGCGAGCTTGCCGATCTCAGCCCCTTTATCCAGATATTAACCCTTCCCTATCTCAAAAACTGTCTCCCTGGGATTTGATGTTTTGGGTTAGCTCGTAAGCATCCTTATAGAAATCCAAGGGCATCCTACCATTTTATAAGTGTATTCTCAGTGTCTTTTTCCCATGGTTCTTTGATGTTTTATAGTGTAGAGAGACATGATGCATGACTCTACATGGTATGGTCAGTTGTCCTCTGGGTGAAGGAGACAAGGTGAAGGAGATTATTGCCCATATTCAGTCTCACCTGAATGTTCCCAAACTACCTTTGTGAACCATCAGCTGGGTGGTTGAAGTTATTTGAATTGCTGATTTGTTCAAACCTGATTAATCTGAGCTTTAAAGCAAGATTACTGCGCCCCTGTGGTCCAGAGAGATGCCCAGGTGACTGCAGCACTGCTGTTATGAGCTGGGTAGGGCTTTATAGCTCAGACGCTCATCTGTAGCCAGGCTGGCTGGACGCTGCTTACCTTTGGTACCACACATTCTGGGATCATTATTCTTTGCATCTCCAGAGAAGTTATTAAAGCTTTGAATTCCAGTCCTCACACCTAATAGCTCACCTTGACAGATGACATTGTTTCTTTTGTCAATGCTTGGCTGTATTTCCTAAGTGGTCTTCTGTGGGGATTAAAAGGCAGAGAGCAATGTGGACATAGTATTTATTTCAAGCACCTATACATAGGATGCTATGTATCTGGAAAGGAAATATTCAAGCCAGACTTTCAGGAAAGCACTCCATGGGAGATGGAAATAAAGCACCGGGACTTCAGCTTTTCTTCTTGTGCTTGGCAAAATAAAGCTGACCATTCATGTTCTGAAGTAAATAGAAACAGAAAATCCATCCACTAATTTGGTTCCCAGGGATCCTGGGAGGAAATGCCAACCACAGCCTGGGACTTGATGTTTCAAATCTGTTACCAGGTTAACTATTGGAAATATAGATTTTATTGGGCAAATCATTTTGCCTCTCTGAGTCTTGGGCTTTCACCCATAATAGGAAGACAGCTCCTGAACTGTTTTGCCAAGTGGCATAGAAAGATCATATATTTATTGTCCAGTCACCTGCTCCCTCTGCGCAGGAAAGATTTCATTTTTTTCCTTAACCATTTCACTATTGTCAGATGCTGCCAAGAACTGCTAAAACACCAACTGTTTTCCCACCTCTTGGCTTTTAAAAACTGTAAGCCCTTAAAACAAATTTGAAAAACACCAACCAAGCAAAAACCTGAATTTATCATTCACCTGGTAGGTCTGGATAGGGCTATTCATGGGAACAATCCAAAGGCCTTCACCTTGACCTCCCAACATGGTTTGATGTGATTTTAATCTGATTATTAGATTCTTGATACATCTTGCAAGCTTGTAAAAGACTCATTGCTGGCAGAAACATTTTTGTTACTGGGGAAACTTTTTGTTGTTGTTGATGTATGTGTTGCCTGCCATAAATACTCATCCAAGAGCCAAAGGTCATTTGGTAGCTGCTTAGCAGCTTCACTTTCTGAAATGAAACTCGAGTGTGTTGGATTTGCAGCAGAAAGCTGGGGGTGTAAAACAGATGAGGGAAGAGCTGTTCTGTAGCATTGAAGCAGCCAGACTATTTTCCCTCTTTTTTGGTTTGGTTTGGTTTGTTTTTTGGGCCTATTTTTTTTGTTTGTTTTGCTTTGTTTTGTTTGTTATGGTTTATGGGGGTGTTTTATTGGTGCTTTTCTTTTTCGTTGTTGTTTGTTTTGTTTTGTTTTGATGTTGAGTTTTCTTGTTTTTCACTTTGTTTTCTATTCTTCTTTTTAATGTTCACGTTAAGAAGTGCAAAGGGTAAATGGGATAGCCTTGCTACCCAAACCTTGTGTTTACTTACAGGGTTTATTTGCAAGGCTGCATAGTACAGCCCGTGGCATTAAAGGATGCACTCCCAATGCCATGACCTTCTCCTGTGCTAGCCCAGGGGATTTGTCTGCAGAGCAGCAGATGCAAATTTGGGCTTGTTTTCTGGGCTAACCAGATGATTTGGTAACCAAGGGCAGTGGGGTAATCAAGCCTTGACTTAAAAATTTCATTATGTGCACAGAAACAAGGCTGAAGAAAAAAACTGAGAATCTGGTTTATGCTTGGTGTGCAACCTAAATGCATTCTGAACAAAACAACAAAACAAACAAACAAAAAATCAGTTTAGCCCTACATCCATTCAGTTCTCAGTTTACTTCTATAGAGTCTACTTATGTAGGTACTAATTTCTGCTAGGGTTTACAATATCTTAAAAAAAACCTCTGTGACCCGCATGACACAGCACATCAGATTAGGCAATACAGCAGCAAGTGCTCACTCTAAATTTCTCAATTTATTTTGTTTGGGGCACCACTTTATATCTTTCTAGATCTCTGAACTACCCTCACATAGGGTCTTGTTTCTGAATTTTCAACAGTTGTGATTTGTTGTCAAAACAGAGGCAAAAAAAATTGACACTGTTGAAGCCAACAGTTTGTCCCTGGTGAATGAATGGCATTCACTGCAACTCCTTATATATATATGTACACACACACACACGTATAAACCAAAACCAGAAAAGCCTTAAAACAGTCATTAAGAGCAGATTTTCAACAAACATTTTTGAGAAGTTAGCAGTTTTGGTTATGGAAACAGGTGTCATCTGCAGAAGTGACAGTACTGCCAGAATAGCAGCAGCTCCTAACTGCAAGACCAACATCTATCATCTTTTAGCAGCAACTGGCTGGTGCTGAGGAGCTACCAGTGTGCAGGATCTGTAGAGCAGCCACTGTTAAAATCGTGACTGCATCCTTCCTTGTTTAAAACGCAAGACACAGACAAATTTGATGAGTAGAGATGATAGAAAAATTAGAAGACAAAAGTTGTACTCCTGTTAAGCACTGAAATGTTTTCTGGAACAGTGTTGTTTTTGGTATATTTCTTGCTGGTATGATGTCTCAGATTCAGAACAGTGATTTGACCAACAGCTTCCCTTTATCCTATATGTTTTGATGACATCTGGGGTTACAAATCAGTAAGTAAACCTGCTCTGAAACTGGTAGAGAATTCTTCTCTAAAATTGTATCTAATCACTGGATAATACGCAGTGATATTTCTCCTCTTAAATTATCAGTTCTCTCTTCACAGGAGAGAAATAGACTTCACTGCTTTGAAATGAGCATTAAATGGAGTAATGTTTTTATAGCCAACACTGCTGGTACGTTGTGATCATGATAAGATTTCATCTTCCTTAACTTCAGCTTAATGAAGGTAAAATATTTGGTTTTCTTCTAACAGCCACTGCAGAATAGTAGTTGAGTGTGGCCAGCCATCCCATCTTTTCTTTTCCCTTAATGGAGAGTGACCCAAAGGCTAAGGCTGCCCGAGTGATGTTAGGTGAAACTGCTCTGACAGCATGGTTGGTGAATTTATCCCCTGGTCCCAGGCAAATCAGTAGCCAGGTCTTCCAAATGAAGCTAGTCAGAAAGTAGGTTTTCATCCTATTAACCCACATGCTTAGAAGATTTAGTATTATGCAGCTTGTTATAAGCTATTCACTGTCTTTATTAAACTATTTATCTGAGGTAACTTCATATTTTCTTTTAGGATAAACTGGAGATAATGTAATGTGCTTGTTTTAATTTGCAAGGTTAACTGATCTAATTATCTGTGTGTGTTTATTTAAATCCTTTTGAGCACTAGGCCCTTGCAGGTGGCTGCTTTGTTTTCCACCAACAGGAAATCTTTTAAAATGAGATGATATAGCTCAGTGGGTCTTCTTGTATAAAGGATTTTCTAATAATGTATGAATTTATTAAAAACAAATAGAAGGCTTATTTACATTAAACAAATTCACAAGGAATTATTTTTTTTCTTTAACTGGGAAGAACAAATGACACCTCCTTCTTTTACTACATTAAAGGATTATACATTTTGTACAAAAATATTAGACATCAATATTTTGGGTGAGGCCTTTTGCAGACATTTCCCTTCTCATATCAGGCAAATTTTTCAGTGTTTCTAAGTTAATATTTTTACAAAGTCTTTGAATGCTGAAGATTTGGAGACTTCAGTGACACAGGAAGCAGTACCACAGTTCTAAACTTCTGCTTCAGGCTGAATGAGTGCAACCTTTGTGCTGTTCTGAGTCTATCTGCTCAGTAAGAGAAGATACTTCGAAGAGAAGATGCTCCTACAGATGTCTAGATACCAATTCAGCAAAACTGAAGGGAGGGGAATATTTTTTCCTCTTTCATTCCTTGTGCTCATAGCTGTAGCCTCTTCTACCTTTTACATGGCCACATGAAACCTACATCTTCTACTTGCAAATGCTGTTTTACTATTTGACGTGCCCAGCTGATGGAGTTAAACTACAAACAATTCCATCTGGGGAAGCTTGTCAGCAAAGGTGCTCTATGAATATGTCCAGACAGCCTCCAGACCAGAGAGGCCTCTGTTCTGGCATCCCCTAATCTTTCAGCCCAGAGATTACCTTGAATAGCGCCAACTTGTGCCAGCCTACTCCTTATGTTCTACCACCACCAAGGTCCCCAAGTTTTGCAGGACCAGTAGATTTCTTTTGTTTGTGCTGCAGAAGGCTTTCTCCTAGTAACTGTTCATCGACTTTGAATACTCCCTATATTAATGAATTACCATGTTCCTCCTATCAGCTCACAAAGCCACCTTTGATAAACAGACTCATTTGCTCTGTTTCCTGACCAAGCATTAGCTTAGTGGCCCAGCACATCCATCTTATCTTTTTGGAGCTTTGTTCACTATAGCAGAGCCGATATCTTGCTTCAGTTAAGCACCTGCCAGTGTGATTAACAGAAGAGAGACAGGTGCTAATCTCCCTGGGCCTGCCACTCCCCAGGGAAAGAGCCCATTTAGTCATAGATGTGAATTGCTGATGGATCACTCTGTTGATGCCACATCTCACCATAAAGGGAATTGGCTGAAACCCTTTCTCAATTTTGGATGTTTTTAAATCTTGCCTGGCTGAGGCACTGCAGAATGTGCTGCAGTGAACAGTCGTGTTTTGGTTAGCACGTAAAACAACACTAGTTTCAGACAGAGTTGTGTATGAGGAAGGTCTTACTTTTGCTGATCCTGCTTATGCTCCAGCCGGTCTTTTATAGGCTGTCAAAGCACAGAGCCAAACTGAAGTGTTTTCTTGGATTGTATGTGGTCTTTACTTGAGCAGAGCCTGCACTAAGTGAGCAAAATCTAAATAAGGCTGTCAAGGCTTTGACCTAGAGTATTTACTCACATGAGTCCCAGTGAGAATTGCAGACCTTATACATCGGTGCAAATGTGTTTCAGCGCATTCTCCTGTGCACTGACAAAGTTAATTGTCTAATCTTGACATCAAGTGCCCTGTACTTTTTTAAGTGGTTTATGCATGAGATTAATTATGTACTGTTAATTTGGCTGCTAGCAGCTTTCTGCTTTTAACATCCATTTGGTTTGGGAACCGTAGAGGGTGGCATTTGCATGTAACTAGTGCAAGGGCTGTAAACCAGATGCTGAAAGACAAAGGCAGCATATACCAGTGGAGCACTCAAAAAGAGGAGGAAAGTGTTGATTCTTTTGTCTTGGTGTCCAGAAATACTAGGATGCATGATCGACAACTACAGATAATTTTTTCCTGCACAGAGAAATTTTTCCAGTGTATATGAACCCTTTTCATGTAGATAGAGTATACAAGGAAGATTAGCATTTTTTGTAACTACATTCAAGCTCAAGGAGAAAGAATTTATGTTACAAGGACAGGGCAGTGAGCCCTAGGTTGGGACAGGCTATTTCAATCAGTATATTTGAGGGTCCTTTAAACTTAGTAATATCTTGGCATGCAGCTTTGAAATGAGACAAACTTGTGAGTTATCTAAATTCTTGAGAACATGCTAGTCTGTCATAGCTAAAGGTGCCTCAAAATCTGAGCAAAGCCCTTGCACAGTTTCTGGAAATATTCAGCCCTATTTTTCACCTGCCCAGTTTTCATCAGAACTTCCAGTGACTGCAACTGAGAAAGAGAAAAGCAGACTGTGTTTTTTATTCTGCCTCTAGAAAGTGCTGTGGAAAGATAATTAACTTTGTACCACAGGACTTTTACTGTACTATGTTCCCAAAATAGTTTCTCAATGGTATAAAGCACTTAAAAATATCATAAATTAAAAAAAAGTAGTGGGGGAGGCAAGCTATTGTGGGAATCAGATTACAGTAATTTGTAGGTGTTTGGGGAGGGAGATGGTCTGAGCTCCTACTATGTTACAATCATGTTTTTCATGTCATTTCTACCTGAAATGAAACATTATGCCAAAGATTTTCAGACAACATTGAACTAATGCAATGCTTCAGGGGTGGAGAAAGTTGACTCTTCAGATGCTTCTATTTTAAAAGTTTGAGTAGATCAGAGCATCTGTAACTGGTTTTGATTATGAGCCACATAAATATACATTAAGTTTCTGCCAGGGCAGTCTGATTTGTAGTTTGGGAACAGGCAGACTGCAGGCTGTCCCCTCACATCGCACAGATGTTTAAATTTGAGTTTGAGAATGATGAACCTTGATCTTGGGTTTCCAGCTGAAGTTCCCTGGGACCCTAAGCTCAGCTCCAAAGTCAGTGTTGATCTCAGCATGATGTAGCTCTGAGGCAGTTGGTCTTTGTTATCAACCTCAGACCTTCAGCCTGCAGGCCAAGACCTTTCTGAAACCCAAAGCAACCAAAAGAAGGCAGACTCTCCTGCAAAGAAAATTGTATAACAAATTTCTTAGGATCTCCTCTGACACTGTAAGCCTTATTGTTAAGAGTATCTGGAACTGTGGAGTCTCTGAAATGACTGCTCTTTATTTGGCAATTTCGTATCTGGTATAGATATCAGACATGTTTTGATTAGAAGGGAAAAAAAAAAAGAAGAAATCCAGGTGTGATTAGTAAGGCATTAGGATCCCAATTTTTTAAATTTAAATCTAGGGGTTGAGAGCTGAAGAATTTTTTTTTTCCTCTGAGACAATGTTATGTCTCAAGGCTGAAGAGTTATTACTGTATACCTGCGAACCACTTTGAGTCTGTAGGTGCATCTTTACCTGAGCAGGGGGCTAAAATAAACACCTAAATTGATGGATGCTTAGCCAGTGAGATTTTTTTAAAGGAGCAGATGTTGCATGAAGTTGGAAAGCAACAAAATAAGGAGATTTGGTTTCTGATGACGGCTGGGCTGGGCAAGAGAAAAGCATAAGCACAAGGGCAGCTGGTAACCTGTGCTGAGAGGAAGAATAAAGAGGAGCCTCTGTTGAGGACAGGGGAGAGTGAGCCTGCTCAAGCTGAGTGGGAAGCAGCAGGAGGAGGAAAGTTCACTGCCTGCTTAATTGCAGGGGGTACCACAGTCCCACTGTGTACACAAAACCCTGTCAATAGCACTGAGGTGCCAGCCTGTTAATTAATGATTTACTTACACTGACCCTTAACCCTGAGGCAAATAAGGGGGATTTGTTTTGCTTCTATTAACTCCTCAGATTGCTGAGCAGAGGCCCTGTAGGTCCCAGGATCACATGGCCACACAGGAGCTATGTATCCTTTATTGTGCGAGGATGCAGCTTGTGACAGAGGGGAGGGACTTCTCATGGGGCTCAGTAAAAGAACGGGGCGGGGCGGGTCTGGGCCTCCCTTTTACCCCTCCCTAGCTTAAAAGTGGGATGTGGCACTGTGGGTGGTGGTAAGGGAAATATGTACAAGTCTCTTTGGAGCTGGATGCTATTTCCTAGTGGTTTAAATGGAGATAGAAGTCCCAATACATCCTCAAGGACACCTGCTGTAGTTATCAGTCAGTTTGGCCAAATGGCTCCCAGTAGAGCCTGGGGTCTGACCTGTGACTGGTATCAAAGCCAACTCCTGACACAGGGCTGTCTTCCTGCACGACCATGACCAGGCCTCAAGCTCACACCAAGATTCAGGTATCCAACTCCCATGCCATAGGAAATGAAGATCTGAGAAAGCATTGAGAAAGCAAAATGAGCAACAATGATCTCTCCTTCCCCTGAGTAGTAGGAGGATAAATACATTTCAGAATGTAAAGAGATTGATAGTATGGAAATAGAAACTCTATAAGTTACTTAGTTCACACACGTGCAACTCCCTGAGGGTGTAACTAGGGTTGTTCTGGTTTTTAGTATTATTGCTTCAGGCATTACACCTGAAAATGCCAGATGTATTTAAATCAAGTGTGATGGTGTCACTGTATAGTAATAGTGTTTTATCAGGGGGATGAACTGGTCTGCTTTCTCTCTCAAGAGCGTTTGGGAGAGTATGATGCAGAGTGGTTTGGAAGGCAGATGGGTTCCTCTCTACAGGAGAATTACATTTTTATTAAAGTAGCTGGTTGTTACTTCAGTGGAAGGCCGGTGGCAGCTGCTGTGATCAATAGAACTGTGCTTTTTATGTAAGATTTACTCTTGCTTGTCCCAGGTTTGCCGAGAATGTTCAGCTTGCAATCGATAACAAGCCGTGATGACAAAGTAGCTTGTTTCAATTGAATTTGATGTCATTAAAAATGTTTAAAAAACTATTGTCTCTTCCACCTTTTTTTTTTTTGTAGAAAGAAGCTTTTCAATGAGAAACTTTGGTGCTGCCCTGGCAACCTAGCATAGGGAGAATAACCAACCATCTGTCTCAGCCTTGCCAATGCTGGTCTAGGGTTATCATGGCTGAATCCAGCATCTGGTAGCCCTGTGCTTAGACTGGTTTGTGGATGCAATTTCCCAGGAAAAGAGGTGCCCACTGGTGAGGGGAGAAGATTCCTGATGGTGGGCTATGATGTGATATCAGGAAGTTTCCAAAGTAATTTTAGCTGCTCCTACCTCTGGAATCAGCCTCCTTTTGGCCTTTGTTATTAAGACTCTGATTTGTAACTACAAGAATGACATTGGGATAACTTAAAGCTCTGGAAGGTAACTGTTACCATGTATCTCATAATTTTCCATTTTCAAAGTCAGAACACATTAAGTAAATATCCCTCCTGTGCCCAGAATGGATGATTATATTCTGTTCTGACTTGAAGAAGCCCTGATGCAGGGACTAACTTGCTGCAACTTTTGGAGAGCAGCCACTTCTTCTGACTCTGACTGGAGTACAATTGCAGGCTTGTCTTGTACATTTCAGCTTGTTTTATTTCCTAATAAGTTCCTCTTCTTGGGCAGGGGAGTAAAATTCTCACTCTTCCAGGAAGTCAAATCATTCCTGGCTCAGGTGGTTCAGGTCACAGTGACATAGCACGGCGGGGCAGGGGGGATCCCACAGTAACTTTCTGCAGCAAAACAAATGTTTGCAGAATTAATTCATCTGACAAGTGGTCTGAGTTGTAGATTTGACTTTTTCTCTCCGATCTGCAGAATTGTGTCTGCATTTAGAGAACCTGATATTTGCTAGGGAAAGCAGCCCTTACAAATCAGCTTCCAGCTGTTGTGGGGTTTTAGTTGGTTTTGGTTTTCTGGTTTTTGGTGGGATTTTTTGTTTTGTCCCACATCCTGCTTTAAAAGCATCCTTGCACCCAGAATGTTCCCATCAGCAGGTATTTTAAAATCACAGCCAGGCAGAGAGAGATATGTGTGGCTACAGAACTGCCTAATCCTTCCTCCTAGGTGAGTCTGCTGGGTTAGCTATTTCCTCACAGCAGGTAGTCCCTCCTCTGACAGCTTCCCAATGAGGGGCTGCAACAGCAGAATAAGATGAAGGGGAACGGAATGAAATACACAAAGACTCAAACCATCTTGCTACCTGCAGTTGGTACAGGAGAACACTCTCTTTAGATGGGCTTAGAGGTAGATGGAGCTGAAGTCTGACAAATGAGCTTGGAGACCCTGCTGTGTGCTTGGAGCAGGGGGAAGGCAGGATGAAGCGACTGTAGACCAGGCTGACAGACGGACTTTGTGCTGGTTGCTAGGCAAAGGCAACTCATGCCTGAGCCAGCAATCCCCAAACACTCCTGAGGAGCACCAGAGCTGGAGATGAGGGTTGCTGCTATTCTAGTGCCAAGAAACAACACTTTCTTTTGTTAAGAGCATGGTCCTGCTTTATTTGTTTCCCCTCCAGCTGCTGGGCATCAGTAGCAAGTTTAACTCTGCCGCGGGTGGGGAGTATTCCTCACTGTGGCCTGCTTCACGTCTTTTGTTTTGTTCTGTTCTGTTACAATTTCATAACCTCAGCAACAAATTTCTCCCCCTCCTCCCTCCTTATTCCCCCTCTCCCCTCCTCCCCTTACTCCAATGGTTTATGAGTTTTGTGCTCTGTGGCCTATTAAGGTTCAGTTCCCAGCCAGTAAAAATGAGGAATTGGTTCCTGCCATTCCACGCAAGGAGGTTTAATGCACTCGGTCTCCTGGAAGCCTAAATGTTTTGTATCAGTGATAGTTGTGTAACATAAAGCCTTAATAAAGGTTTATAAGGGAAGGGATATGAAATGGAGCGTATGGAGTTCAGCTCTGTCTGTGGCTCTGTTGGCGAGTTAAACCAGAGAGAATATTTCTAGGAGGGTTGGGAGTGATGTGTACAAACACCCAATGCTGTGACACCCCCATCCCAGCTGTGTTGCCTCAGCCCTGAGATAACAAACTCACCATCCTCTGAACCCTGCATGAGAATGGTGAAGCACTGGCCTGAAGGGACATGGTTCAGTTAGAGGTGTGGGTTTCCAGGGGGGACTCTTGTGTGTCTCAATCCTGAGGTGTCCTCTGCTGCCCACCTCTCCAGAATCCTTGGAGAAGCACTTCCCTGCACAAGCTCTCTCCAAACTTGTGTATGCAGGGAAGGTGCCTGTATGTAGAGGTAGCAGCTAGAGGGGCATCATCTCTCTATACGCCTTACTCAACTTTGGGCTGAAAAGCTGGGTTTTGCTTCCACTTCATCTTTTGCTTGATTGTTTTGCAGTGATCCTTGAAAAACGGCTTGCTGTCACCTCCTTTTTCTGTCACCTCCATTCACTGTCTCACCTCTTGGGTTGTAAGCTCTTCAAGATAGTGTCTGCTCCTGTGCAGTCCATCGGATAATCTTTCTTCAGTGGTCAGTGAGGCATCTAACACACATATTTAATATTTAATAGTCTTGTGGGACTCAGATGGGAAATAGAGAGACAGTCTCATACCTATCCCTTGTCTTTTCCCCTGTTTCAAGTAGAGTGCCACATAGAGTTACAACTAGCCTGCCCCATCACTTGATAACACATAAGCTTTTTATGAGCTTTCCCATCAAAATTCTTGAAAGTAAGTGCATGGGAATGCATTTAGTAGGGTTTGAGGGGTGCCCTTTAGCTGCCTTATGGTATGTAAACATGAAGGTATTTTTTGTGGCTTTGTTCTTTAGCAAAGCAGCAAATCCTTTCCTCTTCATTTTATTGAAATGCCTCATAAACATGAGCTTTTAAAGGGATAAGGATAGCAGGTTTTTGACATATAGGGAGTTTGGTTTTTCCCCCCAGATCTTTGAACAAACGGAAGAAAAACATGAGAATGTCTTTCCTTTTCAGTCAGTCTTGTGTTCTCAATATTTTAAATTTTATCTTTCCAGAAGTCTTCATGGGGGTGGGGAAAGCACTGATTTTTATTTTGTTATTGCTGTTGTTTTCTGTGTTCAGAACCTCTCTGGTCCTAGACCCAGTCCCATTCCCAGTCACCTCAAATTCAGATTTCTGTACGGTTTCTATTTTTATGAGAAGGACTTGAAAGACAAACATAAAAGTTTTGATGACTTTGGAAAAAAAAAGTCTTCTGATCATAAGGTCTGTTTCTTATTTCTTCAATATTGTTCTTGCAGTCTTTCCACAATTTCAGAAATTTAAATTCAGATCTAATTACAACTGATTTAATTGTCAATTTTTAATATATATGTTTTCAGGCTTAGATTTCAAAGCCAACTATGTTCAAATATAGGTATGGTGGTTTGGGTTTTTTGTTTGCTTTTTTAACAGGTGAGATGAAATAACTGTGGGGATGGTACATAAGGGATCAGTGGTCTAGTCCTTAATATTGCAAGAAAAATGCAGGAAGAGTTTAACTCTAAGAAAGACAGTGAACTGCCTTTAGTGATTAGAAATGGTGCTTCTGTAAGGTGTAAATTTCTCACTAATGTATTAAAGGATATTAACAATAAAACCTAAAAATGATGGATGAATATTGCAATGAACTTTTTCATTGCTGATCAGGTTAATATATGGGATGAAGAAGAAGGCTAGTATGAGGCCTTCTAAAGGTCCTCAGGAGTTATTGCAGAGAACAAAAAGCAGAGATGAAATAGAGAAAATAGATATGGATAATAACTATGCTCCTGAAGAGATGCTGTTTTCTCCTGTACAACAGAGGTGACAGAGTAATAGCAAGTGAAAACTGAATTGGTGTTTCAGTAACTGCAAATTCTTGGTCCATGCCTTAGTATCCTGCTGCTGTTCTTGGGTTACTCTGGTGAGAGGACAAAGTAGTCTAAAATTAATATACTTGTCTAATGATCCAACCCACAAAAAATCATGGGGTTTTTTGAATGCTGATAGGCTGCTTCACATGTTGTTCACCCGCAAGCAGCACAGGACAGCTGTAGCTCACCTAGTTTTGTCTCTGGAGCTGCCTTAAATGGCACAATTTGCCATCCTGTGTTTCTCAGTACAAAAGTTGATGTCCAAAAAAATTTCAACCATTGAAAATGTCATGACTGACTTTCTCTGATGGATATATTTCTTTGGCTTGGCATAAACAGTATTGCCAGGGACATGATACCATGGATTGGTGTGGGGTACCCATAGAAAGGATGGTGACATTAATATCATACCCAAGTTCACTTCCACTCCTTCAGAAAACTTCCTGTTCAGCCTAGATTAAACTACTTTGTGTTACACTCAGAAGAGCATTTCAGATGGGGGACTCATATGGATCAATAGGGATCCATTGCAGATACAAGCTCTGGTTCTGCCTTGGCTTCATTTCCATGTGTATAAAATGGTGAGAATGACAACCTCTGCCTCACAGAGCAGGAGGACAAAATACATTAAATACTGAGAGCAGCTCAAATGCTGTGTGATGAGAAGACACACAAGTACCAAGTTGCAAACACTTCAGACTAAAATGCCAGCAGGAAGAACAACTTCAGCATTGGAAGTAAGTCATCAGGGTATCTGCAAAGGGAAGAAAAAAAAAAACCTGCTTGAAAGAATCCCCTGAACAAATTAAATCTTGAGGCCTAAAGACAAAGGGAGAGAGAATTAATTTTTCTACAGATATGAAATGTTCTGAATCAGATAAGTCTTGTCATTAGAAAAGGCACTAAGCAGCAAATGTCTGGATAATACCGCCAGCTCCAAGCTTCTCTTGGAACCTCTAAATACATTAAATCCATAAAACTAAATGAAAGCAGCTGCAGTTTTATAGAAATAAAAGGCTCTCATATTAAAAAGCTAAGAGCTTATGAAATGAAAGAAAAAATAATAATAAAATTACAATGGGGGAGGAGGAAAGAGAGAGAGAAGTGAAAGTTAGAAACATAGGTTCCTAGGAAAGGATGATGCAAAAAGCTTTAAGTTAATATGTGAGAATCCTGCAGAGACAAAATAACACACATTCAGTGCTCAGTAAAAAAGAATAATAATTTTTTTAATTAAAATATTTTTGGCTTTAAAGATAGGTTTTAATGTAAAAATGCCATTTTGCCATAAAACTTTTTAGAGAATTGTGCTTTCTGAAATTTTGGGGGAGGCCCAGAGGATTTATCCCTATTCTCATTTCTACTTCAGTTTTCTGAACTGAAGCATTTTGACTTTCCACTTTGAAACGTAATTCTTTCACCTTTTTAAGTTACAAAAAAGATAACTCTTTTTGTCCCTTTCTTCTTTTTTTCTTAAATGCATCAGTGCATAGAAATAGCCAAGCACATTTTGTGAGAAATTCTGCTGTTTCTTCTCTTTGTGGGAAATGGAAACAAGGTTTCTATCCAGCAGTAATTCCTTGTGTCTTATGCATCCTTGAGGTTCTGAGAAAAGAATGAAACTGGAGGTGGGGGAATAGTGTCCGCAAAAATAACTTTCATTTGTATGCAAATTTGCTTTCATTAGGATTTTCAGTTCTTCTTTCTTAGATGTATTACAGCAGTGTTTGGAGGCCTGCTGTACAAACACATGAATTCTGCGTTGCTAACATCCCTTTGTGCAAGAGCCGTTGAGCCACATCTGCATGATTTAAGCAGAGCTGCCACTTGTTGTGTCTTGGTTTTTGCAGAGCTCTTAGAGGAGATACATCTTGCCCCAACTATGATGTTTGAAAGTCAACCGTCCATGCATGATTGGGCTGTCTTAAACCCATTTTATAACCGGGAAAGGGACAGGAATTTTCAGAGACACATTTGACCTTTGTCTGTTGGTCTGCATTGTCCATAAAAAGAAGTCTAGATTGAATAACTCAAACTTGGAGTTCAGATCACTGACTCCCACTTTATGATTCTTTAACTTGCAGGAACCACTCTGACCAGATGGATGCTTTCTGTTGAAGTTGTGCATCACAGGACTGCTATTTTGCCAGCTATTCAGGAAAACATGCATGTGGCCCATCCTAAAAGTAGCCTTGATATGTGGTGATTTAAGTAGGCCTTCTCCTGTTTGCTTTGATTTTTTTTAGTTTTTATGACATGGAAAGTATGAAGAGGGTGAATGTGGTTGAACATCTTATTCATAGGAATAATTACTATTGTAAGGCATTTGAAGGGAAAACAAAGAATTATTTGATTCCCACAAAGAGAAAGGCAAGAGCTGAGACAATGAGACATGAATACATATTAAACCAGCTGCCCTTAAGTAGAGTATGGACTCGTAGTTAGAGCTGACCTAAGCTGTCTTCCTGACTGTGTCACTGGTTTGATACAAGATGATGGGTGATTTGGGTAAAATCCTTCCCCGTTAGTCATCTTACTTGAATAAAAGAAATAAAAGCTCAGATGTTACTACCAATGATTTTATGCATCAGACTTATTGACATTAATGAGGCCTTACAAATGTTAAAAAATAACGATGATAATGCTTTAAATCTTGAGCCGGATGCTAGTTCTCAGCAAAACAAAGTATTTTAAGTGACATTGTCCTTTAAATTCCTGTAGTGTTTTGCTTTTTAACTTGTTCTGATATGTCAAGCCTTTGGAGCAGTATTCTTTCCTGATCCTCTTGCCTTGGCAGGAAGACACAAAGGCCAAGGAAAGTTGTGTGATTTATTCTAATTTTCCTTAGAACCTCTCTCTTGATACACTGAAACTCCAAGTGGGCAAACACTCCCAATCCAGGAAGGCAAAGCTTGTCTGATGTTACCATGACAACCTGAGTGTAATTAAGGCCAGTTTCAGCTACTAACAGCTGTGTGCATTTTATCTGTCATGAAGATTATACACACACACACACACACACACAGAGATAAATATATATCTACATGGAAGTGTATAGTGAAGATATCTGCATCTATCTAGCTGTACATAAACCTACACCTAAATTGCTGCACCCATGCACTTCCATATTAACTGAGCTGAATAAAAAAAGAAATTGCAAAGACCTTGCTGTTCTTAAGGATGCTGAAGCACCAGAGCTTCTCCATTGCCTTTCTTTTTACAACCAACCATTTTTAATAAAGTGTGGGGAAATAAATATTCATAGCCAAGGAAAAGGAAACCTTGCTTCAGGGTTAGAGTTTCCAGCATCTTTTCAGGCTGGTCATAGAGACTATAATTTTTGTTCCTATTAAGGAGGAAATAGGAGCTGTTTCCTAGCATTAAGTGTCTCTTGCAAATGCATCAAGTTCTGAAATAAGCCATTTAACCTTTAGGTAGCTCTTCCTGTCTTCCTGCAGGAAGCCGTTCTCACGTGCATTGCTTCTGCACTCAGAATGGTGTGTGCTGTGGTGTGCCTCAGCACCATGCTCCTTGGAGTGCCAAGTCTCCAGGCTGTGTTGAACCCTCTGCATTCTAGGACACTGTTGGCACTGCTCTGCCTGGGTCCTGTGCAGTGGACAGCAGAGGTCAGGAGCTGTTTCCCTCACAGAAGAGAGAATGGAACATGCAGGAAGGGATACTCAGACCACTCAAAAATAGGTGCCAGACCAATGTCCCTTGGTAGCCAACCAAGACAAGAACCTTTTAAGAGCTACCTATAGCAGGTATGTTCACTATCAGCCGTGACACTCCTGAGCTCACTGACTTTCCCTGCCTGTGCAAGAGGCTGCATTGGGCCTATTTGGAGGATGTGAAGACCTTTCATTGTGTGGCAGTGGTTTACAGAATTGTGGCCTAAAAAACAGTAGTTCAGTTGATTGTGCTGAAGGTAAACACGTTTGCTGTGAGTGTGGCTCTTAAAGGATGTGGGGGTTTCTGAGATATCACGCATAACTTGTCTGAGGCTGTGAATATATTAGGCTCCCACTAATGTTTAGATACACATCTTTCCATCAGAGGAGTTTAACTCTTCATGGAGCCCATAGGGATACAGTAAAGCATGGGGAACTTTATAATTAATAGGTTTTTTTCTAATATCTGTATAAATTGTCAGAAATTACACCAGTTTCAGTAGGAAGTGATGGTCAAGGGCTTAAGTCAACCATTTATGGAAAAATAAAGGAAGATAAAGAGGCAAAAAAATGAAGAACTGCTCTTGGGAAAGAGTTCACAAAGTAAATGCAGTGTAATGAAGGCAACGATGGTATTCAAAAGACAATAAACTCTGGACATATCTTCTAAGAGCTAGATTTTTGTTGTTGTTGAGGTTTTTTAATGTCCTCTAGGTTTGCACCTGCTGTAAACCATATAAATGTGGATGTCTAGAGTGTGTTTGGCTGGCCTTTGGGTTTTGGTTCGGTTTTATTTTTGTTTTTTTTTTTTTTTAATTATAATAATCTGAGCTGGTGAATACAGCTGCATTCTCCTGCTCTTTCCCTTTGTATATGTGAAATTATAGGTGCCAAGGGATCCTGTGAACTTTCTAGTTTGGGAAGGAATCTCATTGCGATCTGCATTTTGGGAATGCAGAATTTCCCCTGAGTAAGTGAACAGGGTTATGTCCCTGAATGCTTTTTGCCTGGGGGACAAAGTGGAGAGAGGCTGCAGGCAGAGAAGCCAGCAGTGTGTGATTATGTCCATAAGGTCCTGTGTCTGAGGAACAGTTCTCAGAGGTCATCTAACTCTTCGCAACTCTGTTTTTGAGTGTCTGGCTGCAGAAAGGTAAGTCATCTGGCATCACTGCTTGAAATTCTTTGTCTCAATCTACACAGACTTCTTTCTCAGAAGGTCTCCTTAGTCATAGTGTTCCTCTTTTCACTGCAAGTGATTGTGTCTGGACACTTTTTTCTTTTCTATAGGAGATGTTTGCAAAGAGTAAGCTAGGTATTTTGATTAAAAGATACTTAAAAATCCATTGAGAATGTGTTTCATTTGTGTGCATATGACCACAGGCACGCGTAACTTGGAATATGCTCAGTCTTGGATACAATAATGACCACATCCTAGGTACAGGTATCCTGCATTGGGCACTGGTAGGGGTTTAGCTACAGCTGCAAGATAAAGTGGGAGTGGTGTGCTACAAGTTAGCCTGAATCCAGAGAAATTAGAACAACTTGAATGCCATGCTGTACATTCAGCAAGGTCTAAATGATTCCTCAGAGAAAAAAATACATTCGGCGTTTTTGTGGTATTTATATGAGGGAAGTGCTGTTCAGGGAAAAGGGTGACATGAAGGTTTCAAACAAAATAAATGGAATTTCACAAAGACATTTAAAAGGGGAAAAAATTTGGAATGGTGGGAAGATTGGGGTGACAGGAAGTAGGAGACCTTTGCAGAGTATGGAGCTTTTTGTTAGAGGAATTTGTATGGGTTTTGATTTGAAGAATTCTGTGAATGATCAAAATATATTCTGCCTCCACCCACACCTGGTTCCTTTTCTCCCAAAAAAACCCACTAAACTAAAGAAAAACTGATTATGAAAACTGTTTATTTTTGCTGAAATAATTCCAAACTCGAGATGTAAAAGAATGATTCTCAGGTTCAGCTCTTACATGTGAAAAGTTCTAGTGCATAATTTTAAGTTGGCATATGCTTTATCAGACAGGAAAATACATCTCTGAATGGAAGCAGAAGAAACAATAAACTGATAATTGGGATAATATGATACCAAGATTAGCTTCCTACATAGCTGCAATGCCTCAAGTCATTTTCTTGAAACTGTGATATACCCAGTTATATCCAAGATTATTTTGTCTTGATATATATATATATATTTATGATATACTTAAATCCCCCAGTGATGTTATATAGCTGGGTAGCCATTTTATGAAATGCAAAGTGAATACCCTCAGAGGAAAACATCAGCACCACTGCTTTTTGTGTGCCATTTTTGGGTTTCTGCTGCGCTTTTCCTACCCCATGAGAGGTAACACCATGAGGAAAGTGTTTTGCTGGCAGTTTGCATGGAGAAGTGGCAGAAGGTGAGGATGAGATGTGCAAGGGATAGAGAGGTCAAATATTTACCAAACTAGGTCACATTTTCCAAGCTCAACTTCTGGATAGCAATCACAAAGAAAAAACTCATTCCTTCAGAAACCAGGATGTGCCCTGAATAAGGAGGAGTCTGTAAGAAAATGAAAAACATGCTTATCACACAGTCAAAGGATCTACTTGGAACTGGGAGATTCAGCAGTTTAAATGTGCCTTTGGACTGTAAATAGACCCAAACCCCTATCTACCAGTCAAACAGACTCTAGTCCTTTTTAACATAAGATTTGCTTTAATTACAAAAGCATATTACCATTTATCACCACACTCTAATCCCTAACCATACACCTCCTTAGCCTCTCTTATTCAGTAACTTTACTCAGCCTACTCTAACTGATATAAATCTACATCTACATATCAAACATATTCATTAACCACTGTCAAAAAAAAAGAAACAAAACAAAACAAAACACCCTCTTCCCCATCAAGTGCAGGATTAAGCCAGTAGAGGTGTGCCTGTGCTAAGTCTTGTTTTGCTACTGCTGAAGCTGTAGCTCACCGTAGATGCCTGCATCCCTCAATAAGGGACAGGGACAGTCTCCCTGCCAGCCTTGCATGTGTAGCCCATAAATCCCTTTCCTTTCAGAGTGTAGGTGTTTGGTGTCACGGTGCTTTACACATCTCCTCAGTTGGTGCCAAAGCTGCCTGAGGTCTGCAGCAATGGATCAGGGTTTTGATGTTGGTTTGCCTGTCTGTACACTTTGCTAATCAGAATAACAAAACTGGTAGCAAATCTTCAGGTATCAGCCATACATCGCACAAGTAAAAACATCAAAAACAGTGTCTCTTCTGGTTCCTCTCCTTTCCACTTGATCTCTTACTCCATGGGATGATGTAACTGTCATTAACTGTCCTAAGTCCTTCTCCTAATTACTGTGTTCATTCCTTTCTCTCTGAGCTTTCTTGCAACCCCATTCTCTTCTCACATTTTATTTGCTTGCCCTTTCTTTTGTTTTTAGGGGACACCATTACTCTAATAGGGGAAAACAAGCATTTGCTGAGCTTGTGTACTCTGGCAGAAATGTAAGCACAAGATTTTAAACTCAGTTTTTCTTCTCATTTAATTTGAAACTGACTTTTAAAATTTTCTTAAAAGAACCAATTTTTTGCAGCATTTTTTCCAAAGGATAGATAAGTATTGTTATCTCAGTTGCGCATGGGGTATTAAAGACACGTAAGTTTGAATTAGATGAGCTCCTATGTTCTACTGAGTAACTTGTAAGCCACTGAGCAAGTAGGTTGATATCTTAGGACATTGACAAAATATAATTGTATGGAATTTAGATAAAACACCCTGAACATTAATTTTGACAGAGCTTGGATTCAGTTTTGAACTGTTAACATTTAAACTCACTTCTCATGTTTAACTGATGCAGAAATATAAAATACTTGGAGGAAGACAGAGACACTGCTCTGATTTTTTTTCTTAGGCAGTTTAGTATGTGCAAAACAAAGCAGAGGGAGATGCCTCATTGTGAAGATAATTCTTCGTGCAGAGTCTGAAAAATAAGATCATGGTATAAAGAGGCTATTTCCACACTGATGTAATTTCCTTATGGGCTTCTAATATAATTGTTTATTTTTCTTAGATTAATGTAAAAATAGAAAGAGTGCACTGAATATTTCAGGTGATCCATAAATCATACTGTGGCTATTTTGGTCTTGTCATCTCACTTTGTCCAGCTTGAATTATATTGTGGCACATGGTGGAAAAGAAAAATACTGCTCAGTGGAATTCAACGCCAAGTGTGCAGGCATGAATATAACCCCCCCCTATACACAGATATTATGTGTCCCAAAATTCAGACCATCAATCAATATTTTGTCTTTTTTTGGTCCCATTTAATCTGTCTTATGTTTTTGTTTTTGTGTACGAGTTTTTGCTGTTGCCAATGAAAACTGGGATGGAAAATCTCATGAAAGAGGCCAGTGCTTCACCATCATCTTCTCCCTTTTGCTGACTCAGGCAGTTCAGAGAAGTGTCTCAAACACAGGAATGTTTCTGAGGCTGAACTCTCAGCCTTTCATGCCTCACTTTTCAGACTCCTTGCTCTGCTTTCACAATGTTTGCTTGCTTGGTATGACATTAAAACCTACTTTGGCTGGGACTTCTTTTGAAATCTCTCTATCCAGCTATAGCAACGCCCCTATTTCCATTTTCTCCTTCCCCTCACTCTCTTCATCTGTGAATACTCAGAGCTGCTGTTGGGGGAGTGACTTGTACCAGGGCAAACTGCATTTAATTCAAGTCACTCCTTACACCTACAGAGCTGCCTTCCTGCTGTTCAGCATATGTTATGAATCCCCTCTCCATGCCTGGTCCGTCCGCCTTGGCAATTTAATTCAAGTTGCATAGCATCATGCTTACGGTCTCCAGTTTGCTCTCAAGTGTCAGCCAAGATGGCTGCTGTCATATTCACTTAAACATCCCATGTAGATGAGCCCTCTGTATGACAGGAGAAGGGATTTGGTGGGTCAAAACCAGCACGAACCAAGAGACACAGCAGTTCCTATTTCTAGCTGAGCTATCCTGACATTTCTGACCAGACTTCACATGCCACAAAGGACTGACTGCAACACACACTTTCCTGATGAGTTTCTTGTTAATTAATTATTTCTCTTCAAAGAAGTTGTTGGGGGGTTGATATATTGATACATGGTACTTGCAGCCATTCCAAAGTAGAGGTCTATCTTGAAAATTTTGGAGAATGCTTTATTAAAAAAAAATCTGGAAGGAAAGCAAAAGACCCAAATGGTCGCAGAACTTACAAAGAAAGCACTAGGGACCAGAAAAGGCAAAAAGTGAGCAGTGTTAATGCATCTGACAATCTGTAACAGGACGCCTGTTCTTGCATCCTTTGGTTAAATAAACTCAAAGTTACTGTCTAGGAGGAAAAAAGAAAGGGGGAGTGGAGGAAATAGAGAATAAAGGTGGATGGGGAACAGGGGGAAAGAAAGAGAAAGAAAAATCAATTGAAGCTGAGTGAGATTTTGTTTGCCAAGTTTCCAGCTGCTGCTCAGTGAATTTTTATGGCCAAGTTATAAACCTTTGAAAATAGGAGTTTCTAATGGAAATGCTGACAGACCCTTTATATGGTGACATTAACACTGGCCGCTCTGCAATTGTCCTTGCCTTCTTTTATTTATTTTCCTCTCTTTGTCCTTAAGGTCCTATCACACTTACTGTGATCCTGGTGAAGAAACAAAGAGAGAGAGGTCAAAATCCCTTAGAAACAGGAACTCTTTGTAAGCTGATGAAGCAGGTTGGGCGAGGGCAAATTCACTGTGTGGGGACAGAAATGTTTCAAGTTATTCTACCCTCCTACCATAAAGCCTCTTGTGATGCAAATTAGTGTTCAGTCTCCCAATATATATTGTTTTATCTTTCTTCTTTTTTTTTTCCTACTCACAGTTGTTAAATGTCTTATGAATGGTGTTCTTCCTCACCACCAATTAACAAAATAATTTTTTAAGCTAATAACAAAAGTGAGCTTGAGAGTAAAAGAAAAAAAAAATAGGGAATTGTACCTTGTGTTTTCCTTTTGACATTTGGTGTGTGTTTCAAATATTCAGGTCTCTTTCTCAGCTGAAATTAAAGTCATCTTTTAGGGGAAAATCAGTCTTTCCTACCTGTTTATTGAAGAACTTGATTATATTCTTACAGGCTTTTGATTTACTTGAGAAAGTTTAATTTTCCTTGTGTCTGAATGGCCTTAAAATTAGTCTCAGGCTGTATTTCCAAAGGACGCAGTCACCCCTGGGTTGCTGAAAAAAAAAAAAATGGTCAGGAATATGACCTTGTCCATATTTGCTGTTACAAGCTTTTCATTCATGTGTGCAGGTTGGGATGGGGAGCATCCAATGACTGCAGAAAAAAGGCTCTGTGTGGAGTCAGCAAAGGGGTTAACAATTCAGGGAGCAACTGGAGACTCTGTAAAAGACGTAAAACTTTCCTGAAGGAATGGGAGGAGAGGATGTGCAAGGAGGGAAACCAGGACATCAGTCTTGGCCCCCTCATTTCCTTCTGCAACCCCTTTGACTTGCCAGACAAAAGAGAAAAGTTTCTGCATCACCTGAGATTTAGTTTTTTCTTATCATTCTTGGGGACATTAAGCATAAAGGAGGTCTTTCATTAGAGA
Organism: Acrocephalus scirpaceus scirpaceus; assembly: GCA_910950805.1. Taxonomy (NCBI): domain Eukaryota; kingdom Metazoa; phylum Chordata; class Aves; order Passeriformes; family Sylviidae; genus Acrocephalus; species Acrocephalus scirpaceus. Next base: position 20,749,849 of record OU383776.1, on the reverse strand, counting down.
GGAGAAGAAAAGCCTCTCTGATCTTTTGAATCCTGTTACTTACCTCTTCTGGGCCTTGCTGACTCAACTTTCCATCAGCAAGCTGTTGTGTGCACCAGTGCCCTGGCAGCTGTGAGGGGGTGGGATGTCAGATTTGTGAGGAGAGGTTTCTTATAAACTGCCCTGCATGCAAAGGCTCCTCCCTGCCGTGGTGGGTGGGTCCCAGGCTGGCCCCAGAGTGAGAGGCAAGTGTTGTGTGGCAAGATGAGCATTTGTAGCTCATTTGTCTCTAAGCATCCTCAGTGAGAAAAGGTGATGACACCTTCTCCCAAGAGATGTTGGATACTCCTGTCTAGTGAGGCAGCCTGCTTGCCTGGTGGCACCACTCTCTAAAATCTGTGTATCTGTTCTTTAGAGTTTGTGCCCTGACTGGAGTCGAATACACCTGCAGAGCATTTGGCCATCATTGGATTTAATAGATCTCAGTCATGCCTCCCTGCACTCCCCAGAAGGTGGAAGTCAAATACACGCTGTACGTTTCAGTGCTCTTCAAACACATGTTTAGCATCTTAACTTTGTTTCTCGGTTTCCATTGTCGTGGCACACAAAGAGTTTAATGTTTTCATTGATATACACAGTAGCCTAATTTTTTTCCTTCTAGCCTCTGGGCTGTTGCACCACTGTTATGAGATCCCTCTTAGGAACAGCAGGGCAGAAATGTTCTTTATTATATGCTTGAATTTAACTCTTTATCTTTCTCCTCCCATTGCTTCCCCCACAGTTTCATTTGCCTCTCTGGTTTTAATTAGCCTTGCTTTTCCAATTAACATCCTGGCCGGCTGCAGTGAGGCCAAAGGAGGGAACCAGAAAGGCATGGCAAAAACCCACTTTTCTGAGAAAGACTCATGGCTAAGGCTTGGAGACTGAATTTTCCCAAGGTGGAGCTGCACTGACTGATTCTTAATAAAAGGAGAATTTGGGGCCCAGCGGCACTGTGGATTTGTAACAGGCATTGTTCCTTGAAAATATTAAGCTCAGTAGGAAGCACATTCCCCCTTGGCCTCTCCTAGTCTCAGGTAGTGATATGGAAAGTATCATCACATTTGAACCCCTTGCAACTTGTCCCTAGGTGGTAATGCTTTATGAATACCACTGAGCAAGCAAAAAGAAGAAAGGAAACAGGAAAATAAAAGATTAAAGCAAAACCTTTTGGCTTGTCCCCCAGCACAATCAGCTTGGTATTTTCAATAAACGTTTAAAAAAAAAAAAGCAAAAAAAAAAAAAAAAAAAAAAAGGCAAAAAAAAAAACCAAAAACACCTTAGCAAAACCCTTAATTGGGACTTAAAGATTTTCTCAGACATTTACCAAAAGTGTCAAACTGCTTTAAGTACATCACCTAATGTGGTATATTTATCCTCTCTAGCCTGGCACTTGCTTTTGATGAAGTGAGTCTGGATTTTCCTCCCTGATTTTCCCTCGCCTGCGCATACCCAGCAAATGGTGGGGCACAGGCATTGTTGAAGTGTGGTCCCCTCATCCAGCAAGGACAAACTGGCTCTCCTGGTCCCAGACCTTCCATAATGATCCATCCTTCCATAGGGGGTCACAGCAGATCACAGCCAAGGAAAAAGGGTCCTGGATCAGCCTTGTTCCCTGGGGTGCAGTGTAGAGAAAGGGGGTGATGGTGACTTCCTGCCAGTGATGCTTTCTCCAGATTTCCTTTCTCTGTCCAAACTGTGTTCTCTGGCTGGGGGCTGCCCTGCAGTAACAGAGTCCTTGATCCTAGTGTAGCTTAGCAGGAATCAAAGCCTTCTAGGAAAGAATTGTAGGCACAAATTATATACATGCATATTTGTATTCAGATTGGATATGTTCAGATGATATTTCTAGAAAAATAGCATCTTGTAAGACTATCACTTTCTAGAGAATATTTTTATTCTGATACAGCCAATATCTGTTTATTGGCACAACCAAAATTTGAAAAATGGCTTTGATCAAGACAGGGAATCTACCTTAAAAAAAGACAAATTAACATTTTAGAGAACACTTTTCCACCAGTGTTCTTGAACAGACTAAACTATCAGAACTTTAATTTTTTCTCTCTGTCTCTCTTCCTATTTCTGCTCATTTTTGTAGCTGTGGTCATGTATCCTTAATTCCATTCAGATTTTTTCCTATGAGAAGATGGTATTAAATTAATAACTTTGCTGGAAATACAAAAAAAAGAATGTAGCCAATATATAAAGTACCTGGAGATTTAGCACTTTGCTGAAGAAATTAATAATTACAACAATATGAATCTCATTGCTTTGCCCAGCCCACTAAAAAAATTAACAACTCTCTTCCCCTCTAGAGGTAAAAATCTTATTTTGATCTGTCAGGAATATACTTTTGTTGCCTTTGCAATATCATTGTCAGTGCTGAGACAGGGGAGAGGAAGAAGATTCTATGTAATGAAATGGGTTTTGAATCTAAATATTTGATCACATCATTCTCTGCAGAGATTTTTTTTTCCTTATCTTACTTCCAACAGTTTATTTTACCCTCTTCCCACTAGGATGGTGTAGCTTTAGTCACACTTCCAAAAGAGCTCCGTGTTAGACCCTGGCTTCAGACCTGGAAGGGTTATTATTAATAGTGATGTTCCTCAGTAAACTTGCCTACCAAGGTTGCTCAAGCCAAGATTGTTTAGGAAACTCCACTGGGATACTTGTAAGGGACAATTTGGGTCTAATGTACTAGCATTTAATGGACAAATCTATTTAGATCCCTGTGTTAATATAAAACAGTTTTGTTAGTTGTGAAGCAGGCACAAAGCACTAGTAATAACAGCTGTGAAACAGAGCCAATTTGAGCATCAGTGGCCACCTGAATACTGGAAATTCAGGGCACTTTTAAAGCCTCTCTGTTCTTGATGAATAAAATTGGATTGATGTAAATTTCATTATAAAACAGAAATTCTGACTTCCCATGGATTTTTTTTTTTTTTTTTTTTTTTACTTATTTGAAAGTAAAAATTACATTTTTCTTTATAATTTGATAGCTAGGGGAAGTATATTCCCTGATTTTCCATGGCTTGTTTTAGAAGGCTGATCCTAGGCTGGTCTTGTAATTCAAAAGGATTTGGAGCCTGTGTTAACATGATGATGACAATATTGGTGCTAATAATTTTGTGTTTCACTCTGCCTTGTTCTGCTATATTGCAGTTTTAAGACTGGACAGGCTTCTCTCCTGCTCTTTGGGTAGATCTCAGCCAACTCAGGGTGTTGCTTTTTTTTCCCTGGTAAAGTGTTGCAGTAACCAGAGCTGCCACAGAATTGAGGAGTCAATGGAGATTTCTGAATAAAGAGAGGTGATTTGTAGCTTCAGCATTGCAGCTCCCAGTGTGGGATGAAATTGTCTCAGAATCCAGCCAGGTCCCCAGTTTGTGTGACAGAGAGAAAAGAGGGTACAGAGAGCGGGGAGGAGGAGACAAAGAGAGACACCAAACCATGATGCTGTCACTTTCTTCCTACCCCCAATTACCCATATTTCCCTTTGTCTGCCCCTTTTTAAAATCACATTTGCCACAGCTCACAAAAGTGGTCTTTGTGTCTGTCCTTTTCTTTCCACATTGAATAACAGAGTGGTTTTAGGTTTCCTTTTTGGAAGACTAAATCCTCACATGCTAGGGTCTTGTTCAGAATCTAACAGTCAATTTGTGTTCACTGTGGCAGGGGGAGTAACGACCTTATTTGGAGAAAGCATGAGGGAAAAAAACAAAAGCCATTTTTTCTGGAATATTTCTGAAAGAAACCTTGTAGAAGGGCAGAAAGTTACAGATGATTTAGCATTTTTTCTCTGGGACAATTGGGTGGAGGGAAGTTTTTGGACAGCAGGGAAGTAGAAACTGAAGGTATGTGATGCTATCTAAGTGTTGGGTAGCAACACAGCAAGAAACAACACAAGAAGCAAAAGGCCGTTTGACCAGCCCGTCTCCTGTGTCTGCAACTGCTGTGCTTTTAAAAGATATATTGCTTTGGCTTTTCTTCCTGGGGCCTGTGGTGGATAATACCAACAGTTTTTGTGCTGCCCTGGTATCCTGTGTGCACCAGTGTAGCTCAGTCTTGCCATGACCCTGTGAATATCACTTTCAGTGGCACGGATCCATCCTGTTGCTCTTGACTCTGTGGTGCTGTGCAGGCTCTCCTGTAACTGACAGGTGCATTTCTCGGGGGACTTATTTGTCAACCTGGAATTCCCCTTCCCCTGCTTTAGCAAAAACCTGTCAACATGATTAGCATGGGGACTGCTGATTCACCAAGTAGGAAACAAGAGGAGATTGTTTATTTGCTAATGTCAGATGTCAGTTCAAGGTAATCTCTGATCCTTGGTCAGGTCTCAGGAAATGAAGCTAAGTGATACCTCGGCCAGTTTACTTTGACAGAAGAAAGATATTTTTATAAATTAGATTAAAAAGAAAAATATAATCCCCAGTGTATCATCCCTTTGAAGTTATCTTCATCCACCTTTGTGACTTTTTATTTAAAAAAAATAACCTAATCCTGTTCCAAGTTCCAAGGAGAATTAGAAGAGGATGTAGGGGGTAAAAAAAAAAAAACAAACCAAAAAAAAAAACAACCAAAAACCACCAAAACCAAGAAAAACCCCACCAAAACAATGGAAAGCCTTAGTGCTAACAGATGGGTAAAAAGCATATATAAACTACATCGTCAAAGGACCTTACTGATGGCAAGTTGTATCTCCTTAATAGAAAAATGTGAAAGGTGTTTAATTTGTGGGATAAATTAATGGTTGGCAGCATGAAAAATCCATACAGTACACAATATCCACCAGTCCTCTCCTCTGTTGGATTCCATATCCAATATTGATTGTGAACAGAATATTTTTGGCTTTTAGCAGTGGGTAATACTAAGATTTTACAGAGCTGATTACATATCTCATGATGCCTGCTCTTTACATAAACTGGATGAGACTGGATATATTTTTAAGTCTGAGCCAGAAGATGACTGAATTCCCTCCCTAAAATCCCTCTGATTTTAAATTGTTGCCTAAAGTAGAGTCTTAATCAGTCGCTGGTGCAAATGACTGGTGAGCAGCTGCCAGCCTAATCCAAACCTCACTGATGTTAGTAGGAATCCTTAACTGCATTGTGAATGGTCCATGAAAGCAAGTAGCCTGAGATTTTCCTTCCCACTTAAAACCCACACAAAGGGGCTAGGAAAAAACATCTCAGGGTCAATATCTAATGGAGAACAGTGTTAATCTCTTAAAAAGTGTTACTCACAACTTGTTTGTCATGTTGCCATTCACATACAATCCTGACTCCTTGCCCTCCCATGCTACCCGTGAATGTGCAGCCCCTAAACTGGAGCTTGGTCTTGGTCCCCTCAGAACAGAATTTCCCGCCACTGCAGGCAGGAAGAGAAGAACTCTCGGGCAGATACTCAGTGGCAGAATTTGAGATAAATGAATCCTTGTCTGCTACAGTTCCCTCCTAAATACCCTTACTAGCATCCTGGTGAGACGAGTCTCCATTTCTGGTCTGATGACAGAAACAGATGATCTTTTAATAGTTCCAGTGGTGGGAATGCTGTTCCCCCGTCTTCTGACGAGGAGTTTAGAAACCGACAGGTAATTAGCAGGAGCAGCTGTTCATATGAATAGGCCTATGTCCAGCTTTCCCCTCTTCAACTGTTATGCTCTGTGGAAACAGGGAAAAATGATATATCAGTGCAAGAGCAAATTCATTTAATGTTCTTTTTCCTCTACTTCATCACTTACAGTAGTTCCAACAGTACTGATGTCATGTCAGGTACCACTTAAAGCTGAGACCTGCTAAAGAATAAGACCCTTGACATTTATGTCAATGGATTCAGAATTTATGCTCTTTGTTATAGTATATGACACCTAAGGGGTTTTTTTATCTATTTCTCGAAATTCAAAATTCTAAATTTTCTGTTTTCAATGGTGGTTTTGTTCAGAAAATATAACTAAGTGCATTAAAACAATCTGCTGCATAGAGAACTTCAAATAGAAAGAAGATAAAAGTAAATTTTTTAGAGTTCTTTGGGGGGGGTTTCTGCTTTGGTGTCTTCTATGTCAACATTTTGTGAGGCGGGTGGTAAAGGAAAAAATACGCTAGAGGCTTCAGTATAAATTAAGACGTGCTTTCCAAATCATTAAAGAGAATTGTTAATATTCACAGACACTTCCAGGGGTCAGTTCAGCCTACCTAGGATCTGAATTGCCATCTGGCTATGCCAATCTCTGCTCATTCAATACATAGTGAACTTAGGGACTAGACTCCTAATACTAAGACGCTGTTTCCAATTTTGTATTAATATTCTACTCAGATATGGAAGATTGTACTTCCATTAGAATCATCTAATTCAGAGGGTGCTTTTTTTTTTAATGTGAGCTGTTGCCTTGTCAAAAGTAGTTCTGCTGGTGATGTAGTAATTCAGATTGTAAAGTTATGCATCAATAATTGTATGTTGGGTTCAGTGAGAGGCAGGACCCTGAAGGGCTAAGCACCTCATGAATGTGCAGAGATGTCCCTTGCCTTTGGGAGTTTTCCAGTGTGGGGAAGGAGTACAGAGGGATGGCAGAAAATTGGAGTAAATGAGGGCTTGTTCACCAGCAGCCAGCAGTACAGCTGTGAAGAGAACTGGTGATTCAGCCTTGTGTCTTTGACTGCCTGCCCCTGATTCACTCCAGCTGAGGTGTCAAGTTAGGAGCTAATCTCCTTCAGTTCACTCTGCAGTCAATGAAATCTCTTGAAGCGTTTCTGAAGGACAGGTTATTTAAGAGCTTGAAGTTAATGAGATAAATTGAACACTTGGTGCCCCTTTAAGTTGCTGTCACTTCCTCCCATTGAAATCTCCAAAGTGCATTTGGTATGGCAGCATGACAAATCCTAAGCAACCATAATGACAACTTCAGTCTCTAACACCAGTTAGCCAATATAATATAAAAGTGTTAGTAGTAGATGTTGTGGTATGGGTTAGATATGCTATTTCTCTAGCTGGGAGAGGTGCTCCATGCAGAGCCCCATCAATAGCTTTGGAAACCATACTCACTGTTGCTAATTGGATCCTCTGCATTTTCTAAATTGAGGGAGAAATGCTGGAACTGAGAGAGGCTGGAGCACCTCTTTAACCTATTCACTCTGCAGCACTTCTGCAGCTGCAACCATTGTTTTACCAAGTAATTTCCAGGAATCCAGACCAAGGTGATTACATGATCACTACAGTGGCTTCTCTGAAGAGACAGAGTGATTAAATGTGTTGATTAGAAATTTGCTGCTCACCTCTGATAGCAGTGACATGGATCAAAAAGTCAGCTGCAGGTGAAGAAAACCAGCCTGTCTTTTGAGAAGAGCTGAGTACATTTCTGTCAAATTCTTACAATAGTATAGCACAACTAACAAGTGAGCAATGGGCTGAAAAGTTTTCTAGGTAATTAATCTACGATATAAAAAACAGATGCATGAATTAAGATATTCTATGTCTATCCCATGCATGGATATTTTGGCAACAACTGCCTACTCTGTTGCTACAGATACTCAAGTAAACCAGCTGCCTTAGACTTGAGCAAGTTTTTGTCCTTCATCTCTTCTGCCTCACCTAGCAATATGGTCACTCTGACAAATTGTAAAGTACCTCAGTTTTGCCTTGAAGAGGAAAGTCTTTTTTACATTAAAGTGTATATTTAGGGTTTCCTGCTGTCTACTGCAGGAACATGGCTTATGTGGGACAGAGAACTGAGATGAAGGACTCAGGGTCCCTGTAGAACCTGCAGAACACAAGGATTAGATGTCCAACACAAGAAGGCTTCTCCCTGTTTTGGCATATAATGGGTGGTGGAGTAGAAAAGACTGGCTGGTGCACTAGTCCAAAGCACAATGCTTTGTGTGTTTTCTCAAATTTGTTAAATCTAGAAACAGGTACATATTTTCAAAGGACTTATTGGCAAGAGTTGAAATTATTGTTTGAAATAGTGTTGCTTAGGTGTTGTGGTCTGTTGTGCTTTTGTTTCTGTAAGCATTCAGTAATAGACAATGGCTATTCTGATATTTTGGGTGGTTTTTTTAAATATGGAGACAAAATCTACAGCAGCATGGGAGGGGGAATGTTTTATACATAATGTACTCTTCTCATTTTTCCTTCTTGTCTTTTGATTTTGCTCCTTTGACTCAAATTACAAGGGGTTCAGACATTGCAAGTGTGTTTTCATGGTGGGGTTCCAGAATGATCCAGAGGGATGTGCAAGCTAACATATGATGCACATTAAATTTCCTCATATAATTTACAGATTTTACAGAAAACCTGTGATGAAACTAAGATTTCAAACCTGATTTTCCTGTGACCCAGTGATTTAGGAGCAGAGTTGGACATTTTAGTTAATTTTTTAGTTTATCAAGAGTGTGTTGGATAAACTAATTTGGGTTAGATTTTATGAACATTCTGGATAACAAAAAGATGTGAAATGTCATATTAGGATGTTTATCTCTCCAGAATGTTGCACTTTTCTTGGCCCTAGGAGGCCTCTGTCTCAAAGAAACTTTGCCATTCAGCTACCTGTGAATAAAAGATCCTTCTCTAGGTCAGCAGAGCAGACCACAAGCTTTTGAACAAGACCAGACTAAGGTTGGTCCCCTTGGCCACTGAATAATTGAGCAGACAGGAGATGTCACAAAAAGTGACAAAACAAAAATTTTGAGGCTGCTGTCATTTTTGTTACACTGCACAGAGAAACAGTGTTTTACTTGAAGAGTTTCACAGAGAAAAGAGAGGTACAGAATTTTTATTTCTCCAAAGGCTCCTTAGCAACAATACTTTTTGCTTCCAGTTGGTGCCACACCTATAGACTCAATCCCTCACCAGTGTGACCCCCACTGAACCTGGCGATGAAGCTGCACTCCCCAAGTTAAACTCCATTTGTCGTGGCAGGTCTGAGTGTGGCATTTTGAACTCACTGAGTATGGCCTTAGGCTCTTCTGTCTTGAAAGGAGCTGTATTTCCATCTCAGGTATAGAGAGACTTTTTCATTCTAGACAGGACTCAGGCCTCCTTGCTTTAGTGATGCCTTGACTTCTCTGTTGCTCAGTGTCTGTCTGCACTCCTGACACTGCTTCCTAGTGCTTCACAGGCAAAGGCAACAAGAGCCATAGTTATGTATAATGCTGTCACTGGTTGCAAATGAGGCTCAAGAGCTTCAAAAATGTTTAGAAAGTGTGACAGACCTAGAAGATCAGTGTGTGAAATAACAAGTCAATAAATACATAGGCGTGTGTATAGAAGTCAGAAGACTACAGTGTCAGGATTCAGGAGCTGCCAATGTGTGCAGCTTAACCAGCTGGCCAGTGTAACCAGTTATTTCGTCTTAAATTTTCATCCATTTTTCCTACTCATATTTTTAACCTATTTATTTTCTATATTTTTAATTTTTTTTAAACATGTGAGTAAAATGAGAGTAAACATTATTATAGCGTAGAGGCCAAGAAGCTATATCTTTGAAATCATCACAATACTTTTTGAATTCTCTCTTAAACTTGGGTTTCTGAGAACATGAGTCTTAAACATTTTTATTGTAGCTCTATTTTCCATTCTTGCCTTTTTTCAGTCCGTTGAACTGACTAGCCAAATCGTTCACCCTCTCCCTCTTCCTCTCTCTCCCTCCTCTTCTGGAATAAGCTCTCTCAAATGTATTCATTTCCTACAAATCTAATGAAAATAAGGCTGTGGATAGAGAGGGAAAGCCTGATTCTCACTGAGGGAAAAGCCTTATTTGGGATTAAGCACATTACTTTGACAGCAGAGGATCCAAACAGGGAGGAAGACTGGATAAATTAATGCTCAGTAGTTCCATCATTTGTGCACCCACATGCAGATTTCCTGGCAATCTGTTCTTTCAGAAAGATAATATTATTTAAATAAACAAATAAATTTTTTAAAAATTTAAAAGTATAAGAACTGTATGCTAATTTTGAACAAAAATTCATTTTCCACCTGGATGACCAGTTTGGCCTAGGTATGACCACAAATCGGTTTTAAACCAGAACTTTTTCTAAGCATTTATACTAGGGAAAATCACTGTACCTTCCTCAAAACTCCCTGGGCCCCATGGGATGGAGAGAGGGACAAGCAATTTACTGGCACTAAATAGAAAAATACTATTGGAGCTGCATATTAAATTCTTTCCTTCTTTTAAAAAAAAAATGGGGATAGGTGTCACTGACCTGAAAGTGCTGCAGAAGAGTCTCCCACAGGAGCTTAGCTGCAGTGGGGTGTAGCAGCCATGAGACCAGCACCCAGCAGTTGTGCACAGAGCTCTAGGACAGGAACCCACCCAAAACTGCTGGTGAGGGATTTTTGGAGACCCTTAAAAGGGACAAACCTATACATGTAACTTGAACACAGTCCAGTGTGGTCCCATCCATTCAATATGTCCTTCTCACTCTATCTCCACCCAAATAAATTAGCTTTTCTCTAGTACCTGCTGGATTTTGCATCCCAAACCTTCACAGAGAATAGATCTGCTGATCTGCCCTGAGTACAAGATACCCTTCACTGCTGCTACAGCAGGGCTGCCAGGATACTCCTGCCATCAACAGAGCTATGCATCCAATCCTTACTGGTAAATTGGAGCACAGATCACATGCTTTTTCAGGATAATGATGATATAAGGGAGTACAATCCACGGGTTGCCACTGCAGCAGCTCCAGGCAAGCACAGCCTCTGCTATTCAAGCACGAGGGAGGAAGAAAGCTTTCAAAATTCACCTGGTCTTTGCCCATCACAAATGATTTTTCTCCTCCTGGCTTCAGGCTTCACTGTTAATATCAGAGCCAGGTACTGCTGCCACTGAGACTTGGTAAACCTGGTGTAGCAAAGCTCGGTTTTCACTTGCTTACCTTTGACTCTCACAAGTATTGTCAAAGATGGGAAAATATCTCATGTTATTCTGAAAGCTTCTGTCCCTCAGCTGTCTGCCCAAGCAATGCAGCACCAGCCTGCCTGGCAGAGAAGATGGTGCAGGATTTTGTGACTGGTTCTGTTGGAGCAAATGGAAGTTTTGTCTCTAATTTTGCGGAGAGCAGAATCAGGGCCTTGGTCAACAGAAAATAAACTTTTTAAACAAAAAGGGGTAAAATGTGAGGATGAATTTCTCTCTATTAAAGTTTAAAAGTACTTACTATTTGGAAGAAAAGTATTTGTCTAAATTATGACACTGAAAGTCACCTTTTCAAAGAACTCCCTAAACAGATTTGTGTTTTCCTTTCAAAGGTTCACTGAAAAAAGTTAAGAAACTCCCAATAAATATTAAAAATTATTTACAAAGTTATGGGTGTGAATATGAAGAATAAAATGAATATTTACTATATATGAGCTCTTGCTTAATATATGTGCAATTGATTCATTTTTTTGTTATCCCTGTCATAATGATCATTGTTTATTTCACACTGAAATCTGTTTCTGATGGTTAGTTCTAAGCAGACACTTTTTCTGTGATTAACATCATTGGACATCTCATTACAAGGAATCAAAGATTTTGATCTTAAATACGTTTTGATAATTAATTTGATTTTTTATTGAGTGGTTTTGGCTATGTGATAGATGCAGGAGACAAATTCTGCATTGTATGACACCACAAAAAACTTGGGCTAAATAACTTATCACAAATATTTACCATTTGGAAAAAACAGCTATATTTAGAGTAAAGTCTCTCTAACTAGTTCTTCTGTAATGTGCAATTTAAGATTGACATGCCATCTAATCTATAACAGTGGATTACACCACTTTCCTTACTGCTGCATTCAAATATTGAGCCTAGTTTGAAGTATTGATTCAACTGTCTTCTGCCACTAGAAATATGACAGTTTATACCAGCTATCTGGTTAGTAATGTCTCCATAAAGCGATACATTTTAAAAGTATACACTTAAAAATAATACTTTAATTTTTGCTTGCTTTTTAAAAAGACCATAATGGTTGTCATTAAATGAAAATAAAATGCTCTAGTTCTGAAGGACAAGCCTTATAATTTTTTTTACTGCAGTCAGTCAGGTCAGATGTACAGTCCTTGTGCAGCTGATACTCCTTTTACAATCAATGTTGTGGACATCCTCATTTTATTTTGATTTTTAAAAAATTTTGATCAAGAAAGCTTTGCATAATTGGACCTTTATTCCATCACCATGCTGGTTTAGAACTGAGCTCTCACATCTAAAGGACTGGTCTGTTTAAAAGCTCCTGTGTGTGAAAGGAGGGGACACAAATAGAACTGTTGGGAATTATTCATACAATGACAACAATATTTCAAAGAAAAAAAGAAATCCTGTCTTAACTTTTGCACAGTGAAGTGGAGGCCAAGCTGACCTTCTGACCCAAAGACACTGCCTACCCATGGCTCGTTTCTTCTCTAGTTTTTCTGGCATCATGTCTTGCTTCAGGCTTCCCTCTGTCCCACCCCACAGAAGATAACCTAGAGACTGAGGGACAGAGACACCACTGAAGGGAAAATCTCCTGGGGGTGACACTATGCTAATATCAAATAAATAATAAAATTAAACTAAACTTGTTAGTGGGTAGGTCACATAGCCAACCCTTTTAAGATGACGTCTTGATGCTGGAGGGAAAAGAATATGAATCAACAGGCAGGACAGAGACCCTTCTTCTGAATGATTCATTCTGGGAGTGAATTGTCTTCATTAGCATAGTGTCACCCGTTTATTTTCCTCTGTGGAAGGAAAAGGCTTCAGTTTCCTCTCTTCCTCACATGACCTTCTTCAAAGTTATTGTAGAAAACCACTTGGAGATCTAGCACCAGCTCTGTTGCTTTCCTGCTTTTTTCTTTTTTGTTTCTCAGTGTGACAATAAATGCTATTTGAAACCAAAATCTTTGTAGGCTACTTACTCTCTCTTCTATTTAATTTCCTATATCAAGACTACATTATGATATTCTAATCAGGTTCCCACATCACACCCATCGTTGCTGAAGTGACTTTTATTTATTGTTTCTTCCTTTCTCTCTTGTGCCCTCCCTCATAAGAAGGACATTGGGGCTATCTGGGAAATGAAATGACTCACTCAGTGAGAAATCCATTTGTATCATACAGGAAGGGCAAAACAGATTTGCTCAGTTGCTTGCAGAATGTGAAGATAAACCTTCTTAGTGGTTTTCCAGGGTATTTCCCTGTGCTTTGAGCCTGGGAAACAAATAATTTTGAAATTGCTTTTTTTGATTTGGATTGGGTGTTTTCCTTCACATCTGTCTTGAGGCTACTGGCTAGGGAAAGAATAGAGGGAGAGAGAGGAAGGCAAGTGGTTGGTGATAGAAGCCTTAGACAGAATCTGGTGAGGTTATCCAGCATACATTCCTTATTCCAAAGAGGGATCAACTGTTCTTTTCTGTGGAATTTGAACAGGAGGGTCTTTTTGAATTCTGTGGAGATGAATTTCTGGCCTGATTATTATCTAATCCCAACATGCAAGATTAAAATTGATAGTTCTAAAGCTGAGAAATACATATGTGGGGAATGAAGCTTTTAGCTGTATTGATCAAACTACCAGTTTGATATGAGAATTAGTTGGTATTTAATCTATCCAGCAGCACATATCAAAATTACAACCTAAGGTTTTTAATACCTACAAAAAAATTGGGAGGGGAGGCCTGGGGGAATATAAATCAATGGGATAAACTGTAATTAGCTTTTTTTCTGATAGATTAGAGTTCCTTCCCTAAATGAGAACTCACTACAGTCACTATATATATTTAAATTGCATTAACTATCCTAAGAGCTGTAAAATACCTGGAGCATGGATGTCTAATATAATAAAGAAAATAGTAAGTAACCATATATAACTAGGAGCTAGTGTGAATTTTTATGGGTCATGTTGTTTATAGGCTTATAACTGTGTTCTGGGTTGGAGCACGCACTAAGGAATACCTAACTTAGAATCAAGGAGAATACTCTGCCAGAAGATTTGCATGAGTCCTTTTATTTTATAAACTCTATGTATTAACCATGTTCAAATATGGTAGCCTGCTCATACAATGTTAGATTAAAAAAAATAATAATAGAACAGAAAACTTTCGTCAAAATATACTTTGTCTAAATATCTTTTAGTACCAAGTGTAAAAGATTACAGAAAATTAATAAAATAAAATAAAACAGAGAAATAAATAAATAAATAAATAATATTAGATTGTAAGAATAATAATTTTTTTAACAAAATAACTTGCGGACTTTCCAGAAACATTGAATTTTAAAATTTCATTACTATTCTGAAAAACTTGCAAGTTCTCAGAACTGAGATTTTGTTGCAACAAAATCTGCACTTTACTAGCAACTGAAGTTGTGGCCAAAGAGAACACAAACATAGACCTGGAGAATCAAGCTTTGAAGAAACCTTTTGGCATTAATCAAGCTGACATCTTTAGGATTTTTTTTCATACACTTTCTCCACCACTAACATTTTCAAGGCTGCGCTCAATCACCTCCAGCACACATGTTCAAAAGTTTTATAACTGGAGGTTGACTTATTGAGTTGCCCCTCCTCTTCACTGCCACTTTTATTTGGCTTCAGATTCTGAAATCCTCATTCTCCAGTTCAAAGTGACTTTGTCAGAGTACCTATATATGACTGGGTCTTCCACCTGGGCCTAGCTAAGCAGCAACTATTTAGCAGCAACTCTTTAAACCTTGGTATAGTCATAAAACCTTCCAAGAAGATTGCAGTTACCTCATCACCTTCTAATGGATGCCTTGTACAGCCCCTGAAGCAAAGAAAACTCAGGCACTATTCTGAAATACACTTTGGGTTTGCTGTGCTTCTGGTCATCAAACATTAGCACCAAATGTTTGCAATTAAATCACCTATTGTAGAGACTCAGGAGTTCTTTGAATATAGAGCAGCAAATGGTTCTGAGATAATGGCAGGCATTATCCCCCATAGGAGAGATTCTATTTTCAGTGACATGTTATCCTAATTCTGTTTTACAGCTGCTATGCAGAAAAAAAAAATAATGTTTCAGTCCAACTCTGAGCATTTGGTTCTTGGTCTGCATCATGCTAAAGTTTTCTTTGGCCCCACTGCTGCTTTCTTTTCTTATGACAATGCATCTATCAGGATTTTCAGGCTAATTTAGGGATCTTCCTGCTTACATGTTTATTATGAGTCTCAATCAAGCCATCAAGTCTTCTTCAAAAGTACAGAAAGCCTGGAAGTGTTTAGGATGTAATGAAAATAAGCAGCTCTATGACCATAAAGGAGGAGGGAAAGAGTGGGTGGCAGATGAGAATAAGCAAGGGGAAGTTTACATCTCTGATTTTTCCATATGGTCTAATAGACAGAATTTCAATTCCACAAAGACCTGCGTCAACATTGTTGAATTCCCTGGCTGCAGTAGACATCCTACATGACTTTAGAAGCTACTCAGCTTGTTTATGGCTCAGTTCCCCTTTCTGCTTACTTGCTTTTAGGCAGCATATTGCTGATAGCAAGATACTCATAATTAGTGTCAGGGTAATAGATAGGAGTCACACAGATGATCTGAGAGTGGTGACTTACCTTAGGGCCATATGCCAAGTCCTGGCTAGTGCAGGAATAAAGCCACATCCTTTGCAGGTTGGTGGCTTCCTAGTGAGACCTTCTGCTTGCTGTGCTGTGCTGGTTGACAGAAGAAAGATGCCACACTGGTTGGTATGCTTCAGGATTGGATAGATTATGGACACATGCCACCACAAACAATCAGTTTAAAATATTTCTTGTTGTTGCTATCAATTGTATCTTGATGCAACAGTGGGTGAAGGCATCAAGTATAAATGTTGAATGAAGAATAATGGGCAAGAATCTGAAAATTGACCTTGGCCTTGGAGGCTAATCCAGTTTGGTGCTCAGTGACTTCATCTCCCTACCAGCTTCACCAGAATATGAACAAGCTGTGCACCTCGAAGCACCAGCCTCCTTTAGCCTTTAGCAACGCATTTTAGCCTTTGGCAATGCATTAATTAAATGAGGATAATGCTTACTTTCCCCTTGAGGATATTGTGGGACTTGGTGTAGAGAGATATTTTGAGCCCTTCTCATGAAAGACACTGCACAGAGTAAATGCCAAGTGTTATGCACCTCTTGAGAAATCAAAAGGTCACTCACTGAAGACCAGGCTAAATTCCCATTGATTTTTATGAGAACTCTGGGTGGAGCCCAGAAAAACAATCCCCAGGGCATGGACTGATCCTTCTGGCTTACTCAGTGCTGGGATTCTGTAAGCTTTGATACTTTCTGGAATTAAATAATTCACTTTTTGCTTAGTTTTATCATCATTAATTGACCCTATCTTGAAGAGAAGCAATAGGTCAGTTGGATGGGGGGTAAGGAAGCCACATGGAACAAGCGAGGAGGAATTAATTAGGTATGCTGCTGGCAATGTGCTGCTACCTTCTGTGGAAGCCACAATGCTTAGAGCTATGGAACTATCAGGGAATGAAAAATAAAATAAAAGGCTTTAGATTTACGATTCCCACTCTTATATGTTCTTGCCATTGTTCATACGGATTAGGACTTAAGTTCAAACACTCCCTGTAGAAACGAGGGTTTGCTGACTTAGAACAAACAGCATTAGGAATGCAGGTTAGGCAAACCCAGAGATATTCAGGTTCATCTTAAGTTTCAGCTGGAGTTGGTCTGAAGTGCTATGTTTAAATTTTTTTACTCTGGTGCAGCAATATTCATAGGATAAACAGAAACTCTGGTATGTTTACTGGTCAGAGTTTTTCAATGCTGTTTGGGGAGAGAAATGTACATTAGACCTAACACTCAAATATTTTTATAATTTTTCTTCCTTGTCTTTTTCTTTTTCTAGCTTCTTCCAATATCTATCCTTTCTACTGTTTCCAGGTTAATTCAGAGTCACCCTGGGCAGCGCTAATGTTGAGAAGTCCAGGTGTACCAGAGTACAGAGTACCAGAGACAAATTCCTTCTATCTGAATAAGAAGAGAAAACTGAAATCTTGGTATCCAGCACTGTGGCAGTGCACAGAGGTCAAGAACCAAGACATTTCCGTACAAATTAGACCTTACATAAACATAGCTTGTGGCATAGAAGTTGTAAAAGTTATATTCATCAGATGAAAGAAAATAAAATAATTAAATATAAGGTTAGAGGTAGGAGCAGGAAAAAAATGAAGAATGACAGACAAACACAAATTTGGCCTCTGTCTCATGGAAGTCATGTGAAGATGTGCTTCTATGGAGGTTGATAACTCCTCTGTTCAGAGAGTTTACAACTATCACAGGGAAGAGTAAGTTTCAATATATAGGAAAAGAGGACTGTTTTAGTACTTTCATGTTGTCCCAGTCTATAAAGCTGTGAAGATAATATTAGACAAGCATCCACAAACTACTGGGTATTAATATTTCCTTCTGGATCAGCTGATCTTTTGGGATTCTTCACAGCTCTGATCACTAGTTTAAGAAACAACACTGATTTGAGACTTGAGCTTTGAAGAAGATGGAGAAGGAAATATGTACCTTGTGATAATTTTTTCAGCCAGTCTGGAACACAGTCCAGACTTAAAATCATGTAACAGATGAAAGTGTGACTCTTAGCCTACTTGCACTGTTTAATTCTCTTTCTCACCTGGGCCCAAGGCTGTCCCCAGGGCTGTTTGATTTTGTTGTGCTTGATCCTGAGCTATTTTTCATAAATCCAAAAGACAGAGGAACAGATCATAATGAAGGCAAATCGCATGATCCAGGAAGCTAAAGTGCTAGAAGGAATCATGAATTGTAAAACCACTCTCTAACTATCCCACTAGTTAAGTGACTTCTCCTTTCTACTTCTCAACCTCCCTTGCACCCATTTTGACCATGAATGTGGTCTGTACCACTCTGTGTTGACACCAAGTCAGAAGGCAAATTTCTTCATCTCCACATTAGGCAAAACATTCAGTGGTGTCATTAAACAAGGAACCTCTTTCTACGGCATCCCTCCTCTGGAAAGAGCCTTCTGATTTCTGCTTTGGGGAATGCATTAATGATGCCGACAGGGAACTCTCTTGCAGGTTGTTTCTTGCAGCATACGAGGATTTTACTCTATCAAAGGGTTTTTGGCTGTCTCTTAGGGCCCAGGCAACATTGCTGCTCTAATTCCTGGGCCTGGTTTTCATTTAGCTTTTTACTATTTCTACCCGGGTATGACTCCATGACCTGCAGAGGGTTTTCTCTGATTCATGCTAAAGTAGCAGCCTGTAGTTCACTCAGAGATCCAAAATTAACTCTTTCCAACCTTTCCTCTCCATTTCAGTCACAATGGCCAGATGCTGTTCTTAGTTTCATCAACACCTTCCTGTTTGTGTGCAGCTGTTGAACATGTTTAAGGACAAGCCACCTTGGAGCCTGTTTGTACGAAGAGGGCCAGATGTTACTACTAAGCAGCTCTGTTTCTGAAGGGTCATGCATAAACTTCCATGTATGTTCTGTATCCAATTTCATTCCCTCAGATGCAAAATCTTTCCTTGGGGATGTGTTTAAAAACTTGTTCTGCAAAAGAAGGGTTAAAGGGTGATATTTGCATATCTGCAAAAGCACCAGGTTTTGGGTGAGAATCTTGATAGAGCAAGGATGTCACTATTAATAAATTCCTCTTTTATACAAGACTGTTGAAACTTCTCTTATCTGACACAACAAAACCAAATTTTTCTAGCAATGCTGTTTGATGTGAGGAGTTCCATTCCAAGCACTTATTTGCTCAGAAGCCAATTTAGAAGTTGTGAGACCTGATGCCTAATCCCAAATTCAAAGTGCTGTCACACACATCAGGTTATTGGAACTCTGTGCCTCAGTTTCCCCAGATATAAAAGGGAGAACAGCTACCATTTTCCTATGCAAAACACGTTGAGGATTAGGTAAATTACATGAAACAAAACACCTGAATCCAAATGCAGTTAATAAGAGCTTATTTTCCATGTTGCTTCAAACTCTCAGAAGTAATTCAAAGTAGTAGTGGTGTTTGTGTGTTAAGAAGGTAAGCAGTAAGAGCATTTATGAAAAGATGAGCAGGCTTAAGGTAACTTTACCTGAAAAGCTGTCGTCAGCATAAGGAGTGGCTTGAATTGAATGACAGAACTATGTGTGTGTTTATTTGTAGAAGTAAATGTAAAACATCTGTTGGGCCCATGTATTTAAACCCCCTGGGAGCAGCTTTGAAGCTATATACCTTTGTGTCTATGCATTTTCTTTCTCCAGGTTGATGACTAAAGACAAAAAGAAATCAAAATATGCCTAAAACAATCTCATGTGCCAATCTGGATGTGGTGTTTCAGGCTTGTTCAGACTGTAAATCTGATTTATGGTTTATTTTGTGACCAGCGATCTCCAGTAAAACCTCTGGCCTTTTATTGTGCATTTGGTTCTTGTTATATCCTAGGTAATTAGACAGCAGATCCAGGTATTGAACACACATTTCATCACTAGCTATCTAAAATTAAAGGTAATCATAAAGACATTATGGAACACATCAAGGTTTCCTTTATTACGACATTAATAAGACATTATGCATCGCACCCCATTTGATTAGCATATGGTGCCTCAGAGCAAATCAGTTAACACTGATGCATCTATTAAAGTGTCCAAGCAATATTCCGCATCTCCTAAGTGATGCACAATAAATATATTGCTGTGTGGCCACCCTCATCCAGCCTCTGCCAGCCTGACAGAGCCCTCAATCTCCCATGATGAGCTAGGTCTGCTGCAGATGCAACACTGGGATGGCATCACAGGACTTGAAAGGCCCTTGACAGAAAGAGAGAAGGAATTTGAGGGCACATTTTAAGACTTTGTAACCCAGCTAAGCTTGTTTTAAGAACAAGCTTGTTTTAAAGCGTGAGTTTAGTGAGGTAGGAGTAAAGCTTTCGTCCCTCTGAGACACTGCTGTTAAATTACCTGGTTCCACTGCATCCCAAAAGCCCTGTGAGCAGAGTTCCCTCATGAATTCAGTGTTGTAGCTCAGTGTCTTCCTCTGCAACTGTACAAGTGAACCAGTTTCAAAACATTCCTCCCATCCTTTGTTATGGAATTGAGGCAGAATCAGTAGTTCATGTATTGTCCTGATCCCTGCTGCAGTCAGTTAAGCCTGGAAAAAATACATTAATTTTAGGGTTTGATAAATTTGAGTTTTGCCTTGTGACTCCGTGGTCAGGTTTCCATCTCAGATTTGGACTCACTTCTCCGGCTCTCAGAGTATAATTCTTATTGCCTAATTCTGTCCTTCTATATTTTAAATTATGCCTTTATCTAGAATTTATTTCTCTCTTCTGCAATTCAGAATTTCTATTATTAATCCTGTGCAATATTAGAGATGTGCAGGAAGTACTATGAAAAATTCAATTTACTTTTTAAAATTTATATTGTTGTGGTAAAAAAAGAAATAAGAATGCTGCTCAGAATTCAACATATTTAATTATATTAAGCACATGTAATGACATTTAGGAAACAGACTAAAGATGTGTTTGGGTTTTTTTTTTTTTTTGCGAGAGGGGAGAGGTTCAGAAATTCAGCCACAATTCACAACAAATTCTGTTGGATTGTGGCACATAACTGTGAGATTAAAGTGAACAGTAAATATATTATCCCTTTTTTCCTGGATGGGAAAACTGCATCACAGAATAAGTTACATGACACAACAGAATAACAGTAATAGCCTGGATATTAAATACATAGTCTTGTTTGCCCTAGATAAAGTCCCTGTGCATTTCTTTCTAGAGATTGTCTCTTACTGAACAGCCTCTATTGTTCAGATATTCTGCCTGAAAGCCTTTGTCACTAACTCAGTATAGTAAAGTAGAAGCTAAATACCTGAAACATTTTCTCTCTTACTATAACTTTCAGGCACTTCAGGAACATAAAGGGACATTTTTAAGTATGGCACATCCTATTTCTTTAAAAGAATAAGTCAAAATCTCTGATGTGCTTTTAAACTTTCGCAAAATTCACACTGCACTTTCTTTGCTTGATGACTCTTACACTGTGACAAGTTGGGGAAGGATGCCTGAGGTCAGTTGAATCAGACAGGAGTAAGCAAAACTATTCCTTGTCTAGTCTGTAGAGAGAGGATCACCCCGAAAAGAGAATTAGCCATGTGCGACCACTGGGCGCTTTTGCTATGAGCTGACAATGCCTGTCTTCCTCAAAAGCAGACTCAGTAATTTTCTTTTTTTTTAAAGAGCAATAATAGCCTTTCCTGCACTGCTAACATGAATGATTTTTTTTTTCTTTTCTATTTTTAGTTTTTAAAATAAAACCTCTATTGGCATACAAGAAATGATATCTGGGAAAAGTTCAGTAAACTGTGAATGCCACAAGGTCTGCAGACACCCAAAACCTGAGAGGCCACAGTGAAATGGGGAAGAAAGAGGAATGTGAGAGTGGAGAACAGAGGAAGGAAGAGTAGGTACTTCAGTTTGATGAGAATCATCTGAGTTTCTCTTGATATCCCTGCAGTTCTGCCTTCCACTGATGTCTTTCATCTGTGAAGCTCCAAGTCACGCCACTCACACACTCTTGCAATTGTGGGCATGTAGCAAAGTCTTTAGAGCAGGGGCAGCCTCGGTATGTGGCACATGCTGTACTTGCATTTTTCTAGAACTCACTCTAAAAATGCACGTATTCAGACACATACAGGAAGCCCATTCTGAGGTTTAACAAACACCTTGGGTATTTTATAACATACAATCCTTCTTTCTCTGAATCACAGTGCTTACCTGCTTTGAGGTTTAATCAAAGAAACTGTGCAAGTGCCAGATACTGTATAAAAGCAAGCGGCAATTATTAAAAGTGGGCTTTGACTTTCTAAAGATAGGATAACAGATGCTGGGCAATAAATCTTATTAACAATGATAGGGAAATTGTCTTACTTTTGAACTTTCATGGTGTTTGTTTCCTAACTTTTGTTACGGCTTAATACTTATTCTGGTTTCACTGTTTGTTTTCCAAAAGTGCTGAAAACAATTAGATGACACAATGAGCTATTATTTCCCTAGGGTGTCCTAGCACTTTCAGATCTTATGTTTAGGAATTATTGAAGTATATTGTTTTGATATGGCTTTAAGCAAAATTATTGGCTTATAGATCTAACCAACATTAAGATTTGAAATCTGTTGAGCAAAGTTGTGGTGTTTTTAACTGTGTTGCAGTTAAAAATTTATACAAGATATTTCACTGACCTAATATTTGTGTATATGTTTGAGCTCTTGTCTACTGACAAAAATTATTTTTCTCTCTCAATTTAGAATGGGAAAAACATGTCTTTTTTTTGCTCATGAAGGGAAATCTGCTTCCTGTCCACTTATATCAACAGCTCTGAACATGGGGCTGCAAATCCAGCCTAGACTTGATTGCTCTCAGAAGTGTTTTTGCAGTTAAGAAGCTGCAGTGTAGCACTTGGTTCCACATGAGAAGAATCAGATGGGCTTTAAGATTTACTTCGCTCTGCTAGTGAGTGTGCCTCAATTCTGCAAGTTCAGAATGGTGATGCATTTAAAGTTAGCTGCTGCACTTGACTCACCCACTGTTCTTCTTGGATGATTTCTCTCTTGCAACAAGCAAAGGAACAGGAAATAAAGATCTAAGTTTGGGTGATTATTTGTCTTGGAATGATGGGTAAGGCATTCACATTGAGATTTAAAAAAAAACCCAGAATATAAAACTCTTGCTTGAGTAGGAGACAAAAGTGTCAGTGGTAAATTAAGCCTCAACCTCAGTTTCCCTTTCCTACAATTAGGAGTTTCATAGAAATGCCTCATGGCATGCTTGAAAGAGAGAAGACAGATCTGTACAAAAGGGAAATATCCTTACTCAGGGTCATGAGAAATACTAATCAACAGAAATACAAAAAGTCAAGTGAAACAGAGGTTTTAGAGAATTGGTTTTGGAGTTTTTTGTTTTAAAAAAAAACAATGTTGCTCTTGCAGACAGAAAACTGTGATAAATAGACATGCAGGTGGTGTACTTTTGTAGTCCTGGGCTTGTTGGAGATGCTGACCTACTCAGACATGGGCACATCTATCTATCTATCTATCTATCTATCTATCTATCTATCTATCTATCTATCTATCAGGCAGCTTCTCTCTGAGAGGCGTCCTGTGCTGATTCCCTGACTCATATTGTAAAGAGAGAGGGAGACCAGCCTCGTGCTTAGGATTTTATGATGGAGCATAAATCAGGTCTGCCTGTACTTGACCAAGGTTGAAACCCACAGTGCTGCATGGTAATTAGATTTTTAAAAGATTTTTTTTTCCCTCTGGTTTATTTATATAGCAGTAATTACCTCCAGCACACAGTCGGAGTGACTGCTTGTCTTTCATAACCATACTTTTACCCTTTCATTTGACTGTCCTGTGCTTTTGTGGCTAATATAGAGCTTCATTCATTATCCCCAAGCCCCTTCCCCTGCCATCCCTTGCACAGTGGCACAGCAGAGAGCGTAAGGTTATTCTCTGGCAGCTTAAATGGGAGTGGACGTGAAGAGCAGAGCAGAGCAGTGTCCCTCAGCATTGAGCAGGCCAGACTTCTCCCACTCCTTCCTCAGAGGCACTGCATTCCTGGGGGGAACAGGGCAATCCTGGGGGCTTGCGAGCCCATGCACCCTCTTCTTGCTGTTTCTGGTGGTTCTCCCATCCTTGGCTCTTTCTGGTGTAACTTAACAGTTGTGCAGAAATGGTCCTTAATAAACATCTCATTTTTCAGATCTCCTTATCACAGAATCATTGAGGTTGGGAAAGACCTTCAGAATCCTCTGGTCCAACCAGCACTGCCAAATCCACCACTGATCTATGTCCCCAAGTGCCACATCTGCATGTCTTTTAAATCCCTACAGGAATGGTGACCCCACCACTGCAACGGGCAGAGCATTCCAGTGCTTGACAACATTTTCAATGAAGAATCTTTTCTAATATCCAATCTAAACCTCCCCTGGTGCACACAGGTCTCTCTTTACCTCTTTTCCTTCCATCTCTTCCCACTTTCCTTTCCTATTAAGTATATTTTGAACTTGTTCCTGGGTTTGAGACGGATTTGACACCACTTGTTTTATTGAAATTAAAAATTACTTGCCTCTTACACTTTTCATCTTAATATGAGAGGAGGACTATCAGATAGCTTCCTGCAGGAAAAACAAACCCTCATTGTTTTAGCCTGGCTCCTGACAGGACTTGTAGCCCCAGGAGAGAGGATTCCAGGCTGGAGCAGGTTTGCTGGTAGGACTTGTGATCCCATGGGGGACCAAGCATGCTCCTGAAAGCGCGACCACACTGGGAGTGCTTGTAAAGAACTGCAACCCATGGGAGGGACCCAGGGCAGAGCAGTTCATTCAGGACTGCCTCCTTGTAGGAGGTACCCCACACTGGAGCATGGGGAAGGTGTGAGGAGTCCAGTTCCTGTGGAGGAAGAAGTAGCAAAGACATTGTGTGATGAAATGACCACAGTTCCCATTTCCCATCCCCCTCTACCACTGAGGTTGAGTAAATCAGGACTGAAGTTGAGCCTGGGAAGGGGGAAGGGATGGGTGAAATGTGTTTTAAGATTTGGTTTAATTTTTTCTTATTACACTGATTTGGCTGGTAATAAATTAAATTAATTTCCCTAAGCCAAATCTATTTTGCCTGAGATGGTAATTGGTGAATCACTTCTCCCTGTCCTTACCTGGACTCATGATCCATTTGTTATATTTTCTCTCCACTGTCCAGCTGAGGAGGGCAGTAAAAGAGCTTTGGTGGGTACCTGATGTTCAGCCAGGGTCAACCGACTATGGCCCAACTTCGATATGGCTGCAGTTAGGGAACTCACTCTCATGTGAGTCAATTTTCCTGAAGTCATACAAGGATCTTAAAACCATATTCATTCCTCCAGGCCAGTGTATGAGACAGGAAGGACTGAGAAGGATTCCTGCTGCAGTTCTATGTGGCCGTGCTCAGCAGCACAGGCTGCAGAGGGACACTGTCTTCTCTCTGGAGACTCCCAGGAGCTCTGGGTGTTCCCAGTTATTATTGCTTAATGTGCAACAGCGTGCTCCTCGACCAGCAGAAAAGTGGGGTTTCCAGGGGATATCTTTATAGCAGTTGTCAGAAGGCTTGAAGCAGAATAGCTATGAAATGGAGCATTTTCAGTACTTGAATGAGAGAGAAGGAGCTTTCTTAGCCACATGAGGTGGTGATGCTGCCATCAGGCCAGTGCAGTCTGTCAAACAAATGCAACTCCCTTTACAGTGTGAAGAAAAATAGAAGATTTAAAAACATCACCAGCCTCCCCAAAAGCAAACAATGTTGGTGAGTCAATAAATGATGGAGTTCATAAAGTGCCATTTACTTCCCCCTCCATCTGCAGCAGTAAATTCAGATCAGACTTTCAGTAGCTGTCTGACCTCACAAGGGTCTTGATTTCTTTTTGAAAACCATGGATGACAGTTACTTCTCTTCCCCAAGCTGTCAAGAAGGAGCTGATATGACTGTCAGAGGTACACTGTACATGGTGTAAGGAACGTTTCTGTTTCCACCTCACATTTGTAAATGTGGCTGCTAACATCTGAATTCAAACACATTTCAAATTATTAATTCAGTAACATTGAGCTGGCTTTCTCTTTCTGCAGAAATTTTCACTATTTACCAAGTTTCCTGACAAGATCTTGAGTGAACAGGATCTAGCTGTAGATATTACACAGGTCCTATCTTCTGGCAGAGGAGATCAGTGAGAAGGAGGAAAGATGCTGGTGGTTCACATTTAGGGGGCAGGAGGCAGAGAGAGCTCTGCTACAAGGTGTTGGTGTCAGCATCCAGGCCTTGGAGATCTTCAATCATACTGACTAGCTGCCACCAAATCTTAGTGTCATGGGCTCGGCTGCTTCAAAACCATCACAGCACCTGGATTTCTCTAGCCTTGTTAATCATGTGTCTCTACAGCAGTCAGAGCTTGGGAGAAACCAGGTCTAGAATCACAGGGTCAGAGAAGTGTTTTGGTCTGAGGGACTTTAAAAATCGTCTCAGTAAAACACCCTGCTACGGGCAGGGACACCTTCCACTAGATGAGGTTGTTAAGAGACCCATACAACCTGGCCTTGAATTTTTCAGGCATGGAGCATCTATTCTCTGAGCAACCTGTGCCAGTGCCTCACCACCCTCACAAAAATATTTTTGCTATCTTTCAGATTAAAGCCATTCCACCTTGTCCTGCCACTTAATGCCCATGCAAAGTCTCCAGCTCTCTTGTAAACCTCCTTTAGGTTCCAAAAGGCAACAATAAAGTCACCTTAAAGCCTTCTGTTCTCTGGGAGAAACAGCTCTGACTGTCTCAGACTCTCTCCATAGGAGAGGAGCTCCACCTGTCTGCTCATCTTTGTGGCCTTCTCTGAACTCACTCTGTCATGTCCGTGCCGTTACTATGCTGGGGACCCCAGAGCTGGACACAGTTGTCCAGGTGGAGTCTTGCCAGAGCAGAGTAGAGTTCCTTCTCTGTCTTACTTGGGCTTCTCTCTTTCACACCTGCATGTGCATGGTGCAGTAGAGATCAACCTGACTTAAGGAGCAACACAACTTCTTACCATGATACCACAGGCAGATTATCTGAAGAGCAGATGCATGGCTCTCAGCACACCACAGACCTGTCCAAATACTACTTTCTGATAGTGATTTAATGCAGTACTGGAGTTTTTTTGCTTTATTTTGCTTTTCAAGGTACCAGAAGCATACACAATTTGAATTCCCGGTGTTATGTTTTTACCCACTGTAAGATAGCACCTCACATTACCATTCTTCTGCAAAAAGCCATTTTTAACAACTGCAGGTCAGGAGTCTGTTTTTCCTTCACAGCTTCAGCCCACGGGGATTTTCATGATAACATTTAGCTTCAGAGCTGCATGCTCTAAAGAGAAATGTGATTCAACAGCTGCCCTTCCTGAACTGTGTCCTTAAAGTAGAAGCAAACCTTTTATAAAGCCAGGGATATAGGGGAACAGGTTTGTATGTGTGTGGATGGGTTTATGTGTATATATAGGGATCACCCATATGAAGAAAATTTTGCTCTGTTTCCTCAGATAACTTCTGGTTTCCAGGTACCATAGAAATCTTGGTCTCTGGTCATTTTCTTGCAGATACAATCTGTAAGCAGTGAGGACAAGCTGGATGTTTTGGTAGCTGGAAACCTTAGGTTGAGGTGTAGGTGAGGAGGGAGCAAAGCACATCCCATTCTGCATGAGAGTGGACGTCGTTACCTCACCCTGGTAAACTTCCCCGTTTCAGTGTTGAGGTGTTACATGGCCCCTGCACTAGCAGGGCTGCATAAGTGTGAAGGGACAGAAGACGGAAAGCAGTTGACTCCTAAATATACTTAAGTAGTGCCCAAGTCATGCAACCAGGCATGTAAGCCAATTTTCTTTGTCTCCATGCTCTCACAATCCAAATCATATTCTTGTTTTGTTTGGTTGTTGGGTTTTTTTCCTTTGATTATTTCGTTTCATTGGTTTGTATCTGGGGTTTGTTTTTTTTTTTTTTTCCCCTAGTCTCCTCCTTCCCGTAGATGCTCCTTTTATGTGCTGTTTTCTTAAAGCTAATTTGTTTCCTGTGCATCTTTCATCTGACCCCGTAGGGAGGAGTTGGACCTCTTCTCTTTTCACCCACAGACCCTACTTCCTGCCGTCATTTGGTGTGTTTTAGGGTTCGTTTTAATTATCATTAGTGTCCTGAAATGACCTACATGAATAAGCTGCTTTGCATTCCTGAAAGCTGGTGTGGAGTAATGCCCTGTCGGCTCCTCTCCGGCTGGGTGGGAGCTCTATGACGGATCACAGCTCAGCTCCTTGCCTCACTCTCTGCCCTTCACCCACCCGCCTGCACCCTGGGGAGCCCACACAGAGCCGCCTTCCCCTGTCACCCCACAGCTGATTGAAAACCTTGCTCCATGGATTAAGACACAAAAGTCCTAAGTGAATTAAATTGCTCAGTCTCAGCTCTTTCCTTCGATGAGAGATTTCAGAGAACAAAAGCCTCTGTAGGTTGTTTTTTTCACATGGTTCAGCACAATTGGGGCATCTTGCTCTGAACAAAAGAGATGTGAAGCTGAAGGGAAATTGCAGGGCTGGTTGTTGGACTCTGTCCTCCACGCTCCCCCCTGTTCTCTGTACCAAGTGCAAAGAGCTAAGATGTTCCTGTTGTACACATGGTGGGAGCTTTTCCCCCTGCACCTTGGCCTGAATGTACCAAGGGTCCAGAACTGCCCTGGCCCTAAATGTATATTCCCTGATACTGTCACTTGAACTAAAGACGGATGATTTTCACATCATTCCTGCCCTGACAACATTAATCTGATGTGGCTTTCACAGCTTTAGTTGCAAATCCAATCACTTGATGGATGGGAATGTTTACCCACCCCAAATCTCAACTTTCCTGTCTTCCCCGCCTCCCAGCTAGTGTCAGCCAAGTCAGCAAGATCTCTGTCCATAAAATATACCAAGCAAGCTGCAACTTTGCAGTCTTACTGGGATTTATGGACAGGCTTAAATGATAGGGCATTTTTGTTTTGTTTTTGTCCTTTTACGGTTTTATAAACAAACATTTTCCATGAGTAGCTTTATTTTTCTGAGTTGCATGTCAACCTGGCTCAGCTGATTCAGAGACCTTGCCCCTCTTTCACAGCCACCTTAATTGCAATGAGTATTGTGGCAAACTGAGAGATGAATTTCAGTTTCTGGAGCATGGAATAAAATTCTTGCAAATTACTTTTAAGACTTAAATCTCCTTTTCTTTGTCAAACCAAGAGAAAATTGGAATATTGAAGAATATTGAGACAGGTATAGGGGAAAAATTGGACCAAAGCAACAAAAAATTGACAAAAAAAAGCAACCAGAACTCACTCCCTTTTTTCTCTAATAGGACTACAGAAGATTGAGTATTATTTCTTTTACTATTGGCCTCCTCATGTGACTGTCTCAAATACACGCCTTCTCTGACCAAATCAAGAAATTCAATGTGTATTTGTGTTTGTATTTGGATGTCAGTCCATGTCCTACCTTGTGTAACTTCACCGTGTGTGAGGCAGAAATATTGATTATTACTGCTACACAGAGTAATTAATCAAGGCCATTAAAACCTTTTAGCAGACAGAATGGGTCATTTTGTAAAGACTGCTCCCATTCTCTAAGAATTAGAAGGACTTGGTGTCATCCTCCCTCTGCTAGCTCACTGTTATCCATATAGCATTGGCTTTATAATGCATTAGTATCCTCCTCATAATCTCTCTCTGTCCCCCTCTCTGACTTTCCTTGAAAGGACAATGTCAAGATAAAAATCAAATATTTACTCTTGTGGATGTAGACAAATCCTTTCTGTGTTACTTATAACACCTCAGATTATGAAATCGGACATGATTTCAATCCTCTAATTGACCTGTCATCATTTAGGCTATTTACTTTAGTTCTTGTGGTGCTCACAGCTTGGACAGTGAGTTCAAAGGAGGATGGGGGAAGAGAGATTTTATTTGTAAGTTGGATGCCTTTAGTCCTTTTATGGCAGTAGAAATCTTTACATCAGGTAATAACACTGAGAGGAACAGCTTGACATTAGCTGTGAGTAAGCACGGTGTACAATCACCTCCCTAAAAATGTTATTTTGCTTCTCTGATCTCTCATTAAAGAACTACAAAGCATAATCTGAGGAAATTTTTCATGTAAGTGCTATCCTGGAAAACCTGGCTATAAAGGTTTTGTATTGACCCTCAATGTACACTGTAGTGAGAGAAATGCAGTCTGATAGTAAGAGTGTGAGTTCATATGCCCTGAAAGCTTCATTTGAGGGAGCAGTAAAGTCATTTGGAAGATATCTGTTGATTTCAGCATTATCTTCCTGTCTTGTATGTACTGACCTATGCTACCCAGGTAATTCTGATAATCCAAAGGATGCCAGGGCATCATTGTTAGAGACTCAATCCCTCTGTAACAGATATTGGAAGACCCTTCATTTCCAGCCATCACTGCTGAAGGACAACCTTATGTCAATGTGCTTCAAAGGTATGACACAGAAACTAACATTTTTCTACTTTCTGCAAAGCAATTTCCCAGTAAACATACACAAGTTCCTTTGAGAGGTTTTGTCTTAGGTTTAACACTTGACCATTATTTATTGTTTTGAAACTTAATCACTTCTGCTGAAACCTTTTCAGTGAGAGACTGAGAAGAGCAGATTGAAGGAGGAAAAGAAAAGCCTTCACCTTTCCCAAGGGTTGGGATGTGACAGGCACTCTTCTATCTAAGAAAGCCATCAAATTTCAGCACGCATATTGGTGCTTAGTGCCTACTCACATCATTTTACAGCATTGTCTGAAGATGGTGTTGTTGAATGATGAACATGAGTAGGTTCTAGCTTTCTGAGAGGTCCAAGACACTCATTGGATGCTGCAACCTTTTGCTTTCCTCAGGGCAAGACATTGCTGCTTGTTGGAGTGGACGGGTGGCTACATGTTCATCCTTCACTTGTACAACAGCGACTGGTTTGGGGTTTGGTTAACACAAAGGACAGATTGATTGTCACCCTGAGGTGACACAGTATGCTTGGGAAGACCAGGAATGCAGCTAAGGGTGCATCTTGCCTGTGTTAGGCACAGATGAGCTGCTGGACTATAGGATTATAGGAGAATTTGAGATTAAAAAATCCTTCTGGCCTGGAGTTCACCTTCTTCTGTCACCATACACATGGGATTTTAGCACAACTTAGTGCTTAATCACAATATATTTCATTGAAAGTAACTGTTAAAATGGTTGTTTTTACCTTGTGCTTAATAGCCATTGAGAGGTAGGTTGTGCTCTGCACATGACAACGAGTAAGTTAATGACTGTCATTTCAATTGCTTCTAAGAGATACTGGGAAGATTTTAGCATGTTCCCTTTTCTTGCTAACATCTTCTCTCAAAGGCAGGAGGGTGACAAAATTCAGATGTGATCATCACTGCCCATGGCAGTAGATCCATGATGGAGCCTTGATTACAGTCCCTCTCTTCAAATTTGTTGCCTGGTTCTCTAGCTAGCTGACAGAGTGATATTGGCTGCAAATGTGAGATCAGATGGTGTGGATATTACTTATATCTTTACTTCTGCTCTGATTGGTGGCCTTGATTGAGTCCATGATCTTGTCTGTTCCTGTATCTTGCCATTGGAGGATAAAGTCTGCCTTCTACATGTTTTTTTCTTAGCAAGCTTTATATTCTGGTGACCAAACACATCAAACCAGTAAAAATCCTGCTCCTGAGACTACAGTGGTGGGAACCTAAGAAGCCTTTGAGGGAAGGTGTCTTTCTTTTTTTGTCTGTCTTTTTAACCAGACTCTTTCACAAATCAAGTTGTTACCCAACCAGTTGACTCCTTGACAATTGGGGTACCAAGCTGGAGTACCAAAATGGGAGCTTTCCAGGGAAGAGTCTCACCAATAAAAGGAAAACAAGTGGCTTTTGTCAAACAAATTTTTGAAATGGAAAGCATCAATCTGTTTCAATACAGATACTCAGGGAGGGTAAAGATAAGAGGAGAGAAACAGAGTTAAAAATTGCAATCAGTGTGTAGTGGGCATAGTCAGCTGAAGAGTTAAGTGACAGAGCCTTATTCACTCATATGAATTAATAATTGATTCAGTAACAAATCACTAATGTTGCAGTAGTCATGGTGAATAAGATAATAAATGTGTCCTGTCCAGGGAATGCAATGTTGTTAGAATTCAGCTGAAATTATTCATAAATGTGCTACTTTTCTTCATCTCCAACTACTGCTAGTTTAGCTTTTCTTTTTAATCTTCCTAAGCTGTCACATTAGATGGTGGAGCTAGTCACATTCTATATACAGTGGGATATTAAGGAGAACTGTGGAGATATTATGTCAAATTTCAATAGGTAATAGACACAAATTGAGAAACAAAGTGCCTCCATGCCTTTTTGTGTTCCTCATCTAGCTTAATAAATAAATAAAATAGAAGCCCAAAGGCTATTTAATATCTTTTGCATGTGGCCCCTGCAGATTTTCTGTCCCCTCCTTCTTTTTCTGCCTGTGGAAGGAGCTCCAAGGACTTCTGCAACCCTTTGGTGAAACGTGCAGAGTCCTGACTGAAGAGGCTCCAGGGTACCTAGTATTTGATCTGCAGAGAGGATTCACAGCCCCTAATACATGCCACCACAGCTGCTTATGTATGTGAACCACACTTCACCAAGACAGCAGGGTGTCCTGGGTGACAGGAAATGAGTGAGGGCCTGTAGTGGCATTTGGAACATGAGGAAAAAGGTGTTAGGGATGGCGAATCACTCAGCCAGCAGTTAAAGAGAAGGTGAGGCAGATGGAGCAAGCTTGCAAAAGATGAGAAGGGCTTAAGTATGTCATAGCTTAGATGATGTGAACAACAAAATATCTCTAGTTTATCAGGGAAAATGACACCAAGGATGAACACTTGTGAAAGCAAGGCAAACATGATAAGTAAGGTATGCTTTTGCTTTTTTGTAATCAATGAGAGTAATTAAACTTTGTCAGAATTTCAAATAGGTGAATTTTTCATTGCTTGAAGTTTTCAAATCAACATTTGGATTTCTTCCTAGAAAAGATGCTTTAGCCAAGGGCAAGGTGTTCAGTAAGTGAATCGAAATTGTGGTGCATCATGTTAACAAGGTGAGATTAGAGAAATCTGGCCTTAAACTCTTTGAACACAATCTTTAAATACATCTGGAAAATGGCAACCGTATGAAACAAAAACCATCAGTGTAAAAGTGAAGAACACTGGAGAAATATCAGTGTGTTCAAAGAGGGTAAATAATAAAGATAGGAAACAGTTCAGAACTGAGGGCTAATGGCAAGCAGTCTAGAAGTAAGGACAAGGTAATTTTCAGGGCAAGAGAGGGATAAGTCATAGAATATAGGAGATCTCATTTTAAAAGTGAGGAAAACATGGGGAATTCACATGCCTACAATATTTAGGGCTAGTCTGAATTGCAGTGGACAGCTTTGTAAGAATGTAGGTCAGGAAGTCTTCAGTCCTGCTCTGCTCATATTCTCAGTACACAGAGAAGCACATCCCTCTGAGCCAGACAGAAGACTAGGGCTGAGTCAAAGACGAGAGACATCACCAGAAGATTGCTCAGTACCCTTGGTGTACTGAGTTGGGAAAGGGAGGGGAGCACAGGAGAAACCAATGAGCTCTTTGGAGAGTGATCTCAGCTCTCCCTAGTTTGATAGGCATTCTTTGCTCATCTATAGCAATTCCATGCAATTTTCTAAAACTTGTTGTCAATTCACCTTTTTGTGCTCTCCTCAGATATTAGCATTTTTCACTTTAACCTCCTCTTAAGATGTAGCTTCCACCGGGAGACTCTTGCTGTAGTGCAGCAACACAGCAATCCATTTCTGCCTGGAGATGCAGCAGCCAGAGAAGGTTTATCCATACAGCCTGTGATTCCCTAAGCTGGATGACAGCCAAGATGACGTTGTCAGATTGCTTGTTTAAAAAAAAAAAAAAAAAACCAAAACCCAAAACCAAAAAAAAAACCAGTGCCTTGCGGGCCACAGTGATCACACAGCAAGAGGACCTCCTGCCTCTGCCTCCCCATGCTTGGCTCCCTGGGCACTACCAGGGAACAATAAAGCCAGCAGAAACAAGCATCACTCCTGTAATCACACAGGATAAGACACACTCTCTCTGCCTCCCCCCAGGTTACCTAACCCGTCGTGGTGGCAGGAGATGTACGTGCCTCTCTGGGAATGATGTCAGAGCGAAGCATAGGGGGGCTGGGTTTGTGCCACATGGCAAGTCACATGAAGTGTAGCTGTCTTCACGTCCTCCCCCAAAAAGCTCGGTGTTTACTCGCGCTCTGCAGCACACTACTCCTCTGTACAAGTGCAGTGCAGCTCGCTGCAATGCTCAGGGCTCGGGGACCAGGGTTCACACGTGTGTGTGCACGTGTCTGTGGAGGGGTATGCATGTCTGCTTGTGTACAGACAGGGCTCTCCTCCTCCCTCACTGTTTTAGCATCAGATTAGGGACATGCTCTCTCCTTGAGGCTATGAGGTCCCTTTAAGTGAAGCCTGAGGTCTCCAAGCAGCAAGAGGATGAAAAAAGTGAGAATGAGGCTGGAGGGAAGTGGAGAGGACCGGAGTCCTTGGATGGCTACTCACCCTGTCCCCTTGTCCTCCCTCTCTTTCTGCATTCCCTCTTCCTCCTGCCACCCAGCCCTCCCCCTCCCTCCATACACATACACTCCTTTTATTCTCAGTAAGTTATTAAAAATGTAGACATCACTGGCTCCCAGGGTCAATATGTTGTTTTTAAATTTAAACATGAATTTCCATTTCATTGAGCCTTCAGGCCTAATGAGATGTGCTTTGACAGGAGCAGCTAGCTGGAAAAGGCATGATTGAGGGGTGAGCCAATAATATTAACTCTCAGCAGAGTGTGCACACACAGCACTGGAGCCACGAGCCTTGATTCGCTCCTATCCAGGACTCTGGATACAGCAGGCAAGGATTTCTGCTGCAGGCCCTGCAGTGAAATGTCAAATGCATTTAACCATCTGTGAGCTCTACTTGCTCGTGCTGGCCCAAGTTGGACAGCCTGCATGGAGTTTCTTTCAGCTGGGATGACAGATGCGGCCAGGAGGGCTCTGGAAGTTGGGCTTGTCAGTTTAGAGGGCATCAGCTAAAACAAAGGGAAGAGCATAAAGCTGTGGAGAAGGCACTGGGATGGGACTCAGAAGATGTAGACTTCCACTGGTTTAGTGTATGACCTGAGTGGATCACTCTGCCTTTCCAGGAGGATCAGAAAGGGATGTTTGCATATCCTGATGTTGGAGGTCTCTTCTTTCCCTGGACAGGTAGTGGCAAATGCCTCATTCTCCCTGGAAAAAGCTTCCAGCACACAAACTTGGCAATATTTCCTGTGGAGAACATGAATTTCCAACCCAGTCTGTATAAAGCACATGGAGTCTCTGTCAGGATTGCACTCTGGGACAAGACAGCAACCCTAAGTCCATTTTGACAGGGAAAGCCTACTTTGAGTTGTGAGGTAGCCCACCCTCCCAGTGTGTTCTGAGTTCTAAGGGGCTGTAGAGTCCTTAGCCTGGCTCTGTCACCAAATAAATTTGTCACCGGAGTGACATTTTCCCATATTTCTGAAAGATGGCTCATACGAGAATCTTTTTGTCTGTTACAGACAGAACCTCTTATGCAGCTCCAAGACCCATGTTTTGTTATTCTTAAGGTGGGTAAGACCACAGATGTGTGAGAACAGCAAGGCAGTGAGAATTCATGTTACAAAAGATAGGTTTTCTATCAGAAAAGATATCAGTTGGAAAGAGTGAACAAAGGATCTCAAAAACGAAGAAGAGAATTATTTGTGAGTTGTCTCTAAATTATGATTAGCACAAATGTTTCATCGGCGCTGTGTTTGGGAGAAATTAGATATTTGACCTTTAGATTTTATGAAGAGATTTTTTTTTCCTTCTGAAAATAGTGATTTAGCTTTGATAAATTAAGGGGAAGTAGAGAAGAAAATCAAGTTTTGGAAAAAATAAATAATTTTGATTTTCAATATAAAATTGATGCTTCCCATAGACACAATCCAATTAAAATGCTATTTTTTAAATCTTTCTTTTTCTCTATCTGGGCATATAGAAAAATCCATTTCCCAGCCAGACCTAATCCAGACCCCTGGTGACTCAAATCACTTAGGAGGTTTCTGTCAAATGTGATTTGTAGGGCTTCCTCGGTTTTGTTGATCCAGACTTAAAATCAGGAAAAGTCTTTCTCATGGTACTTTACTGGGTTTGCTCCTGCTGAAATCCACAGCAGCAGATGCTGATCTGTGTATGTGTGTGTGTTTAAAAAATATGAAGGAAAAATGCAACGTGATATTAAATGAAAAGTAAATCAAGGTAATAATTAATAATAAAAGCTGCTGAGTATTCTGAATCTTTGAAAAGGGTTGGTTTCTTCCCCCCTGAATCGAGTGAGCACTCACTCGTATGAATAACATTACATGCATGAGTAATCCTTTTGAACTCAATGAAACCCAAGTTAAGCATGTGCAGGAGACCCACACAGGATGGAGATCAGGAGCTTTAGCACTGAGCTGAGGGAAGCTGTAGCATTATGTTTGTACTGTTGCTTAATTGCAAAGCAGATGTAAATAGTAGGTCTCCCCAGCTCTATTCTGTTTGGGCTTGGCTGGAAGCGATTCCCTCTTGGTGCCTAATCCTTTCTGGACTCGTGCATTTGTGGCCTTTAAAATGTGATATTTAGCTTTCGGAAAGCAAATAACAACCATTGTGCACTTTTTTGCACCTTTCTCCTGAGGGTCTTCCAAAGCACTTTTGACAACATTAACTGTTGAGACCTGACAACTCCTCTGTTGAGGGACAACATTTTGGATTTGCCATTTCTCCTTCTCCTCCTCTCTGAGTCTGAATATATTTTTCACTTGCATAATGATATTTAGACCTTCCATAAAGCTCCTCCTGCTAAAAACATGTTTGTATAAGAAGCTGAGTTTCCATTTCACATATTTTCTAGAAATAAATTTCTAACCTCTATACACTTAAAATTAAGGAAAAAATATACTTATAAAAATCTTATATTTTGAGGGAAGCAGTTCAATATGTCTTAATGTTTGGTTTTGAGAGTTCTGGGTGCTCAATTCTGATTATATAGAGAAGTAGATAGATAAAGGTGAAGTCTAATTTAGAGCGTTGTGCCCAGTATCATGTAAATCATCAGTGTTAGGAGCAAGAATAAGAAACCCAGAGTACCAAATCCCTTGCTTTATGTCCTGGCTGACACTTGAAGTAGGAGAGACATGAACTGCAGCAGCTGAGATGGTGTGAGGATTTGCTGCCTTAACATACAGAATGTTTTCCATAAGCTGAGTTTCATGAGTCAGCGTTTCAGGGAGCAATAACTTACAGTAATAAACAGGGAAAGAACACCAAATTTGTGTGGGTAAATTTGATTCTAAAATGAGTGATGTACTTCGTGGTAATCAGGTACAGTTGTGATTTGAACCCCTTAAAGCCTGTGAAATATGTTCTCTGTCAGATGATTCCAGCTTTTTTTTATCTTTTATTTTCAGGGCTTTTTGAGGTTCTTTCTTTCTTTCTTTCTTTCTTTCTTTCTTTCTTTCTTTCTTTCTTTCTTTCTTTCTTTCTTTCTTTCTTTCTTTCTTTCTTTCTTTCTTTCTTTCTTTCTTTCTTTTTTCTTTCCTCCTCCCCTTCTCTTTAGCCTTAGCTGTCTTTAAGGACAGATACCTCGGTGGGGTATTGTGCATTGCCACTACAGAAAAAGAGAACAGAGAGTGAGGCATGGAGAGGAAGAATACAAATTTCCCCATTCACTACTGATTTTTGTGATTTGCAGAGGGAAGCTGCTGGGGCTTCTATATGGAGGCTGGGGAAGATGCGGAAAATGATGAAGCAGATTCAGGAAGAGTGGTTCCATGCAAATTTTTACCCATTCCTGTCTTTCTGCTGGGTGGAATATTGGAGTGGATTCAGGCTTTTCATGTTCACAGAGAATTGGAACCTAAGATCTCTGACCTTTTTAAAATCCATTTTGAGTCTCATCTGTCAGAGATTTAAACAAAAGATTTTGACCTAAAGGGCCATTGTTTTACACTTTCTGATAGAGGGGATAAGAAGGCCTAAGAGGAAGGAGGGTAGAAGCAGAGATTTTCTGAAGCAGAACCTGCTGATTCAGGTGGTAATTTTGCAAGTGGGAGAAGGAGAGAGAAACCTGTGATAGATGCAAGTTGCTGCTTTAAACCTGTAGCAGAAAATGTGACAAGAACCTTTGGGGCACAGATGGAGTCACTGTTGGAATAATGCAGTTTTCCCTACTATAGTCAGGCTCGGTGTTAGAGGAAAAGGACACCTTTCATTCTTTACTGCTATCATAATCAACTGCTTTTATTATTTTTATACTTAGACCCTGAAGAAATGTCTCAAATAGCAGAACTTCAGAGACAGAGAAGGTATGGGATCCAACCATTGGGCATGGTGGTATCTGAGACCTCTCCCTACCCTAACTTGAAATCTTCTTCTTGATGATGACTTTTTTCTCTTGATGTCCTTTCAATTTGAAAATTAGTAGTAGCTATGAAAATATATCCATCCCAAGACTTCTTTATTTCCTTCTCCCTCATTTTTCTGTCTAATACTTCTGTTTCTGCTTGGAACAGATTTTGTGTGCATTTTGGCAAACAAATAGGAATAAATTCTTCATACCTCTTCCTTTTCCCACTGACCCATCCAAATATTTACCCACTCAGAGAATTAAAAATGGAAATGTGCTAGTGAGGAATTCTCCATAGTTAGGAACACTGGAAGGGGATGTGCCCTTTCCCTAATCACTCTAGGAGGACTCTTCTGATACAGAAATGTGCTACCACTGGAGCTTCATCTCTGGTCTTCATCTTCAGAAAGAAACATCAGTGGTAGTGGAGAGAGGAGGCATCTGACACACCAGACACATAAAAGAGAGGAAGGATTTGCTCCCTCTTGAGAGAAAGGCTCACCCCAGACTTCAGAAAAGACTAGAGCAAAGCTCTGCTCCCTCTCACTCCTGCCTGCTCAGTTGCAGTCGGCTGTACAGATGCAAGGACATTCAGTAAACAGACTGGCTCCAGCTATGGAGTGTTTTGTTGGGAAGAATGGATTGAAGCAAACCTTCATTTTACTTGGGTTTGAGCTATGTATTTATTCTTCTTTCCAAAGAAAATCCGCTCACACAACACACCCACATCTGCTCACCTGCTTTCATTATACCCCCATTTCCATCTACACTCTCCCAAGAGACATTTAAACCTATCAGTGGGTTTCAACCACATTTAAAATATCCTGAAACTCTGGATGATAGTTGGGGTTCTAGTGCTTGTGTAAAAATAGGCAAAGGAAAGGGATATCAATGCATTTACCCTCTGAGGAGGTAGTGGTTAGAGTCTATCTAGGGCAGCAGCTCCAGTCTGCACTCAGGCAACAGCCAGTGCAGCTGGAATGTGTCACACCTGGCACGAGCCACAGAGCCCACACGTGTTTGGGCAAAGTGGAACTTATGGAGGAGGCTGACTTATCAAGATGGGAGAGCATGGGAGGCCTGAGATACAAATCTGTAGCAAGCCAAGCTTCATTAGCTTGGCTTCATACTTTGGGAAAGCAATTATTATTTCCAAAGCTTTCACAGTGTATGGAGGATGTGCTGCTTAGCTTAGAAAAATGCCACGTCCTTGAAATATACCTGTATCATTGAAAGATCCAGGGTATGTACAGTTAGTCCTGAGTGCACTGAGACAAAGAGGGAGAAGTTAACTAGACAGCTTTGGGATAGCTTGGAGTACAGGCATTAAGATTGAGTATGATGTGGAAGCTTCTCTACTGAAAAGAAGAAATCTTTCCCATGCAATAGGCAAAATGTTGAACCAATTGTTTCAGGATATTTTGAAGATCAAGAGGTATTCCTGGAGTGGAAGGTTTATATAATTAAATAAATAATTACACTAGGCAAATTTGGCTTAGGAAAATTTCCAGAGAAGGCACCTATGGTGACTCTCAAATATGGTTACCCACGTAACCCTTTTCTGACAAATTTCCACAATTGTTGAATTCCTGAGGATAAGAGGCTCCTGCGGGGGGGGTTGACTTGTATTCTTTCTATTTCTTCATCCACAAACATCTCCTATTTACTGTCTGAAATAGGTGCTGGACTTGAAGAGTATGGGTCTAGCACTACTGTATTCGTTATTTCATCCTCATTTTTTTGGGTACTTTGAGTCCTACTAACTGAAGGGTTGAAGTTTGAAACAATTTATTGGGAAGGAGCCATAGACAGATTGACAAAGCTGCTGTGGGATAAGAAACTGATAATTGTAGCAGATTTATGATGACCTTTATAAATGGGCACTGGAACCTTCAATTCAAGGAGGAAGCCATTAACCCTTTTGCAGATATTAAAAATAATATCATGGGGTATTTTAAGTATGCAAAATTTTTCCTCCTGATAACACATTTTCCTTTGGGTCTGATCTGAAAAGCTGTGCATTCCCCCAGGCGTTAAGCTTCAAATAATAGAGAAGCGTGCAGGGAAAGAAGCTACTTTCACACTTCATAAAAGCAGGACAACTTTCCACCAGGGAACCAGCAAGCAGTGTCCCTGTAGGACCCATAAAGGTGTGTTTAAAACAAAAGTGAGACAGGTTAAGAGAAGACTGCAGTGATTACCGGGGGGCCAAGTGTTCCCTGTGTATAATAATCTGATTACAGCAACAGTGACATCACTGATTTAGTGAATCAGTGGGTTCCACCCAGTTATTTCTTTGTGAAAAGAAGAAAAATCTTGTAATACAATTTTCTCACATTATAAAATATTTCAGTACTCCAGAGTTATCTGAAACTTTAATGTTTTGGGAAAATGTGAAGCATTTTGCATAGGAAATGCAACTTGATGAGAACAGTAGCAGATTTCCTTAGGATTTGATGGCAATTGTAGTCTTCAATGTCCCACCACTAAGATTTTGGAGGGAGAGTGAAAATTGTTTGTTCCCCAGCATGTGAGTGAGGACACTGAGGAAATGAGAATTGAAAGGACCTCTTGAAAGAAATATATTGTGAACTTCTGGAAGGAAAAAAAAGTGCTTTTGCTGAGTTTATTTAGTCACAACACTTATATCAGTGTTTGACTAAATAAAATTTTCTTTTCAAATTCAGTACAAAATTATTTTTATGAAAAGTCAGTGGGAGTGGATTGTATCTTGCTGCACAGTGATTAGGAACTACCAAGTAATTGATCAGCAATAGCTGGAGAGGCTTTGCATCACTAACAGGAAAGGCACCAACAATTTTATCATCACGGTGCAGAATGATGGCTGCAACTCCCTTTAAGCTTTGAACTTATGCCTCCCTTCAAGTTCAGTGGTTCCAACTTACAACTTTTCCAAGCACCATTTGAAGTCAGGATGACTTTTGTTCCTGTGGCACTGCATACTTCATCTTACCCTTCAGGATACAGAACTGGTGTGAAAAGTGCAGGTATTTCCTGGAAAAGATAAAGGAAGGATAATAAAACCTGTTCCACACAGCATTGATTGTATGACCTTTTATGAACAATTTTTTTCC
Organism: Acrocephalus scirpaceus scirpaceus; assembly: GCA_910950805.1. NCBI lineage: Eukaryota > Metazoa > Chordata > Aves > Passeriformes > Sylviidae > Acrocephalus > Acrocephalus scirpaceus. The sequence goes on along the minus strand of OU383776.1, from coordinate 20,708,702 downwards.
TTATTTCCAGGATTAATATTCCTGTTATGAGGTCTGTTGGTCAGATGTCTGATAGGAAGAATAGACTATGGCTCATCCCCATTGTTCCTCTGAACAAAAGCATCTCTTTAATGAACCTAGTGTTCAGCATCCAGGGGACAAAAAGTGCACTCTGCCCTGGCAGACAGGAGCAGAACATATGATTTTCCTCCATTAGTGTTTTGGAATATGGATAACTGCTTTCATCAGTAGGGCTGATCAGTCAGCAGGATATCTTTTTTTCCACAACCTCCCACAGAGGTGGTAGGGGAAAAGGAGAAAACAGTAGAGAATAAGCCTCTTCCAGCTTCTTTTCCTTTCCTTGCTCTCCCTTGTTCCTTTGATGTAGCTGCTAGGACATGTGCACAGGGACAGTGAAAGGCCCAGGCATAGAGGGGGCTGCCCGGAGCTGCCCCAGAGCATGTCAGAGGAGCCATGCAAACACAGTGTGTCCATGGTGAGCAGGATGTTCCAGCAGCACTGTGCTGCTGGGGCAGAGCAGGTCTTTCCAACAGCTCTTCCTCTGGTGTGTAAATGAAAATAGAGCTGGTACTATAGGGCGCTGAGGCCTGAAACAGGAACACATCCTGAACACAAAATGAAAGCAAATGACAGTTACTATTATCTATTTGTCTTTTTTTCAGTGGATTCTCCCATCACCCATTCCCACCCATCTCCCGTCCTTTTTTATTGGGTGAATAACAATTTTTGAACAACCTGATAGTAGTTGCTAGCTCAGCTCCTTTGCTTTTGAGCTGTATTTATTACTCATTTCCTGATTTCTTACAAAAGACTTCTGCTGCCTTTGAGATGTACAGAGGGGTCTCTTTTCTGCAAGGAATGGAAGAAGAAACACCAAGAAGATTTTGCTTAAATCTGGCAGTGGAAAGAGTTTCCCCTCACCTTGTTGGTCTCACTGACCTTTTTTCCAACACTCATGCAAATTAAAAGCAGTTTTTTCTATCTATCCTTTCCCTTCTCGCTCTGTATATCAGCTTCACATTGCTTCACATCATTTATCAAGAAAATCCTCCTACAATGAACTTGTTAGTAGGGATCTGGGAAGTGTGTCTCTGTTCATCTGCAAGGCAGGGCCAGACGTATCTAATTGATGCATAATTATAACCTATTTGGACTTCCAAATCGCTGCTGCTGCTGAAGCTTATCTAACCTTAAGAAGGACTGGCTTTAGATACTGTTGCTGCCACCTCAGGAATGCCTTGCCCAGACCCACAGTTTCTCTGGCTCAGGCTAACAGACATTACCCTGTTGCTCTGGGTTTTGTTTCCAGTTTGTGACAGGTCTGTTTTTGACAGCTGGCCTGCCCTGAGAGGACCTGGATGTGCCCATTAATGGAGTGACCCCTGGGTGCGCAGTGGGTTCTCCTCTGGCTGTTGTAATGTGGAGGGTTTTCACCACCACCATACAAATGCAGTTCCCAAATGGGAATTTTGGGGACTGCAGCAAAGGAGGACAGCAGTGGAAATGCATGGGAACATCAGCTCTAAAAAGTTGTGTGAACTGTGGGTGCAAGGCCATGGTGATACCTGGGCAGAAACACACAGGCCCAAAGAGGCACCTCCCAGGCCCTCCTGATCAACCTAACTGCAGAAATAAACCTTCTTCTTGTCCTGTGGAACTTGTTTATGAATGTTTTTGAACCCCTACATGGTCCACATGTGAGCCAAAGAGAAATAGAGGAAGGCATGGAAACATAGGTCACTGATTTACCTTCCACCCTGCCCTCTCTAACATGTTTGATTTACCTCTAAAAAAATTTCTGCAGAGGGAAGATCTGCCCATTTATGTGCAAAATTACTGAACTCCAAGGAAGGTAAATGGCTTAATATTATCACACAGTGACTGATACATGAAAAAACTCAGGTGACTTGACTTCTCCAACTCTTTATGATTTTCACCCTGTTCTCTCCCTTTCTGCAAAGTGGTTGTGCATTAAAGTGCATGGGAACTGCTGCACTTTATACTCACTGAATAGAGCTTTTAAATTTGGGCTGGTAGACCTTTCTCTTGAGTACCTGCAATTTACAGTCCCTCCTCTCCACATTTAATTGTGTTTGTAAATAATCAATATATCTTTGGGTGGAAAAATACAAGTGCAAAGGATCTGTTATAGGCTAGATTTGTAAACTAAATCTTTCTTCTGCAAAAAAGAGATACAGGGGAGGAGCCCTTTGGTAGTTTATTTCCTGCACAATTAAAAAGCTCTCATACTACTGTAAACAAAACTCCAGTAACCATAGTCAGCTGGCACCATGTGGAAATCACTGATTCTCAGGCTGAAAAAAATTGTCCTTTTGTACACCTCTGCCATTTGTTGGCACTGAGACGAAACAGTTTGAGTGTGTGTGGAGAGGCAGCTGGCTGTTTGCTCTGTGCCTTGCCTGTATAGCACCCAACACAGATATTTTCTGACTCAAAAAGAATATTTTGAGGACGTTGCATTGGCGAAAATACATAATTATGTGTTGGGTGGTAGGTCATTACTGTGCTGACTGCATTTGTTCCTTAAGCAGCCTGAGAGAAGCCAGTATATCCCAATAGCTAAGAAAGGATTTGCACGCCTGGCTGAGGATCTCAGTGCTTTATCTGCTCTAGTGAACCAAGCCTGCAGCTCCCTCAAATGAAGAGAAATGCAGTCACTCAGGACCTTTTCCTTTGTCACTGATTTGCACAGTCCTGGACCAGAAGAGTATTTAAGTGGAAAGGGAGGGACAGAGCCTAGGTGTGGTTGTTCCCTAAGATGGCTTGCTCATTAATTCCTATTCCTAATACTAGACCACATTTTCTCTTTGGGTTAGTTGTTTTTTGGTTTTTGGGTTTTTTTAAAGGGGACTTGGAGGAAAAAAAATATCCGTAACAGGTATAAGGCCAGGATAAGTTTATTTTCATGTCAAGTTTCAGAGTGCCATTTCCTGTCAGCTGAATATCTTGATGGAGGAACCGGCCTCCAGGACACCTCCCACTGTCCCATGGGCTATGGAGACATCCTTGCACAGTGTCACTAGTGAGTCTGCAGTTCATGCAGCAGAAAGTGTCTTTATCCCATGTTCTCCGTTTTGGCATCTTCTCACCAGTAAGGTGTGCACAAATTGAAGGAAGTTCAGACAAGAGCCACAAAAATGATGAAGGGCCCATGAGGTGTTGACTTATGAGGAGAGATTAAAAAGAACCAAATATTTGTAGCTTGACTAAGGGATGACTGGGGTAGGGGGGAGGAAGGGAATGTGATCTTTATCTCCATGTACATACAAGGATATAAATTCCAAGGCAGGAGATGAACTGCTTATGATAGCACAAAGGAAGATTTATTAGAAGTTGTAGTAGGAAATTAGGTAAAGGAAATTTTCAGCTGAATATCAGGAGAATTTTGTTAAGGGTATGATAATGATGATAAATATTTATATAGTATTTTAATAGTGAGAAGGGGAGAATGGTGGCACAACGATTCCTGCATCCAGTGTTTCAAGGCAATAGGGAAGGATCACTTTCCACCCCGTACTACTATTTGATAAAAGGCTTAGTGCAGAAAAGGGAAAGCTTTCCCTCCAATGTGTGAAACTGAGATGGCTAAAACCTTTGTCTAACAATAAATGGCTTTGGTTCTCTTGGCAGTAGTAACTTGGAGAGACCTTGACCACTTTTCCTGGTCTAGTGTTGTGTATCCCAGTTGTTGGTCAACTAATGCTGATATTTTGAAAGACAAAGAGGCTGGTTGAACTTTTTCCTGGCCAGCTCAAGCAGAAGATGTGGCTGTCCTCTCATGGCAGGGGCTTATATTCAGAAAAAACATTGAAAAACGTGCCATTTACTTGGTTAATAATCTCTGCCTTCCAGCCTGTGATCAGTTCACTTCACAGCTCTATATTAGTGCTTTCTGAACTTAACAGGAATTTTCCAGCATCAGTCCAAGGAAAGATATCTTCTTAGTAGGGTGGTGGAAAGCCAGTAGTTGAGGACTTGAAGGCAGGAATACCAGAATGCGCTTTGCAAGGGACAATGCCATATAAAGCTGGAAAGAGTGTGTAGAATGGAAAGCAGTAGTGTCTTCTGTGTCTCACATCAATTATAGTGACCTCCTTTCGATGCTCCTCAAACCCACACTGGAGTCATTCACTTGACTTTGTTAAGCAAAGGGGAATCCCAAAGACCTTCCGAGCCTTACACAGTCTTTCAGAAAAAAATTTCACACAATTCAAGGCAAAAGCAGAGTGAGGGGTTTTTTTCTTTCTTTTTTTTTTCTTTCCTTGTGCAGTGTTCAGTGTCTGAGACACAAAAAAAAAGGTATTGTCAGATGTGTAAATGCAATTTTAATGAGTGCGTAAAAAAAATCCCTTGAAATCAATGCAAAAATATTCCACAGTGGAGTCATTTTGATTAAAAAAAAAAAGGGGGGGGAGGAGGAGGTTGCCTGAAATAAGCAAAATTTCAAACTAATGGGAATCTCATTCATTATTTAATCCACTCCTTATCTGAAATGTACAAAAAATGGAATCTAATATGGCGTATGTATGTTGTTGTCTTAGCGAAAAGACAGGGGCAAAGGCCTGCAATTTCACTTAATATATTAAATCCTACTGCAGGCTTTGAGCCAGATTAATAACTCTAGCGAGCTAGAAAATCCCAATATATTTTTTTTTCTAGCTCCATGCATGATGCAGCTTGATTCATAAGCAGCTCTACTGCTGGGCTTTATTAAATACAAATAAAATATCTCTCCTATTACAAAAGCCCACAAGGTGACAGAAAGAGGAGAAGAAGCTGTCCTTGCTAGTTAAAATGTATTTTCTTTGGCTTCCTACTCCTTAACTCAGCCCCCAAGTCCCAGGTCCCTAGAATATTTATACAGTCATAACCCTGTGCATAGAATCCGGAGGGATAGACTGAAAGGAAAGATTTTGTTCCCGATCACGGGGGCATGCTTGTGCAAAAGACCCTGAAGCATTCCTACCCTCAAGTGGACACGACTCAATTTTATGTCCACTCAGGAAAAGAGTTTCAGCTGCCCAACACGCTGCCCTTACAGTCTGGGACAGCTGGTTTGTGGCTGATTTAAAAGTGTTACCCAACAACTTGCCGGCAGCTCTGCCACAAAACCTGGGTTGGTGCTGTGTTTGCCAGGTGGCATATTTGAACCCCCAGCTTAGAAAACAAGAACAGTGTCAGGGAGCTGGTTTAAAAATCATCAGATTGAAACTATAAAATGTATAAGAGAGACCCTATATAATTTTAAGGTTGCTTTGCAAACCTTTCCATGTACATGCGGTGATAGTAAAACAAAGGATTTAGGAGAAAAAAAATCAAAGTTACATGAGCAACATAGTACTGCCTATAAATTGTGGCACTAGTTTAGGAAATCAATCATTTTTTGGACAACACTGAAATACTTGCTAGGGATATGCATAGCTGGGGATACACTTGAATGTCTTGAAAAGAGAAGGATTTACTCATGTACAATTTTGATCTAAATCTGGGCTTCTGTGTGCACAGTATTCAAGGCCAAGTTCTTTGGGTCTATACTGGGGTAAGTGGACAGGGCTTCCCAAAGGGTAGAACTGGATCCCACTGCAACCCTTTGCTTTTGTGTTTTACAAAGCCTTTGAAACCCCATATGAATATGCCTCAAGTCTAATGATGGTGATCCCTGCAGACAACACGAGCAAAAATCTGGGAACAGCAAATTTGCCATGGAAGTAGACCTGCTGAAGTAGATACAGTAAAAATATATAGGATTCTGATCCTTCTCTGGGAAGGTTAATACTGAAGTAGGCAAGTGAATTAATGGAGAAAGATATTACCTGTTCCAATGTGGGCAGACCTGGCCTGATATAGACCAGGGGACAGGATATATGCAAAAGCGCTTTGAGGAAACATGATACCTTCTTCTTAAGGGCTTATTTAAACCATGACTTATTCTTTCTAAAATAAACAGAAGAATAAGATTTAATTTATTTCTCTGGAGAAAATAGTGCTTTCAGTGTACTGGAACAGGATAAAATAACTTCTACAATGTAATTTCACAACTTTTTTTTTTTCTTTTTTTTTTCTTTTTTTTTTTTTTTTTTTTTTTTTTTTTTTTTTTTTTTTATCATAGATGACCGAAGGGGTTTGTTTCACTTTAATTAAAGGAAGAAGAAAAATGGAGACTTAAGTTAGTGCTGCAGGTTTTCAGATATCTGCCAGTGAAATAAGAAAGTAGTGCTTTTTATTGCTGCAGTTGTTTTTAGGGTGGGAAATTAGTGTAAAGTTATTTTTAAATTCACATTAGAAACTTGATGGATTTTTCCACTCACTTCTGGCCCAGACCCAAGGATTCCAGTCCTGACCGCACTGAACTGATGGATGTGGTGTCCAAAAGGACCAAGGACAAGGGCATGGTGCAGGAGGAGGGACGGTTTTCCGTCTGTGCCTGTGAGGTGTGTGTCATGCTTCTGGTTGGGAGCTGAAACTGCTCTGGTGTCTCTGCAGCATCTCTGCTGTGCTGTGAGCAACAGCAAGTGGATAACCTGAAGAAATTTGAGGCTGGCATGAGCTACTCTGGTCGTACTTCACAGCTGAGCCAGTCCTCAGGACTGTTGCTGCTGTTGTTGGTTTATTATAGATGCATTGCCGTGGGTGCAGGAAGTCCTATTTGAAGGTAAAAGTCCTGGACTACTAAGTGCTTACTACATGCAAAATGAAAAGATGGTCCTTGACCTGAACTGCTCAGAGATGTGAACGCCTGAGAGAGGCCACAGCAAACAGATGGAGGGAGAGCAAGGTAATACAGAGCAGATTATGATTTGGTGGGGAAGTTGCAGTGATAGCACACTGGCTGCCTCATGGGTGTTGAGTGGTTTGGAAGTGTCACTGCAAAGGTGAGTTTCAAGGAGGGATGATGAGGTGGACTCTGTAGTAGATGCCTCTGATGTTGGCAGGACTTTCACATTCCTGGTACGCAAAGGTCTCTGGACAGTAGAAACAGCTGACATAGCTTTGGGGTTAAGCCAACACTATCATGCTGTTAGGATGTTTATCTGAACCAACCGTCACAAAAGGCTCTCCCATGCCTACCTCAATATTAAGGACTCAGAGGATTTTGAGGACAGAGCACATCATTTATCCTGACCTTCTGGATGTAGTAGAGGCCACTGGATTACAGTGATTCCTGCACCAGGCCCCAGTCACTTGAGCTGAATCACAGTAGCTCTCTCAGAAAAGTGTACAAGCCTAACAGAGCCTGGAAGGGAGATGGTGTCTCACTTTTATAAGACCTGTGTATGTTTGCACAGCATGTGAAATATAGTAAGCATATATTTGGGAGGGGGTGTTGAGTTTTGGGGTTTTTTTAATATTTAATGGGCTTAAGGGCCTTTCTGAAAAGCTCAGGGGTTTTGAGCACAATTGTGTACTGCAGAGGCAGCAACTGTAGGCTAATTTGAAAAATTCACGCTGGACACTGGGCTGAGATGTGCCCTTTAAATGATGGTCAGTGACCCAGGAAGAATTTCCTGAGTGCAGGAAGACCTCAGCGGAATTGTTTCATGTCTGCAAGTGTGTGGCTAAGCAGTTTAAATGGAAATAGTACTAAGGGTATATTGTTTTCCTTTGGCTTGCATTTAAAGTGCTTATCCTGTGCTTCAAATGCTCATGATTTTACACGAACTTAAGTTCAGCATAAACATTTAGAAACTTTAGGAATTCAGTAATATTACAAATCTTTTATTTTAATTTACAAGGTTTTTTCCCTCTTTTTGTCCCAAATGCCATGTTTCCTCTTCTTTTTTTTCATTTCCCTTATACAGACAGCACCATTCAAAGGGTCCACAGATGGTAGAGTTGGCTGTGACAATTGGACATGAGACTTTAGCTAGAGGAATAGAATTCAGGAGGTGGGTTGTGTCTGTACCACAGAGTTGCTTTAGAAGCCTTGAGTGGGACATGAAAATGTTATGAAAAGGAGGAGTTAAGGAGAAGTGTGGTATTTGGTTTGACAAATTCATTAGGTATCTTGTCTACCTTTATGATAGTGAATGAGGGGGAATATGTTTTGTTCTGGAAACAGTGTGGAGCAGTGATCATTGCTAATCATTTTTTGACACTCTAAATGGAAATGGAAAATAAAAAATCACGGTAAATTACAGGAAAATTTAAAATGTCACTATAAATGATTGCATTAACTGAGCCCCACGTTGTTGTGAACATTCTTTTAAACTTCCCCCATCCATTGCAACCCCTTTTCTCTGCTGGGATCATGCCTGTCTACTTTGTAAGCTCTGTATATACAGTCCAAAACCACAGTTTCAGGCCCTGTTAAGAAATTGTGTTAGCACTAGGACAGAAAATTGATTAGTCCGTTTTCTCTGTTCCAACTTAAGAGAAGAGTGAAGAAGTAAATAGTGTTAATGCTGAAAAGTGAATTAGATTTCTAACACACTTTCTGCTTTAATAGTTTTTTCCATTTGCTAATAGCCCAGATAATAGCAACTGCCCTTCAATAACGGGTGTTGTTTTGTTTGTATCTTTCTTTTGACAGCATCTTTTTAAAGCATGTTACAGCTCATTCATGAAATAGTTATCAATTCTGTCCTTGTTTGTTTCTCCAGGCAGGCTAAGTATGTCCTTGTTAACACTGGCTGTCGGGCATTGTGTACCTGCAGGCTTGTGCTTAGCACCCTCCCTTTAAGGGTCTCTCCGTCAATTAGAATTGCAGATTGCAAATTCCAGGTGCTTTAGAATCGGTCTTTCGAACCAAAAACCCATTTCACACTATTTTGGAAAGCAGAGCAGTGCGGATGGATGGTGACGATCACTCCAGGCAGGAGGAGTAGGGTGTCTCCTGAACACCAAGGATGCTGAGCCAGATTGGATTGGATTATTTTGGTATCACCTTTTCCAAACTTTGTATCTTACTCATCTCAAAATCCTCCTTAAGAATACTTTTACCAGTCATGCTGTTCTTGTCAATTCTAGCTTTCTTATCTACTAATTGCTGTATCTAAACACTTTCCAAGGGTGCCCAAATCAGCAGGGCTATTATGTCACCTGTAGCTAATACTCTTTATCATCTTCTCCTCAGCAAAGCAAGTGGGGTAGTGTTCTGCTAGGGTTTCTCTTGTTTCTGCCTCTCCAAGCCATGTGTTGCTCCATGTGAACATTTGAAGAATGTAATAAGTATAATAGATAAATTCGTGTGGATTTAAACTACTAATAAAAAGCTACCCGAGAATGCCTCCAAGATTCCAAAGTTCCCAAACACATCTACAACTGTAACAACAAGGCAGAGCCAGAAGATGGTCCGGCCATTAAGGGTGGACCCTCACTTCACAGCTCTTCAACATCAGATACTGATCTTGGTGGAGATCCTGGACGATCAAGATCACCCCTCCCAAGATGAACTTCAGAAAAAACCATCAAAGAACCTCTTCATGCAGACAGGACTCTTTTAGAAACAAAGCATATTTGGACTTTCAACAAGCTTAGCCTTAGGGTAAAAAAACTGTATAAAACCCACGGGCTGAAACATAGCAGTGTGGCAGAATTCGGAGGGTACTTTTGTACCGCCTCTCTGTCCACCCGGCATTCGATCGATGTTGTTTCTTTTTATTGTGGCTTTATTTCGGTGTTGAAATTGTGTTAAATAAATTTTGTTATTTTATTTTGAATTGGCCTCTGACCATTTATAACAAGAAGGAGGTTAAATTTGCTATAAGAAATCGATGTGTCCAGAGTGCTCCTTCATTCCTGTTTTTGTTCTGAAATACTGTATTTGTCTTGAAAATCATGGTTCCCAGTTAAGAAACACATATGGAGAAAGTCTGTCGAGCTTTCAAAGCCTGTCAAATACAGGCCATAATGTACAACACTAGGACACTTCCACATGCATAATCTGTGCCTTTGAGGGGTTCCCCACGTGTCCTTTGGTGATTAAGTGGCAATTTGTGATTTGGTATTTCCTAGCAAATTAGTTTTCTTCCCCTGTACCAGACTTCTCAATCCACCCCATTCTGTTCTGTCCCAGCATTTCAATGCCTAAATTATTAGGAAACTAGGGCAGAGACCATATACTTTGGGATGTCCATTCAGTATTTTTTCCAAGTATTTAATCTCAGATTGGTGACTGTAAAGCTACAGTAATTTGTAATTGCAATTACTGAGTTATGACAGTTAAATGGTATGTAATAAGACCCTTTTAGCTGCATACTGAGTTTTATCCTAGTTTATCACTGACATTTCATTCAGAGAAAAAAATCTCACAAAGTTTTAGTTTTGTAGATACAGTCAGCTAGAGCAGAAATATTTGCAGAAGAGTGCTACTCAGTTGGTTCTGTCATGCTATCCTGGGCAAAATACTTGCTAAGTTATAAAATATGCTTTTAATTTATTTGATAGTTCAAAAATCTATGTGTTTGTTTTTTTTTTTTTTTTTAACTTGGAATTGCTATTTACTTGGCTCTCAGAAAATATATCTAGCTTTTTTTGCTAAACTAAATAGCCTGGTTTGAATTTGTAGCTTTAAAAAAACAAACAAAAAAACAAAAAAAAAAAAAAAACAAAAAAACCCACTGGTGAAACTGGAAGAACTATTTGATTAGCGCATTCTCAAATCCATTTGAATAGCTAAATTCCTTCTTCTGCAACAGTGTGCAAAGCCTGTACCTAATCCCTGGGTGAGAGAACTCACAGTTATCTTGGTGGAAAGGATCTTTTACCACATATCCTTGGGAACCATTACTCTTCCCTTCTCCAGGGGAGCTAGCAGATCTTGGCAAGAAGACAAGCTTGGGAAAAAGTTTCTGAAGTTCAAGTGGAATGTTTGATAAATTACTGGCCAACATATTATTTGTTGTACTGTGATTGTGATTAGTCCAGACATAACCCTGTTTTTTTCTGGGGTTATTTCTTTGAGACTAAGCAAAGTATAACAGTGTAATAGAGTTGAAGTTTGTAAGGAAAGAGGTTAGAACACTCATTAAACTTTTCTGTATTTATCTCAGTCTTCTTGCAAGACAATTTCTTTTAAAGCCAAAGCCAGATACTTGAATGAAAAATGACCTATCTCCTTAGCTCTCCTATCTACCACTTTTCATGAAAATTGACTTCTCCATTAGATCAACTAATCAGTGAAGCATAACCGAGGTTTAATGGCCATCAAAGAGAAAACCAATTTAGTTTCAGCTGCTTTGACAGGAGTGCATCTGCAGGACTTTGGACAGACTGATCATTGGGGTTTTTTCCTGATCATTGTGCGAAGTCTTTGCTAAATTTCAAGTAATGATCTCTCATAACTGTCCCTTTACTTTGTGTTTGTGCTAAAAATAAATTACTGGATATTTCTAGGGAGGCATTGTCAAAGCCTGGACTTACAAGTTTGTATGAGAGCTATCATGCCACACTCCTGTGGCATGGATAAGGGATCTAATCTCTCTTCAAACTGCGGGAAGTCCTGCATTTCTTTTCAAGTGCCAGAGAGGCATCACCAAACAGTAATTGCAGAATTTTTATCAAGTATTTTCTTCTGGATAGGTAATCCATTTTCATCAAAGAGTAAGTCGTAGAGTTAAATAAGGTGTTTCACATACAGCAAGTATTTTATTTATTTAATTAATTAATTTTTAAACTAGCTCCATATTATGGTTCCTCCTTGTGAAATAGATCCTTGCTGGAAATTGGATCTAGTCTTGACTGTGTGTGAGAGCTGCAGTAATATGTTAGGGGGTGTTGGTTGGTTGGTTGGTTTCTTTTTTGGTAGAGAGGAGTTAAAACTGAGATGTGGACCCAAGAAGAAGGTTTAGGAAGCTCAAGACTGGCATGACTTGTATAGATCCAGCTGATTAGGATTGCATTTTCCCATAGGCTTTTGTCCAGAATTCCTCATGAGTAATCTGAATATAGCCTAACCTGCATCTCCATGCCAGTGCAAGGTTTCAGTGCAAATTATTTCTTAATTCACGTTAGCTTCAATTCATAAGAGTTACTAGTTGCATTTTCTCTTTTTCTTTTTCCTTCTACTGTAGCACCTCATTTAACTTCTTGAAGTATTCTGCAACTTCATTGGCTTTGGGAGAGGATACAGGTTAAAAAATAAAAAACTTTTTACAACTCATTTTGCACCTAGAGTAAACATGTTTCCCATTCTGGTTCCAGGGATATTTCTGTATCTCCAGACTCTGATCCAGAGGAGATCATTGTTACACAAGTACAGTCAATGAGAATAATTTTTGTAGGATTTAAACACAGAAAAGGCGAGAAAAATGCGTGTAAAAACTAGTAAATGGGAAAAAAAGAGAAACATTTTAAGACAGAATAATGCAAAGCTTTCAAAAGCATGAATTAAACTAACCTTTCACTGATTAGGCATTAGGATGAAAGTTTCCATGGGAACATATTATCTCATCAGTCTCTACTTCAGTGTTCCTTGTGTCCTCGATTGAAACAGCTGGAACTAGCTAAATTATGCCATCTTGTTTGTTCTCAATTGTATGAAACCTTTTTCCTTCTGTGTTTCAACGGCAACACCAAAAAGTCAGTATCTCTTTTTTTCCCTCCTTCTTCTTTCTTTGCCAATGAATCTTTAATTATGTATACAAGTGGAATATCTCCAAGAAAAGTGAGGGAGAAAAAAAGAGAGGAGGTAAAATGAAGAGAAATTGTTTTAGCTTTGCTGGTGTGGAGTTGGTCCCAGTCTTGAAATAAATATCAGCCTTTTTGGACTTGATTATTTACCAGTTAGGAAAAAAAAAAAAAAAAAAGAAAAGAAAGGAGAGAAAAATCATGAACCTCTGATCAATAATTCAGGCCCCTCCATCTGTGAAAATGTTGGATTTGGCCTAATTTTTCTTATAAACAAAGGCCATCATCTGTTCCAGAAAATAAAATCTGTAAAATTTGGGTTTTGAAGGGGCACGTTTTCCCTGCCAAGATCTGATATATATTTTTTCCCACACACATGCAATTAAAAAGCCAAACCAGGAAATTATAACAGAAAATCAGGCAGCTATCTTTCATCCCTGTTCTGCTAAAAGGTCAGTTCCTTAGGGCTATGTTTTTGAAACACAGGTCAACAAGAAAGGAGTTAGCTTTGCCAGGTTCTGCTATTCAGTGCCTAAATCCCTTTGGCAGCATGTGTTAGATACTTGATGCTGCTCTGGGAAGGAGAGCATCAAGTATCAAGGGCTGAGATGGAGCTTGAAGGACAAGAAGTAACTTTAGCCTGTATCTTCTGTTCCAGAGAATGAGTATCTCTTTCAAATTTAAAACAGTTCTGGTAAAACAGCTTCAGTAATTCTGCCCCACCAGGATTTTATTTCTTTAGAACTGTAGAGAGATGTTTGGGTGTAAATTTATGTTACTGTTTGCAGGTCATCTGCAATTCATAGAGACCAGCTGCAGCACTGAGTGGTTTCTAAGACCTCAGCATTCAGAGGTTTCAGGTGGTAAAGAGCTGAGGATTAGGACAACCTACGGTTCAGGGATCTCATCATGTGTCAGTCTGTAACTAAGGAATTGGCGATCTTCTGTCTTCTACATTAAAAGTAAGAGTTGGAGTGCAATGACGTGTAGCTGATTTCCCCAGGTTTGAGAGAGCTAAGTGCACAAGGGTGGGCAAATGTCAGGGGAAGGACCTGTGTGAAGCTGAGTTGGAAATGGAAGGAAGGTATGCCAGGCCGCAGACTTTGATATATAGTCTAGAAAATTGTGTTCAGAACTAAGTCTATAGACTTCAGAAGGAGAAGAAATTTGCAAGGAAGGGGGCCTGGATCCATGTCTTGGAAAAATTCAGCAAGAAAAAGTGGTTGAAGGCCTCTGAGAGGGCCTCGAGTAGAAAATGCAATATAATGCTGGTAAACACATCAGCTTCATCGCAAATCCCTCTTTGCATTTGGCTTTTTCCTTTGATTTCACAGAGGTCCAGGGAAAAAAAATAAACCACCCATGAAACTACACCAAGACAAATTTGATCACAGCTTGTTTGGCAATTATTGTATTCATGTATGCGTGAAATTTCTGCTGGGAATTTCTCAGGGTGAGTTTGTGCCTAAATTATCATCATTTTTCTCCTAAAACTCTGGAAATGTTAATGAGGGTTGGTGCAAAAGCTCGTAACTTTAAAATAAGATTCATCCAGTAGAAATGACCTGAGAGTGAGTTCCCTGTGACAAGCAAACCAGAAATCTCGTGAGAGCAGAATGGCAGTTTTCCCACAAGGGTGAGGGTGGTGAACTCTGCTTTGCAACATCAGAATCAAACCCAACTATCTGGCTCTATCAGACAGGTGGGATATTTATTCACCTGCCACAGATACATGTTTCTACTCAAGAATAAACATAAGTGACATAGAGGACGAATCTATCCTAAAGTGTTTAGGGAAAAGAGAAAAAAGTAAATAAATACAAACCAAAAAGTTTTAGTGTTTCTCTTCTAGATTCAAATAAAAAAAAAAAAACCAAAACAAAACAAAACAAAAAAAAAAACAAAAACAAAAACAAAAGCAAAAAAACCAACCAAACAAAAAAAACCCCACCACAACCAAAAACTGAAGAAACAAACAAAAAAACCCCCCCCCACACTGTGAAATGAAATTTACATAGATGTAGACACTTGGATTACATCCAGCTTGCTGGAAAGGGCTCACAAGGCTGTGCTGAGCTGTGACATTATTTTAGAGAGGAAAAAACAACACGTGTCCATTTCTGAAACACTTTTGATGCCTTTATGGAGTGGCATTTGCAGTACAGGGTGGACAGAAACAGTCATATTCAAAGGCCAGGCAGTGTTTCCATGGTTGCTGAAGCTGGAGTAAAGTGGATATGGCTGACCGCTAGGGTGCCCAAAGACATGTGCCTGTCCTGAGAGACCCCAAAGAGCAGTGGCTGGGCTGGGGAGGACAAAGAGAAGCCAAGAAGTGGAGATAGGAAAGGAAAAGCAGGATTATTTCCTGCATCTTCCCACAGCTCTCCCTAGACATCAGGTTAGCCTCTACAGTGCCCTCCTGCTCCGCAGAGGTGCAGTAAGCACTGTCTGGAGTTGCTGTACCATGAGAGGAAAAGTGTATCATCTGGGTTAGAGTAACAAACCTGATCAATTTCCCCAAAGGGGGCTGTTCTTTCTGAGGCTTTCGACAATCTGTTGGGAAGATATTTTTTCCCGTTGTCTTTCCTTTCTATGTTCCTCACAATCTGAATGGCATTTTAAAGAGCATTACGCAGACTGCAGAGAAAAGGGGAGAAGCTTTTCTCAAAGTACCCCTTCCACCAGAGTACAGCAGACAGTACACTTGTTTCTTTGGTGGGGTGAGAGGAATGGATGGAGACTTGCCATTCTCCTTCCTTTGTCAAGCTAGACCTCATCACGCAGGGAAGAAAATGAAACTTGCTTTTGGGATCAGGGGAGGAAGATGGGAATAACTCCACTGTTATTTCCAGCCTGAGATTAGCTAATTTCTGAGCGATGACGCTCCATTAGACTTTGGGGAATTGGCTGTCCAGCCCTACACTGCCATCAGTCCTTTCACAACAATCAACCTATTTTTAATTCATCAGCAGCCAAATCCTGGTGAACAGCTCTGTATACACGTCTATATGTGTGCAAGATAGTTATGAAAGGCCTGTCTTTGACCTCCTCACTTTCAGCAGAAGGTTACTGTCTTAAATAGCACATCCAGCTTGCAATTCCCTTTGATCCTCTGAAACTTCAGCTCAGCCACCTGATATAATTTTCATCCCCCTCTCCAACTCCTTGCAATCCCTCCTCCCCATCCACCTCCCCCCAAACATTCAAAGACATTATAGCAGGAACTAATTTTGTCTGGACTATTATTAGATCATGAGATCAGGGCAACATAGAGGTCGTAAAATGTTTCATTCTCTCAGAATGGCCATCGTGCCCCTATCAGGTACCATAACGTTAGGTTTGCTTATTGTGCAGATTGCTTGAGTTGCAAATTGCACATTATCCAGCTTAAACACCTGGCATTTACATTCATTATAACCCTGACACCCCCCCTTTATGGCCTCCCGTGAGGGTCTTCCAATTGGTCAGAAGCGCAAATGAATGTTTTATGATTATGATGAATAATGTGAGGTGTTGTGGAGGGGAAAAAAAGGAAAAATAAGAGAAAGGAAGAACAAGAATGAGATGTAGGCAGAGAAAGGGCCTTATAAAGCACATTGGCAATGCAGAGCTTTTTGTCAGAGGTGTATAGTGATCTCTGTAGCTGGAAGAGGACTCAATGTAGCTGAATAAAGCTAAAGCAGAAATTAAGTAGTTTTCAGGAAGGGATAAAGATGTGTCTTTATTGAAAGATGGTTGAAGGTTTTGGAATCCTGACACTAAACAATGAGTTGGAGGGAGAGATTATATTCCTGGTGAAGTTTTTTGTTTCTGAGTGATTTCAGGCCAGTACTCACATATATTTGCATGCCTCAGTTTCCTTTAAGAACTCATCAAGAGTGGATTTAGCAGCCACTTCTCTTCTGCTCCCCACCTGTCTCAAGGCCTTACACTGGAACAATCCCTTCCCCAGCCCTCCCAGACTTCATGCTTTCCCCAAGAAGGGGCACTTGGAGTCTTGCTGTTAACTGGATCCACAAGTAAATGCAGTTTTGAGATGTGTGACTGTAACATCCAAATAAAGAGCTATTCTTTCAGTGTTTTTCTGCCTCATTTGCTGGCATGAGGAAGGGTCATAGCTTTGAATTAGGAAGCTGCAAACTAAATGTATGAAGCCATTTACTGCACTACTTCTTGGGTATTTGGCTTTTTATTGGCTCCTTCGTTTCTGCTGTCAGTGGCTGCTTCTATCTCAAGAAGTCACACCGCATTTCGAACCTGGGTGTTATATTTTCTATTTTATTTCTCAGACAAGACCTAGTTCAACTACCCTAATGCTGTTATGCCTCAAGATTGTTCTTCAAGGGGCAGCAGAAAGTGGACAGAGTTTATCTCTTACCTTTAAGGCCATCTTCAAAGTTGAGGAGCCTCGACTATAGTTTGTTTTTGGGATTTTTTTTCCCAGGAAAGCTGTAGATACTTTGCAATTGACTTCAGTGGAGCCAAAACTTCAGGGCTTATTTCCTAGACTGTGGTCAGACAGAAAAGTTGTAAAAAACAGTCTCTGTCTTATGGGACTTTCATAGCCTAACAAGAGCCTAGAAATTGCCTCTGGGTTTGCTAGTGCCATGTCTTCCCTCAGGAGGCACACAGAGATCATTCCAGGATGCTCCAAGCAAGGAGGAAGGAGAAAATAAAAACAAAACAATAGGAAAAAAAACCCAAACAAAACAAAAAGTCTAAATGAGGCTCTATGTCTCCAGAGATTATTTCTGTGGCTTAAATGATTTTAATTAATAAATAAATAAATGGTATTGAAAGTTGCCTGGGAGAGAAACGGAGGTTCTGTGATATTTTTAACCCCTCATTCCTCCCCCACAATGTTGTTTTGCTTCATCTCTGAGTGGGATCTGCTGGTTGCTGGGTGCTGTTGTGTGCATCTCAGTCTGGGCTAATGAGACTTCATGTGGTGGAAAGCTCCAAGTAAGGGCAGAGATAGATTTGACTATTGTGTTCAGGGCTTGTGTGCATTGTAGGGTACCAGCTGGGCAAGGGAGGCTGATTTTAAGGGCTGGTTTTGTTACAGCCTCACAATTTAGAAAAAACAATCAAGCAGCATATTGATAATGAGAGTTTTTAAATGCCGTCTTGGGGTCTGCACAAAAATGAACTGGTCGAAAAGCAAATTGTTCTGCTCTGCTTTTTCTCACATTGTCTGTGATAGTTCATTTATTCATGATGTGCACTGAGCTCAGAGAAGCCACATGCCCAACCTTAATCCATACAGAAAAAGCAAGTCAGTCTTATAAGGAATATTTGCCAAAAACTAGCATGACATTTCGGACGAGTAGAAAAGACACTGCTGGAAAGCCTTCTGCCTGATCTTTGTGGAACATTGCAAGGCTTAGAACAGTGGAATAGATGTAGACTGTTGTCCCTTACAAAGGACATGTACCTGTCAGTAGTTTTGTAGTCCATGTGGTTCATAACCTATGATGTCTCTTGACTAAAACATAAATCTTGCTTGGTAGCACTGGAGGATTCATGTCCTGAATAGAAGTGAGCTCAAGCCCAGAAGGTGATTGAATCAGCAAGGAAGCCCAGTGTCCAGTCCTATGTGGTTGTCGTCATATTGCAGCCTTCCAATCCACACATTCTTCAATTTTTCAGAATAGTCCTTTAATTGAATTATCAACCATTGATGAAAACATACCCTTTGCCCACTACAGGCATAATGAGGCCAATTCTACAGTACTCTTGCTGTATCAGTTTTTTATGGCAAAGTCCTATAACATTCAATAGGGATGAAATCATCAGGATTTTATAGAAACAACTCTGAGAGGGCATATAATCCATTTGATAATGTTTTGATCTCATGGATAGATAGCTCTGAATATTTCAATACGTCCTAGAGATTTTTCTAGGATTGTATTCAGTTCAATCGTATAGATGTATGGACACCCAGATTTCCTCTCTCCTATATCTGTAGACAGCATGGATATCCATTATACACAAAATAGCTATGTAAGTGAAAAAAATTAACCCAAGGGAGGAGGGTGCCTTGTGTGCCATCAGTTACTTGAAAATTACACTTGTGTAATTGAATCTTGCTAGAACATCTTGATTGAGCACACCATCCATTTCTACCTCCATTTTTGGTGTTATAGGACAAGTGCTAAAATGCACTTTTAAGGGGTAAGTACAGAATAAACTGAATTTCTTCCCAACTTTGTTCCCATGTCGTTGTCTTATGCCTGGAAGCATGAGGGTTATTTCCCTAGCATTTCTTATCCGAGACAGTGCAACTGTGGATATTCTCATTATGCATATAAATGTCTAATCCTATTTGGAATTATGGTGAGGTCTCGGCTTTCGTGGAACCTTGTGGCAATTTGTCGAACAGGGTAATTATGCAGTGTAGTTAAAAAATAAATAAAAATCATTTGTCGGCTTCAGATTCATTCCCCCTTTCAGCTTAGTGAGACTCTCCCTCAAACTGGTAATATATGCATATATATTTTATGCAGGGTTTTTCACAGACACTGCTGATCATGATAATGGTTTCTTGGAAGAATGAGAATTGTGCTTTCTGATCTCACTAATTTCTTTCTAGGCACCCATTTCTTCATATTTGGGAATATGTGTTTGCCTCAATATCAATGCCACATTAAAAAAAATAGATTTTGTTACTCAGTTTAGGTAACTGAACTATCCTGGAGTTGCAATTGATTAAATTTAAAAAAAAAAAAAATTGAAAGAATATGTGGAAAGGTCTACGCTGCTGGGCAGTGTATCTGGGAACATGATGGATCTTCCTTCAGTAGGGGATGTTCACGTGAAAATTGGATTGTGTTTTAAGATGAGCCATATACCAGACAAGACAGAGGGACAGGATGAAGACACTATAGTGTAAGATCCTATGAGAGTGCTTTATATGTGACGTTAGACTAAAAACTACAGAACTCCTTGTACTCCTAGTGTCATAACCTAGAAGAAATATTTATGCTTATTATTTTTTAACTAATTTAACCCTAATTCCAAGTTGTTGAGCCTTTTTTTTTTTCCCAGCTGTTACTGGCTAGCAAGTTTTTTGGCTGGTTATAGTTTTTTGGTCATATAACAATTTTTTTAAGTGTTGCAGAAGATGTTGTTCAGAATATATTTGCCTTGAATTGAGTAGGATGTTATCAGATTTTAAGTTTTCTATAGGAAATGAGTCAATAAACCTAATGCTACAACATAGAAAGCAAGATCTTTTCAGGGGGAGTTTTCACTATTCTTATAGGACTTGAAAACTGGGTGTGAGTCTCTCTTGAATGTTATGATGTGGCTCAAAATATTTAGGGATGGCTGATAGTTTCCTGTTAAATTCTAACAGGTTGAGAAATGCGACAAAGATGGAGCCTGTGGAAGGAAGTGGAGTTCTTTTTGCCCTTAGTGATTTATGCTAGCTGACATCTTCAATTATAATTCAAATTTGCAATTTCCTCTTAATTGTTTTATAGAATCATTATCTTCAGACTACCTTTTTCATGGCCACATGTAGGGCAGTTCTCTGACTCCAATCCTCCCTCTAAAGTTTGCCCTTTCTCAGCTGTACTCTTCCCTCACTTTATCTGATTCCTGCCTTGGTATTTGCAAGGGGCTGGTGTTGTCTGAAGCTACAGGAACAGTACAAAGTTGCCACTCATAAAACGATTTTCAAACATGAGAAGCATAGTGTTCAATTTTCCTGTCCAGAGCTGCATCCTTAAGTTGGCATTGATAAATCAGCTCTTTATCTGGTGTCACAGAAGCCAAGTCCAGGAAGATTTCCTGATGCTTCTGGAACTCTCTCTCTTCATCTGTGTGGTGGATAGACCTCTTCATGCAGTGAACCATGAAAGGGCTGCACCACAGGTGTTGGGGCAGCCACAGAGCTGGGGATGGAAACCAGATGAAGCTGGTGGGGCTGGGACATTTTACACCAGTTGAGGGTCAACAGGGAATGGAACACCTTGTTGGGGCTTGCATTTTGGACACAGTCATCTTCTCCCTCACCCTGTTCTCCTCCTCCTCCGCCCAACTAGATCACGCTGCGAGTCTGCAGAAGTTTAGCAATAATTAGTGCCAACCTCTAGCTGCTCACTGCTTGCTGGGAATCCGGATTGTCAGCTCCACCTGTCACAGGGCTGTGAGGAAATGAAGCATTGGGAAGCACAGGGATGTGGGAAGGAGGAGGAGAGATGTCCCCGCTCTACAAAGCACATTGCTATTAAAGTGTCAGTTTTTTGGTTTACTGTTGCAGTTTGTGTGAAGAGTTTATGGATCAGCAGATAACAGTAATTATCACAGAGACTTTTCTGCTAAAGTCTAATCTAACCTTTTATAGTTTTGTACCACAGGGCATCCTTCTCCTCACTCCTTCCCCCACACCCTTATTTTTTAAGAGCTTATTGGGTGATTTTATTATTTTATTTTTATTTTTTATGGCCTTTAAATCATCAAAGTTGACATCAGACACCTTCACACAAAAAAAGGATGCATAGATTAATTGAATGAGGGGGAGAATGGTAGGGTTTTATTAATAATACCAATCTAGAGACTTTATTGTAGCAAAACCCAGGAACAGATTAATTGCATTAAAAGATAGGGAGCGGGGAGTAGGGAAGAGTGAAAAAATTCAGAAATGTTAGTCAAGGTGAGATGCTGTCCTCAAATTTAAAGCACTTGAAAAATGTATTGAGTAACATTTAAGCCTTGCAAATACTAGTCCCAATCTGGAATCATTCTGTCAAAGGCAATGCCTTTACTTTCAGTTGGGAAGCAGAATATGAAGACTTATCCCAAAAGTGGCAGAGTGAAGAAAAATTGAAAAAAAAGTAAAAATCATCACCAGCATTGCTAAAAAGCATAGAAAACTTACCACAAGGCAACTTTTTAAGAGTTCTTTTAAAAGAAAAAAAAAATTAAGTCTTTGGGATAGTGTTGTAAACCTTGTTGGGGTGTCTTGTGCTTTTCTTTTGCTGAAATACAATTTTTTCAATGAAAATATCTGAAATGCCTATAAAATATGGTGTGTTATTTTAGCAAAGGAACAAAGGCACAAAGATTTTCATTATTTTTATTTCTGCCTCCACAAACTTTGCTGTGCAAGCATTACAAAGAGGTCCTGATGGAGTTAAACTCTCACTTTATATTACTTTTTCCCCCTCTCTCTCTCACCACTCCCACTTCTCCAGAAGAACACAAAAGGAAAGAAGTAGATCTAGAAATGAATAATGCAAGAAAGTAGGGGTACATTTTCCTTTCTCTGCCCTTTGTGTTTTCCTTTAAAACCCTTCAGAACTGTCAACACAGGCCTTTATTTCATTTGTTCTCTATTTCATAATATGGTAAAAATCATCCCAAAAAGGAGTATTTATTTTTGTTTGCTTTAGTATATATTTTTGACAAGCTACCGATTCACATTAGTAATGTGGTGGTTTGGAGACAACATGTCAATTTTCAGAGCCCCAGTACAGTAAGGATGTTCAAACACCTAGGAGGAGCTGAGAACTGCCCTAAATAGCTTTCATGTTCAACAGGGATGGCTGGAAATACTTCATTTTGACATGGAAGGTTGATGCACAATGGGCAAGGCACCAGGTCAAGTTGACTCTTGCAGCATGAATGAGACTTAAAAACAGTCATGTCAAAGATGGTCAATGAACAGCATGATCCACAACTATCTGAAGCTCTTCAGATGTCAGAGAAAATCACAGCCTAGCTCAATCCATTCTTAGGGACCCTCGAGTTTCTGATGTCTTGGCAAACCACCACTTTTGGTTTAATTTTTCATCCCATATTTTATCAGGATGGTGGTAAGGGTGAATGGTGTTGGATTGGAGCAGTATCTTTTATATCTTTTGCATGCAAGATGTTAAGCTCTTCCATTCATGTATAAGTTTTCTTCCTGTGATGCTGCCAGCACAGACTTAGGGCTTGGGGTGACATCCATACAGCAACTCAGAGAGCTTCTCTATTTTGTGTTTTCTCTTGTCTCCATGCTGGACAGGTAGCATTATAGGTTTCCAAAACTGTTCAATTGAGGTACAAAGTACCAACTCGTGTAATTTCCTTCAGGGACATCAAGGAGGAGTAATGAAAAGGGAATACTGAGGCAGGTTATAGCCCCTGGAAGACAATGCGGGGAAAAGAAACCCCTTGTTTAATTTATTTATTTTTAAAGAAAAATAATGGCACTTGGCAGCAGCCACTTTTCAGGGTATAAAACATGCCAAGTGGGATGTGGAGGATATTTTTGTTCCTATCTGAGGAGTAGTGTGGGTAGGTACAACCTTGATGCAGGAAGCCATCACTGGTGCAAACTACTTGCCATGTCCTGCCCATCATTTAATGATGGGAAATGTCCTCAATGTACAGGTCTTCCCTTAGTGTTCAGCACAGGCATCAACTCACCTTGGAGTAACATTAGGTGCCCAAGTGTAGTGTATTCCTGGATGCCAGGCATTTCACTTGTTTACCTGTTTTTCTCCTGTTGTTCAAAAAGCTCTAGTTCATCAAAACTAAAAACAAACAAACAAAAAATGTCCCAAATTTTCACCTTCTTCCTTAAAGTATCTGAGTCCAGCCTTTGTCATCCTAAAACGACAGAAGAATGGCAGGAGTAGTGAACAGCAAATGTAACAGTCCACTTAGCAGGAGAGGAGGCTCCTGGTGTTTAAGGTCTCTGAAGAAGCCTCTGTCAAATGGCAGATGTGGCACTGGTGATCAGGCTTTGCTCCTGCTGGATTTAGCACAGTCACAGGATTTGGACTGCTCTAATCAACTGTGAAAACAAAGTTTCCTTTTTCTGTTTTGTTCTAAATCTGGGGAGAAAGGAAAATAAAATGTCAGTCTTCCAGATACACTGAAGGGCAGTTTTATTTATGCCATAATGGGAAATATTTTCATCCTGGAGATCCTTCTCTGGATGCCTCAAATTTTAACATTGTTTTTATAATCTCTGTCCCCTTTCTTTGCCCTTTTGCAATATTGACTATTGTTTATCTAAGCCCTTCCTCAGTCATCTGAATATATGTTTCAAAGATTGAATTTCTTCCCCAGAAGTAGTTCTATTCTATTTTGTCTAAAAACTGGAAGGAAATTGCTTCTAAGAGGGTATATGGCAGCTTGGATTGCAAAGGCTACCGGCATCTTCTTTCTCCAGCTCCACAATACATAGCCAGAGATGCCATTATTGCTATTGGACTTTTCATTTCTGAAATTAGCCATGTAACCAGAGGCAGTAGCTCATTTCATGGCTTTGCTGGGAAATGAAGGAGCCAGGGACGGATATCCAGGCATTTTTACTTAGGCTGCAAATTGATTTTAGCTCTTGCTCTGGAGTTTGCAGCTGGCCTTTGGCATCTGGAAAAGCATTTGCTGAGGAGTATCCAGCACAAATTAAGGACTCTAATTTTTTTTTCTTGGGACATTCTCTTTGCAGGAGAATTTTTTACTCTCAGAGAGTGCAAAGGAAAAGGGGGGAGGGTGACTTCTCAGACCTCTTGTTCCCTTCCTCCAAAGCCACTTGTAAGCCTTTCAGCTGTCTACAGTAGCCTTTTGGGGGTACAGGCTTTTGACCTCCTTTTAGAACTGGAGACAACAGAGCTGCCTAGAGGTGATATCAGAGACATGGAATAAATGCTCTTGTTTATGGTTTGACACTCATGGGGGGCCCAAAGGCCTCAGGTTGGATGATTGCAGATCTCAGATCACCTATGGAGGTGTTTGAGTTTAAGCACTCCAGTTTTGAGAGTTTTGTCCTATGAGATTGATGGGAGCAGACACAAAACCTGGGAGTCTGGCTCTCCAGACGCCTCCCTTAAGCATCAGTTACATTCTTCTCTCTTCTGCTACGGTACAATCATTATGATTATGGCAGCCTACAGGGTTATGGAAAAGTGCAGGGATTTTCTGCTGATTTTTCTAAGAGAAATTACATTTTGGGAAATCCAGTGGATTAAGCAGGTCTTTTTACCCCCATTTTAGAGACCATGATATCTGCTAACAACATAGAAAACAAAATCCCTATTTTTTTTCCTCTAGGAAAACTGGTTTCTTTGAAAGCTGATATTGGACAATAGAAAAATGAGTGAAAAAAAACTGGGGAAGAAGGGAACCTGAGAATTTGAAGGCTTTGGCCCAGAAATATTTTTAACTAAAAAAAAATCCATGACCAGAAGTTCCACAGCAGTTCTGTTTCCCACTGCTCTGAGGAATCTGTGATTTCAGCTGTTAAATGTTAAAAGCAGGGAGATGTCAGCCCAGTAGTTTGTATCTTCTCTCTCATTGTCAACTCTCTTCTCCAGCCAGTGCAGGAAGCCATGCAGCATCTTTCTGGGCAGGAGGGAGTATAATATTCTCTATATAATCACGGTGGTCCAGCAACCTCCCTCCGCAATGCATTTAGGAAGGCCCTTTAAATATCAGTGCCTTTGAGGACCATTCAGTCTGCAAACAGCAGACATACTAGTTAATTCTTGAGTTTGTGTTCTCAGGCATGGCATCCATTTACACATGCAGCAGGTAGAGCTTTGAGCAATGGTCACCTTCACCCTGCTGCTTCTGCCACTGCTCACACCCCATCACCCCTCCTAAGCCTGGCATGAATTTAACCACAGTGTCCAAAAGCTCACAGGTTTCTCCAAGACTCTTCACTTTACTGACCCCAGAGCAAATTCATTCTGGCATTGTTGCCTCATACAGGGGCAGATTTTAGGCTTCCCAACTGATACACCCAACAGGTTTTGTCTAACTCTGAGCTCAGCCTTCTACCACCATCTCCACTAGCCCCTCTGGAAATTTCCACTGAGAAACCGAGAATTCTTGCTGTTAATATTATTGGTGCCAAGAGTCTGCAAGTCACCACTTCAGTTTGAAGAACACTGGAAAATAGTATAGAATCTGTGAATGTCCTGGAAAAGAACAGGCCTGTTAGTTTGGTTAGATAAACAAAGTTATTTGAATCCTTTTCCTCCAGCATCAAACTTACTGGAGACAGGTTTTTATTAAAAGGGAAAAAAATTATTCTTGTTTGTGTCTTTCAAGTGTTTTTTGTAACAATAGTATGCTGAGGGAAAAGGCTTTTCCATCACTCCACACCTCTTGATTAGTTTGGATTATCAATACATCCTGATTATCTACATGGAATTGCTTCAAGAATTATCAGAGGTGACATTAAATTGATTAATCTAGTAAAGCTTTTCTTGCAATTAGATTCATCCTATTTCCAATTACCTAAACACTTCCCTGGTATTTTATGTGGTAGAAGAGGAATCACTTGAGATTTTCTTGTGTGCTGGGTGCACTTTTCCCCCCTTTGTAGAGGAGTTTATCTCAGAAATAGAAAATCACAATTCAGTGCTGTGTTTCCAACAGTGAGAGGTCACTGCTTCCAGACCTTTCAATGAGAGGGGCAGAGTTGAAAAAAATACCAGCTCCAAGTCAAAGTTGTAGAACACAGTCAAAGGTATCTTTTGACAAATCTGATTCCCCTATGGTCTTTTTGGTAATTTCTACTTGGAAAATGCACCAGTCTCCAGGCTTTCTGGTACAATGTTTTGAAGATGGTCACTGCTGCTTCACACCAGAGAAGTTCTGTGTTTGACTTGCTGGTTTATGATGCAGGAGGCTTCTGGCTGCTCCCAGGACAGTGATTCTGTGTCAACCACCCTTTTCTGACTCTGCTGTGCCATCCATAAAACATGGGCAACAACATTCCCAATGTTTCCCTGCTTTAATCTAGTCCCTCTTGACAGTAAGTTCTTTGACTTCAGAGAAGCTGTACTGATTTATACCGGTAGAAATTCTGCCTTGGAAAGTTTTTGACGTGTTTTCCAGCTCTGCGGGTGAAGAACACGCTAAGTTTGCCTGAAATTAAAGGTGAAGGTGACTAGCTGGCTGTGTAAGAGCAGAGTTCTTGTGAGATGCCCTTCTCAAAGGGGGAAGAGCAAGCTGTTTTGCCACAACCTCATGCTGTGTGTCTGGTGTACAAAACAGGACCTGATAGAGTGAGATGCTTCACAGCTGCACTGAGAGAAGAGGAAGAGCAGTCTAAGCAGTAGGAGGGAATCTTCACAACAGCTTTAAAGGAAACACATTTGAAATATAATGAAAGGTCTTATTTGGCTGTAAAAAAAATAGAGAAAGGAGAGGAAACAGCAACCAACCCTGCTGTTGTATTGTCTTGTTAACAGTGTGTCACCAAATTTAGCAGAAGGAACTTCTCCCACATATCTCCCCTTGCACAACTGCAACTGTCACAACCTCCCGAGATCTGAAGCACAACTTTGATCCTGTGCAGCTCTGCCCCAGTTCTGCAGCACACAGAAAAGAGAAAAAAGGGGAATCACCTAGCAGATTTTCTGGGGGAATGAAGAACACCGTTGCCAAGACAGGGTTAATTGCCATGACAACAGCACTTCCCCAGCATCTTTCCAGTCTCTGTCAGAAGGGCCCCCCTCCTCGTGTCCTCCTCCCCTCGCTGCATGTGTTGTGTTAATCTAATTTGTTCAGCTCAGTGGCTAAACAAATAACTGCAAACCTGGTGCTCATTCAGATGCATGGCAAGAGGGGGCAGCTCTCCGAAATGATATTTACTTGGTTATCTGATGATACACAAGTTGTATAAGAAAGGACAAGGCCTGGGAAGGGAGCAGACGGAGAGCAAGGTGAGATAAAAGTGAAGGGGCTCCTAAAGTGCTGACTGATTTGTGACTGTGTCCTGCTGCGGTTGGGCAGATTGTACAGAGCAAAGTTGGTCACTGGAGCATGATGTGGAAAGGCTGTAAAGGAAATCTGCTCCCAAGGATTTCCACTGAAGTCCCAGCAGCACCTGACAAAACTGATAGAGAAAAAGAGAAAGGTTTTCTGGAATCACTGGGCCTGAGAACAATTTTTAGAACAAAATCTTTGCTAGTCAAGATCTGAGTCTCTTTGTAAGATGTCTGATCCAAAGAAGTGTTTGGCCTTTTCGATTTATTTCCTCATTAAATGATTATGCTTGTGACCATGAAACCCGATTCCCTCCTCTCAGGGGATTTTTGTGTTCTCAACTACCCTCAGGAATGCTTAGCTTTTCACAGCTACGTCATTTGGTTGCCCTAAAATTTGAGAATTCTCTATGAAAGGAAAAGTTTCTTCCCCGAAAAAGGGTTTTTTTTTACCTCGATTTGCAGAGAATATACATTCTTAGATTTAGCTCACAGAATCAGAAGTGAGCTACTGGGTCCCATACCTACACAGAGCTCAACCAGAATGTGACCATACATCTTATACTAAGTGCATCTTTTCTAAGATAGAATGTTGCCTTTTGGATAGAGCAAATCCCTCCTAGGAAGCAAGGGAGAGAATTACATGAAGGTGCAGGCATAGAGTTGGGCACCTATATGCAAAAACTGTCTTGCAAATTGCTGAGTGCCTTGAGCACCTGTTTCCAGTGTGGAGCATGCAGGCAGCTCCTCACCTCTCCAAAGTCTCTTCTATGTATTTATTTGAAGAAAGGCTTTTGCCAATGGGTATGAATTTCCACATAGATTCCATTGAGACAGTTATATTTTCAACCAGACTTGGGAGCCATAGTTGTAACCCGGCTGTCCTCAGATTTCAAGTGATTTTCCCATTATGTCTGTGCTCCCTGGATTCAGGGCTATCTCAGGGACAGGGAACAAAACCCTGAGAGTCCCCTACTCTGCAACCTCTGCATCAGCTACTTGCACTTTTGTGCAGGTATCTATCTGTTCCTCCTGCTTGGCTGTTGTGCCAAGGATGTGCATTTACTGGGGTCCCAACAGGTGTTGCAGCACAGTCTCATGTATTATTAGCAGTAAACAGCAGACCACTGCTGCAAAATTCTAAATATGTTTTGTTTTCCTTAGCTTCCTCTGCTTCCTAAGCAGAAGGAACACCCATCAGCTCAGGTCTGTTAAGACCTGTTGGCAAGGACTTTCTTAATTTAATGTGAATTCTTCTCCATTCAAAAATGAAAGCCTGTTAGAAACAATGCACGTAAAATTCAATGCTTCTCTTGGGGCTAACATGTCTACATTGTTACAGAAGCCTTACATTTTAAGAACAGGATCATCCATTCTGTCATTTTTGAAGGAAATTAAAAAGCTGAAAAAATTTTGGCCTTGGAATGGTTATTTTCTAGTGCTTGTGGTGGTTTTTTGTTTGGTTGGTTGGTTGGTTGGTTTGTTTGGGTTTGTTTTTTTTTTACCTTCCAGAATTACAGCAGTGCTCTCTGAGACCTTACTTTTTTTAGAGGTAGGTCTCTTTTCAGAGGAATGAACACTGGTATGATACTTCAGCAGTGTCCTCCTTTCCTTCTCTCAGCAGTTTCAGGTTGTTTCTTCAATGTCTCCTCTTTCAGTATTTCACCAATTATGAGAGATTTGGGAAGATACAAATACTTTCCTGCAAACCTCCTGCTTCCCCATTCCTTCTTTGCAGCATGGGATTTTCCATCTCTGGGTTCATATGGAGAGTGGTGACCAAAACATCAACATGCTAATCTCAGAGCCCCGGGCCATTTTCCTTACTATTGCTAAAGAACACAGCGCTACTGGCTGTGCCCTGAAGCTCTTACAGCAAGGAGCTGAATTTTGATGCCCTCTTTCCTTCTCTTGCCCATTTTTTTTTTCCCTGCCTTATTTTATAATTATATTTATTTGAAATTGAATTTAAAAGATTTTAAAGGTTCAGTCCCCAAAGCAGTGAGATGTAATTTCTTGTGGCTATTAAAACTGTATAAAACTCCTCATATATCCCCTCATGAAGAACAGCTGGTACTCAGAGCAGAGGAGAGAGAAAGAAACTGAGTCTACCCTTTTTGCCATGCAAAAAACCCCAATAATAATAAATAAAAACTTACTATTTTCCCTTGGAAAAGAAAAAAAAAAAAAAAAGACCAAAGTTAAATGAAGCATAAAAATTTGCTTTGTATATTATAAACAGATATTCAACTATATAATTTAAAGTATTGCCATTGAATTCAGTACCATGATACCCTTGTGCTGGTGGAAGGTCTAACATGGAACAGCTCAAGTTTCTCCTGTCCGAGAGTGCAGGCTAAGAGGTCCCACTGTACTTTTTACAGTGGAATTCAAGACCATGTTTCTATCCAGGGTCCAGACTGTGATTCCTGTATTTTTAGTTCATCTCTTCCTCAAAGAAGCATTGAAACAAAAGGATGCAAATAAAACTGTATTGTGTTAACCTGCATGCAGATGACAATAAGGTCTAGAGTTTACACAGAGACAAAATAGACAAGAACATGAGATACTGGGACGGAGATAAATCAGTGGTGGTGTTAATTTGATCAACCTTTAGGTGTATTCAGTGTAGGATTCTATTTCTCAGTTCCCATCATAGGTAATGGAGAGGTAGGAAAGACAGATGGTGAGTTTTAGGGCATGACTCGTGTTGGCCTTGAACAGATACCTGTGTTTAGCTGGATAAATTGCACTCCAGACTGGTGGGGCTCTTGGTTCCATACCCAGTGGCTGTGAAAAGAGCCATGGATGAGACCTGCACAGGCTGTGCACTCTCATTGCTGACAGGTAATTACATTGGTTGATACAGCCAGTGACCTGCTCCGTGTTTCAGTGGCAGAGACAAGAAAGGAGTTCAGGTCTCTTGAATTTGAATCTTGTGTTCGTACTTCACCTCCTTCTACAATGGGGAAATTATTTTTCTGGTTTGGAGTAGTGGTTATGCTGTATAACATTTGTCTATACAGATGCATAGTTTTGGTATTTTCCCCATTTCTATTGTTTTCCAGCGAAATTAATGAGATTCAATTTTCACAGACAAAACAATAGAAAAACAAAAGTGGCCTCAGTGGCCGAATACCCCCTTAGTTTAAGGGCTGAAACATCTCCTTTGGCCTTAATGGTCCAGGGGCCATGAACATGACTTGGAAAGGACATATTCCTAGAGGGCTGTGCAGAGGGCTGTTCACCTGATCAATAATTCATTAGGTACAATTTGTAAATAACTGAGTGGAAAATATCCTTTCTTTTCTTCTAATCATCCCGACTAATCTGCTGATCCAGAGAACAGACAGGTTGACAGGGAATGTTATCTCATACTCCAAATGTAGGAGGAAGAGGTCAGGCTTCTTTTTCAAGTCTCACCTCATGGACTTTGGATGCATTTTGGTCCAGGTGGTATTATTTGAGCCACTCGTTTGGCTCCAACCACAGCCTGATTTCCTTGGCAAAGTGCTCCCAAATCACTGAAAATCTCTCTTTCTTTTTCTTTTCTCTCTTTCTTTTTTTTTTTTTTTTTTTAATGTATCAGCTGTTTACTCTTGTACAGAGGCCTGTGGAAATATCATATTCTACCCAATGCAATCATGAGTGAGGTATTAATAGGTGAAAAATTCAAAGATAGCAATAGAAGAGTCTCTAGTGTAGTGAATAAGAGTGTACCCTATCACCAATCTACTCTACACCCAAAGTCACTTTTTCAGTTACTGTTTCACCTTTCCTTTGCCTCATCTCTTTTGACTATATGTTCTTGGATAGACTAGCTCAGTTACCACTACCATCATGATACTGAAAACACAGTCTGCCCCGTATTACCCAGGAGTAGTAGGAGTCCTTTCCTCCTCCACATATGCATGCATTTCCTGCTGAAAATGTCAATATTCTCCAGAAATCCATCTGTTTTCAGAGCAGTCCTGTAAAACTTCATTACTTTAGGACAAAAGACAGAGGGAAAAAGAAACTTTTTAGCTTTACAGCCAGCAAGCACTAGGGGGAAGGTGAGGGTGACAATTTTGTAGCTCAGTGTTGAAAACAAATGTTCAGCTTATTGACATTTAGCTAATGGTCCCAACTTAGACCAGAGGAGAGTAGTAGAATTTGAATAAGATTCTCCTCCTGGCATTTATGTGGTTCCACAAAAACACCATAACAGAGAACAACCTTGGTATTTGGCATGTCAATTCTTGTGGCCCAGCAGTGTTACTCTTTGGCCTGTCTTACAAGGAGCGTGATGATTTGATGTGTGGTAATGTCTCTCTAACCCAACACAGAATCGCAAGATCATTTAGGTTGGAAAAGACCTTTAAGATCAAGTTCAATTATTAGCACAGCACTTCGACTTCCACCACAAAACCATGTCCCTAAGCCTCATATTTACCCATTATGGCCATAAAGAGCAGCCTGTGGCATGTTTTGCCCTGTCCTGGGCTGCTGGAAGAGAAGTTTCCTCCTTCGTCATTGAAGTCAAAATAGAAGATGCAAGGCAGTATGAAATCTCATATCTGACCCTCTGCTACCAAACAAGACTGAACAGTGTGTGGTGTACTTGTATTTAAAGATCTGTGTATTTCTGTACACAAGAGCAAGAGTACACTGACACAGATAAGGCATCATTTACCCTTTGGATTCCTGTCACCTGACCTTCTTTTCTATCTGACTGATCTAGAAACACATAATAATATTTAATTATAAATACACAGGAGAAATTTTTATCATCAACAATAATACAAAAAATATTAACTTGTTTCTTTATTCCCTTTGTTTTCTTGGAGAAGTTAAACTGTAAATTAATACCAATTCAGGTTTTCTGAGAAATCTTGCTGTGATGCAGATCTTGTGGTGACCTAAAGAACCTCCCAGTGGTTTGAACTCTGCAGCCCCGATAGAAAATGTTTAATTACCTTTATTTTGCCAAAAGCAGAGCTGTTTATCCTGCAGTTCTTGGAGATGTTTTGGACTCCCTCTGGTGGCTCATCTACTACGATGTGAAAGTAAGGGAGAAGTTGTTTACTCGGTGCATTACATCTGGGCACTGTTTGTGCTGCTGCTGTGGCTTGCATTAATCTCTCTTAGTATTTCCTAGGACTGTGTCATCCTCTCTCTGCCTAGTGCTTTTCAGTCAAAACTCAGTGAGGGTGTGATGGGCTCAAGGTATTTTAATGCCTGGTTAGTGGAAATAGCAAGCCTAATCCTCAATTCCTCATAGCATTAAAAATAAAGAAATAAATGTCACCATGCACATGAATGCCCAGATGTTTGTATCAGTGCCCAGGGAAATCTGCTGGATATCAAGCCTGTAAGGCGGGACTCAGTTTTCTCCTGCATTGCACAATTTCTTACTCACTGCCTTTTTTTTCACAGTGGGATATTCCTGTGGTTTAAACCCCAAATGAAGAGCATTGCCTATGTACTCAGAGAATCTAGGAATTCATCCTGACTGAGGATACAGTCAAATACAATTCTATTTTGTTTTTCTGATAGGAACTTTCTGCATGGAAACAAAAAAACCACCAGTGTTATTTGCAGCACAGCTGTTTTGATCTGCTTGATACTTTTCCTTCTTAGTTTTTAAGTCAGCTCTTTGTTGTTGCTTTTGCTTTTGTTGGTTTTTCTGTTGTTGTCCTGGTTCATTGTTTTGTGATTTTTTTTCCCCCTTCTGGCTAGTTTCATGTGAAACTGGACACAGTTTTCTGTCAAACCTATCCTGTGTTGTTCATCTGAGCTCAGATATTGGTGAGTCTGGCTTAAACCTGGACACAAAGTCAGTGCATCCAGAGAGATATTAAAATATTCTGGTGTTAACTTCTCTTCAGTTCTATGAATGCTGGTTTATTCTTATCCATGATAGAAGCCTTTTCACATCTCAGAAACTAGGATAAGTTTTCCTGGTTCAGACAGAGATGCAACAGTAAATCTGTTCACAGTACAGAAAAAGCCAAAATCTCCCTATATGAGCTCAATGAGATATCAAGATGATTGGAGTAGATTCATCTGCATCACAGTGAGGATCAGTGATCTTCTGTTCATAGTGCTGTCCAAGGAATTCTCCAGCAAAAACCAAGCTTTTTCCATGTGCCCACTCAAGCTGAGTATAAGGAATGGAATTTTTTTAAATGTTTAAAGATAGAAGTTTACATCTGAGATGATTATCTTCACCCATTCTGTCATCCGTGAAGGGAATGAACAGCCTCTCTGTCCTTAAAATAATCAAACTAAGCACATGGGTCTAATGACAATCCATTCAAAATGATTTATCTGTAATGGGATATGTATCTCAAATTCAGATGTCAAGGGTTTAGATGTCAAGAACAAAGTATGTCTGAAGGGCACAATGCTTGTATTTAGGACAAAAAGTGACTTTTCCCTTTTGGTCCAGAATGAAGTGGAAAGTGTAAAGTACATTTTTCATGAAATCTGCTCTATATTGCCAGAATTCAGTGTTATGTGATACATTCTTGAAACAGACTATGGGCTGGCAAAACAACAAATATTCAGGGAACACACTGAGAAGGAAGAGATTTGCTCAGAATGTGGCTTCCTCGAAGGTCCATTTAGCAGGTCTGTGACAACACCTTAAGTGTTGAGAAATGATGATAACCTGTTATAAAGGGCTGTCATGCCCTATATGGGACTTGGGTCTAGGCCCATGAGTAACTCACCCAGTAAGTGACACTCACAGCACTTTGAATAAGTGGGCCATTAATTATATATATATATATTTCCTTAAAATAAGTATTTACAGGTGTTGGTTGTGCATTGCCACATGTATACAAGTGCATCTGACCCAAGAAATCTGTAATATGTTTTGTTACAGAAATACAGAAATTGTTGGGGGGATTTTTTGTTTGTTTGCTCTTTTCCAAAAGTGGAGAAATAAGCACTCTGCAAGTGAAGTTTACATATATGTTAAGTGATCCCTTTTGTGATCAAAATTGGGTAAAGAACTTCATGGAAGGTATTGGGAGACACAGCAATGCCTTGACTGATTTTGCTGTCCAGGTGCTTCAGCTTTGTTGTGCTTTCACCAACAGTACTGTGTTCTTTCTTTAATGGAGCTCCTGAAAAAATTACCCCTTAATGTACTTTGGCCTCATTTCATAGAAATCAGAGCCACTGCACTGATCTATGCCATCTAATAATCAGTCTACTGCCTACAAGGAAGATCTCTCCTTACAGGCTTGATCTGAAGCTCCTGAAGACAGAGGGATGACTTCAGGAGACTTAAAAGCAGGCTCTCATTAAGCTGCAGCTCATGATAAACAGACCTGGAAATATCCAGCTCTGAGTTCACATGATCAGGAGCATTATTGGGAAGAGGGTTGAGGTTCGTGCCCTTGTTTACTACCACTGATCATCTGGTGCCCTCTTCTGCCATTACAGCAAACTCTACAGTTTGGTGTCTTCTCTCAGGGGGACTAACCTCACTACAGGTCAAGGAATGAATGTTGGAGGGAGGATGGAGAGGCAATCCAATGTTCATAATCTCTAGACATAGAAATGCATGTCAAAGTGTTAGAATCAGCTGGAAATGCTGCTTGCAGCAGCTCCTGGTCACTGCCCAGTTGGTAGGTCACAAATGGCCTGTGAAACACACTGTTTGCCACCTCCCTCACACCAGGTGGACCAGGGAGCAAAACCAGCTCCCTGTACCAAACATCTGCATAACAGTCAAACAGATACATAGAAATGCCAAAATTGCACATGCAGATGCAATCTTTGGAAGCAGGCCTGGGGAGCAGAGGAGCAGCCACCCTCTCCGCCCCACTGTCTGCTACAAGGCAGACCGTGTCTGGTGAATTTTAAAGCATCTGCTGCCTTCAGAGAGGGAGACATGAGGGGATGATTTTTTCCCATTTTCATTTGCTTTTTGGTTTCTCTTGAAGGCATTGAAAAAGGTTTGCCTTGATACTCACTGCTGAGGTGTTCCCAGTGATTTCCCCCATAGCACATGCCAGTTGTCTTTACCTACTTGTCTGTTAGCACATTGAAGGGAATCTCTTTGGTGTTTGGGGTTAAATCAAGAAAAAAGAGCCCAGTCTTTTCCTGTACAGTTATCAGAAAATAGATGGTAGGCAAAATACCTCTATTTCCACAGGGTTGTCTTTGTTCTGCTGGGTGAGGGATACAGAACACACTTAGTCATTCTCGGAATTACTGATTCAAATTCTGCTACCAGGGATTCAAAATGACAATCCAAATGGTCCATTCTGGCTTGAAACACAACATCCAGGACCCATAGCTTTGGGACATTAGAGATGTTAGGTCATAGCACGTTCTCTTGAAGATTAAAGATCATTCATTATCAGATTTTCTTTATACGGTTTTGCATCCTTTTTCCAAATGAGCTTAAAATGATCCCTCTCTCTCCTTTTTTTTTTTTTTTTTCAGTTGCCAAAAGGCCTACATCTTCCCCAATCTGGTCAGATATCCCTGGAAATACTTGCCAGTCTTTTAACAGATCTGACTCAATTACAAATCTTTAAGAAACACCCCCAAACTGAGATGGTCATGGCCTTAAGCTATCTTGCATGCATTTCATTACACCTCCTATCACAGAGAGAATTTCAAGGGTCTCTAGATACTTTAGGAGGAGCATCAGTACTGATTCAGGTATGTAAATAATGTGGGATATTTCTAATTATTTAATTGCATCTTTGCAGAGCTGTTTATGTGTATCTCATACGTTCCCAAAGCAGACTTCACGTGCTCCAGCCAAAATTTTTGTCCCTTTGAGTTGTGTTTGTGTGCCAAGAACCAGAAGTCGTAGAGCATCTCAGGTAGCTCAGGTAAATGGTAGCTATGGGTGCAATCCAATCTTGTAAGTGAAATTCAGTTCTCTCAGTTTTGGAGAAAAGGAGGGAATTCAACTACATGTGAGAAAGGTTTTCATGCTCAGCCTATGGCCTGATTTAGTTTTTTAGCAGATATGTGAGAAGCCAGAAAAGTAGTTTTGGAAGATTTCCACTGGTTCATTTTTTCCTAAAGCCAGAAATTCAGATTGCAAAGAGGTGTGGGTAGGGACACAGCCTCATGGTCAGGAGTATGAAGTCATAGAACATGAACCTTAACTTGCTGTGTCACCTCAAGGGGTGAAGAAAAAGTTCATCTCAAGGCATGCAGCTTTTCAGTGTTGTAAAAGCCCATTTCAGGGACTCTTGGGAGAATGAAGTTGTCCTGTGACATACCTTGCAGGGGTACCAGGAGCCAGAAGCCTCCTGTATGCCTCTGCGAAGGAGAGGTTTATTGAGTGTTTGAATTTCTGCTCCTGAAGGACATTGGCATAACTCAGCTCCTCTCTCCTGTGCAGCTCTGTCACTCTGTACATGCAGATGGAAGCTTCTTAATTCACTGTATGCCCTTCTCTCCCTTTTTCTGGTGCAAACATATGTGCATTTACATGCTCTGCTTTCCTGCATCCTCCTCACAGCCCCTGCCCTCTCTTTCACCCACACGCTATAAAAATCTGCCAGGGATCCAGTTAGTAAGAGGTGAATTTTTCCTGCCATCTGGGTGTTTGGTGGCACAGATTCCCTTGGCCTGCCTACATGCGCTTGGGGGCGCGTTACGCCCTCCTCTTTCCCCTTCCTCTTTCTCTCCCCCTCCCACGAGCTGGCAGTAAAAACAAAAGGGAAATCTTCAAAACCATAATGTCAGCTGCCTGTGTCAGTGTGGGTTGAGAGGACAGATCACAGCGTACTCATCTCCCAGTTGGCAAAGGAGATTGTATTTCAATAAATTTACATACTACAGAAGACTCTGTAAGAGATTGCTTTGGGGATCTCTCTGTCAAGTTGCTCTGGGGACACCAAGCCCTTGACTTGCTCAGGAAGGGTTTGATGCCACCTGCTCTGAAACTCCTATGTTCTCCATATCCTTTTCATTTCAATA
Organism: Acrocephalus scirpaceus scirpaceus; assembly: GCA_910950805.1. Taxonomy (NCBI): domain Eukaryota; kingdom Metazoa; phylum Chordata; class Aves; order Passeriformes; family Sylviidae; genus Acrocephalus; species Acrocephalus scirpaceus. The sequence continues at coordinate 20,671,452 of OU383776.1, read as the reverse complement.
TCAGTGTCCGTTGTTTGCTTCATAGCACTGTTTTGTTTTCTCCCAGTTTGACGAAAGGCTGTTTATTTATAGATCTGGAAATATTGGCTCTGGGCTTGCTCCCAGGGAAGAACAATGATAGCTTTCCTCTGGTTAGCTCCTGTACACACCTTGCTCCTGACCTTCTTGGGTCTCACTTAAAATCATGACCCATCTTGAGTAGTTCACTCAACCTCTCTGCCTTTCTTTAATCTTTGGCTTCTTTTCTGATTAAATCCAGTGAAACTATTCTAACTCAGGAGACTAATCTGTGAAAAATATAAAGCATCACTGAAAACAGCATTTATGTGTTCATTTCACTTTTCTTCACCATTATTTACAATTTTTTCCTGTGAAAAGATAATATTGAAACACTTTTTGCAACTGGCTGCTCAGTACAGATTACATCTTTTTGTTCAGAAGAGACGGAGAAATTTTCCTTAGAAATTCCTGCATTTAAACATTTTTGAATTGCATATTTCCACAAACCATGTGTAGTTGTTGCCCTTTTTTTTTCTGGCTTCAGGAGAAGTGGCAGCTGTAGAAACAGCAACATTTCCTGTGTCTTTTATATCCTTGTATGGCTCATGAAATGTTGCCTCCTCTAGGACCTTAGCTGGACTATCATGGACCCAAACCCCATCTCAGAAAACATTGGGACTTCCTTTCAGATGGTTGTTGCTTATTGGAGGGATTTGGTGTCATTCCTAGACTTTTTGGGGTGATCATCTCCAGATAGCACCAGGAAGACCATGACTACAAAGTCTGCTGTAGAATAACTCACCTCTATGCTTAAGATAATCCTTGTCTATATTCCTACAAACTCAGACTGATGTCATGGAGAAGTTGTCCTATCATACTCTTCAAGCAGATGAAGATATCCTCACCTAGAGGATGGAATTTAGAGCTGGGCATAGAAGGTTGGCTTGAGGAACATAAGAAGAAAGGAGCTAGTCAATATTTCATATGCTCACCACTAACATCAAAGAAGTGTCTTAAAACTCCCTCTTAGGCACAAGCTGTCTGTGTGACAAGGGAATTAGCCTCCCTGTGGCTCCATTCCCAGTCTGCAGTGATGATACAACACACAGCAGAGCAGCAAAGCACAGGTGCTGGTGAGATGTGCCACAGGAAAGGGGAGAGAGGCATTGCTGAGAAGGGATAAAACAGGAGTGAGTGGCAAAGAACCACATGAAATGCACATCCAAACAGAAGTAGCAACCTCCTGCTTAGGTGTTTGCATGGCTCTGGAAAGGCACCATGTACCCATGGAAGGGCAAGAGGCTCTGAACCAGGTCATTTTAACAGTTCCTGTCAGAGGAACACGCATTTAATGCAGAGAGGGAACAGCTGAGCAGCTGCATTTAGAAAGAAACACCGTAATCTATTACGGGTCTTGGGCCACCATTGATCAATATGACAAAGTCAATAATAGCTTTTGATTCCAGCATATTAGGCTGACTGTCAGATTCATGTTTATTAGAAGTTTTTACAAATAAGTCAGGCTTGAAGGAAAGAGAATATGTGCCAAAACTCCAGGTGGAAGGCTGGTTTTTATTTTTATTTTCCTCGGGGTTATGATAGAATGACAGAATAAATCGGGTTGGAAGGGGCCTTACAGACCATCTAGTTCCAACACCCTGCCATGTTTCATAGCTTTTTAAGGAGGGGAAAGATGCCCCACCTTTCTATGAACAGAACGAAATTCAAATAAAATCCATTAAATCTGAGTTTTCAGTTAAGGAGGATGAGGATTATCTGGGGTTTAAACTTGTAATGACCAAAGCTTCATATCTAATTTTCTTCTCCTGAAACTTCCATGTCTGTAAATAAGTTAATCCATTAGTATCTTAAATTCTGCTTGAAAAGAACTACAAACCCAAAGTACTTGTAGGCATTCCACATGACATCAAAGAAATAAATATAACACAAATTTATTTTAAATTGCTAGAAAACATGAGGACTGATATATAAATAATGATATAATTAAAATACTACAGTAAGTTTTAAAAGGAAAAAATTAGTATTATTTTAATATCCATCATATATGTTTCTACCTCAACAATGAATTTAAAATATTTTGACTGATAAAAAAATATTTTAAATTACCAAATATATAAATAGTTTAGTTTTTATAGATGTTATACTGACAGGGTAAAATGGAAGTGCAAAGTAAAAATACAGAACTGCTTGAATTTATTCTCCTCTACCTTTTTAATCAACCATGTCCCAAAACACTTCCTGGCAGTTAAGCTGCACCAGTACAGAAGAATTAAAAGGTATAAGGAAAGGAAAGAAAAAATTTATAATAGAAACTAATTAGAATTGACAAGAAAAAAGGGAGGGGTTTCCTGATGCCTGGAAATACACAACACAGAAACCAGGCCTGAACATAGCAGTGAAAAGATTGTTTTAAAGACACTCACAAGAGGCTTCTGCCCTGGATGAAGCTAAAAAGATAGGAGCTCACAGATGCAAGTGAGATTTGTGTGACTGGTGGAGAAATAGACACAGCAGCATTTTGATTTAGTTCTTGTTTATTAATAATCAATGGAGATCAGAAAAATGAAATAGCTCCATTAGAAGAGAAAGGCTGAACGAGCAAATAGGTGAACAAACCTGTTGGAGAGTAAGTAAGACTGTGTGTCAGAGCTCAGCCTTGAAGGAATATGTAAGAGCTACTTGTGTCCTTATCTGAGTCTCCTCTGAGATGTTAGTGCATCCAATGCATTTTAAAATTTGATGGATTTCTGTGGTCCTTATCTTCTTTGTTCTGCTGGTGCTTTGCCCTTCTGCTTTCCTTTGATCGCTGCTTAGGATCAGTTTTTTGTAGCGCTACTGGGGCAGAGTGTGTTGGCCGCCTTGCTAGTCGATGACCCAGCAAGAATGGTACAAGGACATTACATGAAGAGTTTTTCAAGAGATGCCGGATGAACAGGTTTATCATAAATAATGAACTTGCAGAGAAGAGAGCCTTGAAATCTTCCTGTTCCAGTCCTGTATCCAGCCCTTCAGCATGTAATTTGCCAGGTTCATACATCTTGGTAGGTTTATCTATTTTGTCAACAGCTGATGGGTGTGGGGCTGAAATAGCATCCCAGGGAAAACCAGGCTCTCACTTACATGCCAGTTGTGTTTTTAGTCAAGGGACTAAAACTGTTTTTGGAGTAACATTATAAAGCTGTTCATTCTTAAGAGAAAGAAAGGCTTTCACAAGTACATATCTGCAGTGCCTGACTTACTGGTGGATTTCTGCAACTTTTTAATGCAAACCTGAAAGTTTGAGAAATAAAAACCTGGGAAGTTTCTAAACTGCTGATTTCAGACTCAACAGTACATTCAGGGGAAAGATCACTCTGTAATTGCCATGGTTTTTATACACTTTCCCCAAACATCTGTTACAGGTCACTGTCAGGAACAGGTTATTTTGTTACAGACTTTTATTCTGACCCAGGATGACAGTTTTTATGTTCTGATTAATAGCCTTAATCCAACATCACCCACAACTCCTATAAATCCTCTTACTTCTTCTTTGGCTCTTACCTACCAGAACTCCAGAAGTGGGAACACTACAAAGAAAATGTTTCTTTCCCTTGCAGCAGAGTACTGCTTTACATCCAACACAGTCTACTGAGCTTATCATTCATTTTTCTTTAAGCCTTGCCTTATCTGTTTTTATTGACCCTCTTGGATCTAGAGCATTATGTGAAAGAAAAGATGACTGAAACTTAGAGTTAAGGGCCAAGATGGTGGTCCTTCCATCAGCAGAGAAGCATAGAGAGTTTTGCATAACACCACAGCACCTTGTTTTGTTCTCATGTTATCATTGTAGCACTATCCAACAGACGATTATATATATATATATATATATTTTTTTTTTTTTTTTTTTTTAATAAAACAAAGAAACATCTTACTTTTCAGCCTGCCAAACACATGTACCAAACAGGAAAGAGAACATGGTCATAATCTTACAATGCTTACAAGAGTACAATACATATTTTCATACTGGAATAAATGTTATGTTTGCAGCCAAGGCTTATTGCTGTACCTCTCTGAGGATGTTTTGAAGTCTGTATCTTGTGGACACAAAATTGTTTTCTGTAACACTGGTGAGGCAAAATGGCTTAGTGCATTTTACTTTCTTGTGACAGAAAGAATTGTTCTCTGCATTTGTTGTACATACAGGAACTTGAAGCCAAACCCTTTATGAGTAGTCTTTCTGAATGATTAACAGGACTAGTTTATGTTGCACACCTTGATGTTAAACACAATCTGGCATGTCTCTGTTTCTCGTTTCAGTTGCAATTCTTTTCTATCCAATATTTTAGTGGAAAAGAAGAAATATGAAGTTTTTAATGGTTTCTCTGTGATGCTGATGTGTTTGACTGGTATATGTTCATATGACCTTTCTTCTTTTCTCCAAGTTCTGCAGCCATCTACACTCAGAACGGCCTTTTTTTGTGTATTTAGTATGACTGAGTCTCTGTTTAAGGTGCCCAGCTACTAGCCTACAAGCAAGAATGAGAGAGAGAGAGCGAGTTCTTCTTTGTGGTAACTAGCTCTTTATATAATGAGCCCTTTGCAAATTCTCCTTGCATACTTACTGACACCTCCGCAGTTACTTAAATGGGCATTATTGGTCACTAGGTCCCAAGGTCATTCAACAGAATGGGGTTGTTAAAAATAGGAATGAGGGTTCAAGGCACAGGGTCAAGAGAAATTAATTGAAAAATCTTCTGCAGGCCTGACATCATCTGTGGAATGGCAGTGCCCAGACACCTCCAGCTGCTGTTGTGTTTCTTGTGAATGTAAACGAATGGCTTCCTTTGTGGCACTGGGGTGGCTTACAGGCTAGCTTGTTCACTTTATTATGTTCTTTTGCCTTTTTTTTTTTCCCCCCCTATGGTTCATCTTAGTAAGCAATCTTTTCCTCAGTGCCTTTTAGTCTTCCTTCCTGCCTTGTCCCCAGCTTTAACCTTTGAACTCTTTGGGCAGATCCAATTAAATGTGAAGTTCTGACAAGCTTTGTGGAATCAGGGTCCCAAATGAAGGAAATACCCTTTCTTTTACTATCCAACTTCATGAAATGGGATGCCTTAGTGAACTGTGGAGAATGCCTACCATTGCTGCCACATAAAAAAACATTTCACAAGCCAAAGCATTACTTCCCTTACAAACAGAATTGCTCACATTTGGAGATGGGTGGGTGTTGCTTTTCCTTATACCAGGTAAGAAATCAAAAGCTAAAGGATCTGTAAATCTATTTTTTTTCATCAGCACACACTCCTATTCTAAGCCATTCATCTGTTGCAGTTCATAGCAAAAGGTGAGCCCTGAAGGGAGTTTCCAAAGGTCACTAGGATCCAACTAACTAACCACAAACCCAATTTTGTAAAGTGTAGATGCTTTGAGGAGGGTGTCTTCTACAGGGTGTCACAACTTGGGATTCAGCAATAAATGTGTATAATGAACATACATCTCACCTAACTGCCTAAATTATGTACACAGTCAGTGAAGAGAAATAGGCAATTCCAGAGAGTGATTTTCCTGACATCTACATTTGAATTAAATGGATTGTTCTGTAGAATTGACAGTTTCTCATGGGTTGTGAAAGTGACCTAGATGACTATCTCAGATGTAAATGCCAGTACTGCAGATGACTAAATCTGTACCAGTGAATCTACTCCCAGTGTTCTGATAAAGATATGCCAGTCCTGAATTGCTTCTGGCTGTTTAGGCTTTAGAGAAGCCTGAGATCAGGACTTGAGTGCCAAGAGAACACCCCTTCCCTAATGCTGGGTTTTTTAGTTTGGGGGGGTTTTTTTGGTGTTTTGGGGGCTTTTTGGTTTTTTTGGTTGGTTGGTTGGTTGTGGGTTTTGTTTCTGTTTTTTGTTTTTGTTTGTTTGTTTGCTTCTGTAGAGAAACAAGACAAGCAAAATAACATCCCTTTTCAACAAATGTGATTGAAGTTATGTACCTTTCCCACTGTGACTTTGAAATTTTGGTACAGAATTGGTAATATGTCTGAAACATCTTCAGTCTTATTCCAGTACCTTAGTCTTAAAATTAACTATTTTCAGAACATATTATTTTCAGAGTTTGAAGTCAGGATCATTTAAATTTTTGGTTCCTTATAGATCTAAACAGATTGTAGACCGTGAAGGCTCTAAGAGGTGTTGGATTTATTCCCTCTTCTGGTCAAAGAAGAACTTTACCAGGTCAGAAGTCACACTGCAAATACCAAGTTCCCATCTAATTAGGGCATGGTGCTCAATTTGCCAGTCACAAATTTTATCAGTCACCTCTTCCTGTTCCAATCCACTGTGGAGGATCACTTCTTTCCCTTTCTCTTCCTTCTTTAAAGGAAAAAAATATTATTAGGCTTTCAGGGCTTAAAACTGTTGCTGCCTGCACATCTCTAAAAATAATAAAAATCAGTGCCGAGGGATCACTAGTATTTTGGCTGCATGAGGAACTTAACAACAAAAGAAAAAGGGGAAAACTCATCAGTGCATAGATCTCAAAAACTAGAATGCTGCGTCTGCAGCCTTTTGGAAAGTTCAGAAACCCATTAAAGACTTTATTTTTTATTTTCTTTCCTTTGGCTTTTTCTCTCTAGTAAGTTATTCATCCTTAACATGGCTCTCATTTACACTTTTAACCAGGTCTGTAATATAGCAAACAGGTCCATCTCAATCTGACCGCTCCTCTAGAAACATATGAGGCAATTGCAGGAGGAGAGATGCAGTGTTTAAATTCTTCTTTGGCCTCTGGTTTCACATGTGTAGGTTGCAATGTTAGCAACGGTAACACTAGCCAGCAATAGGGTTCAAGAGATAATCTGTGATATCAGCATGTAATGAGGAATTGGTAGAGAGGCAGAAGGAAGTCAGCCAGCATCAGCAGGACATGAAGAGTTAAACAGAAGTCTATTTGTTTCACGTCTGACCTCTTCAACTTCTTGCATTTTATCCATAGCTGATGTGGCCTTTGAAATTCACCTGGAATAACTGAAAGGCTCTTCCACGCATCTACTTTATAGACTCATTTGTAAACACGCATTTAAAAATTTCACACTGTTAATGATTCCCTTGATATGCTGCTTGCTGAGGCAGCAGAGGATATTTAATGAATTTGAACTACTCCTCTATCCAGCTCCATCCTCTTCCTCAGCTGAAATATCGGCATTCAGGAAGATCTGACCCACAATCTGGGTCTATTAGAGACAACTGTTGAGCCAAGTTCTCCCTTGTTCCCATACCAACTGAAGAAGAGGAATGATTATTCTTAACATGAAACCATCCCTTTGGCTGTTAAAGCACAGAATGTGTTATTCTTTCACACATAAACTCGAGATGGAGAAATAGTGATAAAAGCTAAACAATCCTTGAAGGCCAGATAACCAAAAACTAGAAGGATCAAGAACAATACTAAGGTTGTCCCAGCTCCCTGCCCTGTCTCTTACCTACAAGATAGACTTATTGACTGGATTTTAGAGATCAAAGCCACTCACAGAACTGCTTAGGGCTGTCTTAACTACACTTCTCTAATATCTTTCCTCCCGGCTCCTTGAACATCCCCCCTTCATCCTTTTTCTTATTCAAATGCACCGACTGTAAATCTGTTTAAGTAACATGGTAATGACCAAAGGAATGGTTATGATGTCACTAAAATGAGCTATATATAATCAACCTAGTGTATTACTGGGAGCAGACAAGACAAGGAGATGGGAGAAAAGAGAGGGAGGAAAAGTGCTTGGAGTTAAATATCAATGTTTATTAGCTGCCTGCTCAGAGGTGCTACTTTAAAGGTAGCTGATCAGAACAGATCTGTTCCCTTGCAGTTCTTTAGCCCTTTCACCTTCTGTTGCTGATGTATTAGAAGCTTAATTTTCATAGCAGAAGAATTCCCCCCACACTCCCTTTGGTTTCCACTAGACTGTCTGATCTGTTTCACTGACATAGCACAATGGAGATACTGCTAAGAGATATTAAAGCCAGGAATTATCAGCTCGGTAGTGTAATATTATTTCAATCTCATCCTCAATAGATTGTCTGCATAGTGACATGCTGCCAAGGTGAAATGAATGAATGAACCTGAGGAGGTTCATTGCATGGTGAGCACAGGAAATGAAATAAACAAAGGGCAGAGAAATCCAATGTTAAGTAGGAACAGGGACATGGGATTTGGAAGGGTTGCCTTCACCGTCCTGCTAGAAATTGACCTACTGGTGGTACAGGGTTAGGTTTGTGTCTGGAGGGCACATGGCAGGAGTTTAAATTCTTCTTGAATAGTGGAAACGGTCTGCTCTGGTTATGTGGATGAATTAATGAGAGAAAAGTAATAGCCCTCTTCCTGCTGTAAACTATTATTTGAAAGATCTGAATTTGGTTCAAGGGAAATAAAATCCAGTGAAACCCCAGACACAACTCTCCAACTACATCAGAATTGTACCAAATAACAAATCACCAGTGGTTAAAAGTGAGATGTTATTGAATGTCCTAAGTAGGTATGTGGGAGAAAAAAGTGGCTTTGTGCCACAATCATTCTTCATTCCTTAGAAAATTAATGTAACTGATTTTTCTCTTTTTCCTTGTTTCATTCTCTGTCCCTTGGGGTTAGAACCCAATTCCTTCCCTAGTGAGACTGTGATATTTCTTAACATCTGCCAGACATTTCTGAACATTACAGGGGAGTAGGTCCTTATGCACATAGGCAGGGTCTGACTGAACCATGGGATCAGACCCCCAGAGAGGGACAGTTGTTGGTGAGGCACAGGCTAATCAGCTCAGCTGAAGAGTGGTCATGATAATTTTGTTATCTCAACATGTTCACTAAAGAAATTATATAGTACTGCCATGGAGATCCCTAAGCAGCTCTGACTTAATCTAAAATTATAAATCTGGCTTCAAGGGGAAGGAACACAGTCTGTGTCTCTCCTTCAACTTTTGAACTCAGCTGATTTTGGATAAATTAAACAGTGGAGGTAAAAAGACTCAAATACATTCTGCTTTAATATGAATTTTGGAAACAGGTAAAATGGTGAGGAAAAGGCATTACCATTGCTTCCACTGAAGAAGAGCTAATTGATGTTGTCCTTTACTGGATATCAGAGAATCTAGTCACAAGCAAGCCATTAGCTCAAGTCCTCATGAATTTCACAAAGCCTGAAAGAACTTGTTCCTATTTAAGAACTAGGTTAAAATATTGAGGAAACACCTTCCAGTTCTGTCTATCAGTAAACTGAAGTATGCTACTGAAAATTAACAGCTTTAACAATCAACCTTTTGCTAACGACCAGCATAGAGAACTGATTTTATGAGCCTCTAGGCAGTACCTCAAGATTGGTTTTGCATATGTATACTTGATTGTGCATTGTGATGGATTTAGGCTGATTCTCACTTCAAAGTATTTCCAACTTTCCTTCTGCCTGTCCCATACTTTGTGCCTCTCAGCACAATTCTCACAGCCCATTAGAGAGGGTTGTACATGGTTCAGACTTCTGCACTTAGCCAAGATTGATGCATGTCCCATTCCCCCTGTTTTCACAGTCCATTCTGTGCACCTGCTGTACTCAGTTGGAAATACTCATCTAGTATATCTCATCTGCACACCCTAGACTTGCTGCTTCAACTGAAATCTGACAGGAGTAAGACATTAAAGATGCATCTAGTGGAACCTGCACCCAGAGAAATGCCAGTTGGTGCTTCATCCACTGCAGGCAGGGAAATCAGCCAGGAAAGGACTCACCAGATTAGGTTTTGATGAGCTGCTTTACAAGCTTGAGACAAAAATGCCCTAATCTTGTAACTCATCCAAAACAAAGTAAAACATACAGAAAATGTATAAAAATACAAAAACATACAAAAATACAGAAAGTGTTCATCTCCACATATACTTTTGCATCAACATGGGTTCTCTTCAGAAAATTGAGATTAATATTTTCATTTTGTCATAGCAGTACAACCAGTGAATATCTCAGACTGCTCCCCAAACCCCATGAGAAACTAGTAGCTATTTCACTTCCATTTGATGGTTGGAGATGAAGCAGAGACAGAAGCAAAGCTACTTGTGCTCTGTCACATGAGGATGATAGTCCTGAGTCACAAACATCTCAGGTTGCAAAAAGAACAGGTAGATATGAAGTTTTCTTTTGTCTTACAGCAACTTCCTTCAGTTACTTTCAAACTGAATATGTTTGGACAAAAAACAAGCAGAACATAGGATCTAACAGAATTGTCTATGGGACACCACTGTCCTATATGGGTGTTTATCCCCTTCCTGGTCATCTCTTCATCTATTTCTACAGCAGTTCAGTTTTGCTTCTAAGAGCCAAGAGTTGCCTGCAATGAAAGAGTTCTACCCAATGACAGATTTTTCAGGATTTAACACACTTTAATGATTATTAAAGTAACGTTAAGATCTCTTGTATTTACTGTCCACAAGGAGAAGGGTAGAGTAGGTAAATCTACCCACATTAGAGATATTGAGTGCAGCCCAGTGCTCATTGCATTTGTCTAGATGAAAGGAAAGCCTTTTACCTGCTATTTTCTTCATTTGGTGAAGAAGAATTTGAATCTTTTTCTTCAGTCTTCCGAAATGAGTCCCCCAATGACAGAACTTTCATGCCTGCACCCCCTTTCCCTACAAATGTTTTATTATTTATAAAAGATAAAACTGTTCCAACTGTAAGGACTGACAGGTTAAGGCACATAGGATGTTAAAGCCTCAGGCAAAAGTTTCTGTCTTGTCTGCTATCCAGGATTGAACCCAGGGATCTCAGGTGAGTACCTTAACAGTCTCTCTATTCAAGGTCTCCCTGACTGCCATCCATTTATCCTGGAATGAATAAAAGCAAACTAGACATCAGACACCAAATATGAAAATCCCAGGGGATTTTAAAACAAAAAAAAATGCCTGACTGATTTTAGACATTTTCTTCCCTGTGTCATGGGGGGGAGGGTTGAAAAGAGGAGCTGTTTGTTTTTTAATCAATCCTGTTGATAGAAAATTAAAACTGTTGCTGAATTCTGTAGCAAAGACTTTAAAATACATACACATATTTTGCCTTACAGAATACATTCTGACTTTAATAATTTATCTCTCTAGAATCATTTTTATTTATGTTAAACTTTTCAAAGTTGGAGAGGACTTCTTAAATCAAATGGTGCAAACTCTTTTAAGTTTTATAGATATTTTCCATACAGTTAAAGGACAGCTTTCAGGGGTTTAAACCTCTCAGGTCTGTGGAGATTTGCCAATGGGAGATATTTTTGTGCTACTAGACCCAGTCCAAAATAAGAAGGACTAGAATCAGACTCTGTTACTGTGTTCATTTTGTATTATTGATGCAGGAATGGAAGAAAGAAGTGGTAAGTTAAACAGGTACATATCAGTTGGTCTTGGTCTCTTGCAGCCTGTCCTCTGTCTAGGACTTTCAGCATCAGTCACATACTTCCAAAGAGTTTTAGAGATCTATTCAAGGACACTCTACCACTGGATAATTAAAAAAAAAAGAAAACCAACAAAAAAACCCCACACCACTATTCAGCACTTTTAGTAGACTTCTGGAGTCACAGTACTTCTACGAAGTCATTGGATAAATCAGATTATGTTTCATCTTGCAGACAAAGCAAATACATATTTTCATGCTGACAAAAACAGTTACAATTGGTGATCTGATGGTACCTAAAGTACCATCTCTTTCTCCAGAGTGAGAAATTTTCTCATGCTTGAGAACCTCAGAGGAGAAGAAGATTGCAAATACCTTGACCTTGAACTCAGTAAGGTGAGATTAGGTCTAAATAAATGGCTTGGGAAAACTGAGGAGCATTACTTAGAACTGTACAGAAACATGTGAGATTCCCACATTTCACAGGACTCAAAGATCTGAAATTCAGTTCATATTTCAAACAAAATATCATAGAAAAAAACCAAGCAAACACACAAAACCCAGAAACCCCTCAAAAGCTACTTCTCAAAAAAAAAACTTTCTTGGCAAGGTGAGTAGGACATTGGTAAGCTGGATGGGGGTGGTTTGAAGAAGAGCCTGCTGCCAGTTGTTGATTGTCTGATGGAGCTGATGGGAACATTGGCTCAGCCTCTGCCCTCGTTGTGTTTATTAGCATTCACACCATTCACTGGCCACCCCCTTGCACCAAAGACATTTTCTGAGGTTGCTAATTTTCATGAAAGCAAGTGGGGTCACTTTCCACCTTTTTTCCTCATCTCGACAAGGCTCGTCCCCTAGAGAGCTGAGAAGAAAGGCGCTTTCTTGTTGTCATCTGTGCAATTATCAGCTTTGAACACGATGGCAATTTGTTGTTGTTGTTGATTTCCTTTGTTATGCAAATGTGCCAGCTCATTCTCTGAGTGCTTTTTCCCCCCACACAGCATAAAAAGGAATATTACACATTTAATTTCATGTTATCATTTGTTCCCCTCTGAGATTTCCTCCAGCCATTTTTTGGTCTTCTTCAGGCTAGTGGGAGCTAAGCAGAGGCATTTTGAATTCTGACTTTGTCACTTCTATTTACTTTTTATCATAAAGGGGTATTGTCAATAGGTCTTATGTGGCACCTATAAAACCCATTTAGGAATTTAAATCTCCACTAAAACACAGAATTTATGCTTCCTTTTATGATTTATTAGTAGAAGCCTAAATTCTGCTTTTAATAGTCTACCCATTTATATTCAAAGCAATCAGCTTACATGCTGCACAAGCCTTAAAGTTGTTAGTGCACAACTGAAGAGAATAAAAGCAGGAGGATGTAGACAGAGGCCTAAGCCAGGAAGTTCAGAATAGAATTCAAATTAGGACTTCTCCAGGGCTTTAAGATGTTGTATCTCTCTGACACTTATTATGATTCAACTCCTCTATGCATCCTGTATTTCACCCTTTGGGAAGAAAAACAAATATTTGAAATCAAGAATCAGGAATATATTTTTTCTTTTTTTTTTTACTTTTTCTTTTTTTTTTTACTTTTTCTTTTTTTTTTTTTAAATCACATAATCAAACCTCAACTGGTTCATTCACAAGTATAAATCACTCAAGAAGTTGAACACTTCTCTGACTCAATTGTTCAAAACTTACCCGTCCCATACAGCCAAGGTGATAAGTGGTCAAAACCAGATTTTTTTAACACTAACTGTTCTTGCTCATTTTCAGACAAATTTAATGGTTGTAATATGTTTTTTTTCCTAATCAAAATGAGTAATAACACTTGTCTGTAATAATGCTAAGAATAAATGAAAGAGACTGATGATTACTTAGGTGTTTTCAAGTTTTTTGATTAATTGAATTTCTTTCCTCTGAATTTTGAGGAAGAGTAAGTGGAACAGGACAAAGCTCTTACCTATTCTGGCCAATTACTGGTAATTTGTACCTATCAATAACTGCAGATTCATATCTCTTGTTTTGCATATTTGGAAGGCTATTTCTTGGATGTAAGTTTAATTTGTCTTCCTTTTGATCTCAGTGGAATAAATCTAAAAGTCTTCAGATAAATGAATGACTCTGGAGTATCGCTATCATAACAAAAATTATAATATGTCTAAGACATGCATAAAATAACCCATACATCTTAAGGGTTAAAGTATTAACCCAAATTTTTCCTACAGCCTGACATCTCTTGCTCTTATGTTATCATCATTGCAAGCAGAGGCAATCTCAGAAATCGTACATCAAAAATGAGACTCAGAAGTTATCTATTTATGACAGAGTATCTTTTGCTGATGAACTCTGTTGCAAATGATTTTATGCCTGTTGGGTTTTAAGGGAGTTCTCACAGATCATTATTGAGGTTCTGAGGAATGAAAATGAGAGAGGATGCATCAAAACGTGGCCAGTTTAAAAATATCTGCTACTATAAGTATTAGTGCTGTCTATTGATGAGCATTGTAGTGTGCATAGCAAGCTTTATCTTCACTGTAGATTTAGCAACATGCTATGCTGGAGCTGAAATAGGTTTCTTGATGCAACTGTGGTTCATCCAGTCAGCATACATAGCAGTATGATGTGCCTCCCAGCCTGAAGTATGAAAAGCAGAAGCACATAGCAAGATAGTCCCCTAAGTTCCTTTTAACCTCTCTGCATTTCAGGCCATTCCAAAAAAATATTAATAAACTGCATATGGAATATCATGCACAATATCTTTTGCTATTTTGTGTTTTGTTCTTAAGAGTGAGCATCAAGGTCTATGGTGAAATTAATATATTGTTTTGTTCGAGGCCTTTTATGCCTTTGTTTAAGATGGATTTGGTTTGGTTTTGGTGGGTTTTTTCCTATCTTCTCAGGAAGAAATGTAGAACTCAGCATTTTACATATGCATTTTCATACAGAACTGTTATCTAGTGAATGTGGATCACAAAAGGCTTTCAGGTATTCTCCTTCTTTAGGTGTGGTGATGGTGTACATACCAGGTGAATGAGGTTTACATTTCTGGAGAGAGAGATGCAAGGCACAGAGGGAGCATGGTGACCAGCCGACATCCTTAAAGACAGCCCAAAATTAAGTTTCCTCTTAAAGAAAAGGGTAATGAATTTACCCGTAGTTTGACTAGCACAGCCTCAGAGCATTTCTTTAATAGATCTTAATTTACTGTGTCTATGGCTCTGCAGATCCCAGTCAGGCCCTTTTCCACACCTGCAATGGAGCGAGTACATGGCTCACTCCTTCCAGGACTCAAAAAGCCTGAATGAGGTTAGAATTTTACCCATTTCTCACTCCCAGTCATGTGCTGGGTACCAAAAATAGGTCATAACTTCTACCCTCCTTTTAGAAAGAAGACATTTCTCACAGCATAATCAGGATTTCCCTGGTGACTCTCTGCTTTGGATCTATATGCACACTCTTCCAAATATGAGTGCTATGATAAAATGTCTTCACAAAGGACAAACTACTTCCATAGCGTTAGTCTATGGAAGTCATCATTTAGACTTCAGTGCCCTTGCTGACGAGGTTTATAAAAATGACATCTACATCCCAAACTCTTGAAGTAGAAGAAGCAGCTGCCTGTGTGAACAGTCCTTTTTTTTTTTCTTCTTATATTATGCTCATAGTGATAAACAAAGCCTCTTTTGAAATATTCATGCTACTGGCCCACCTGTGGTATGAAATATCCAGAAGGTAAATAATGAGCTAAGGTTTCACTAAATATATCCCCAGACAGAATGGATCACATCGACTGCTTCCAAAGTCCCAGAAAAATAAATCCCTTAAACTTACTCCTGCCTTGGGTAACAATGTGT
Source organism: Acrocephalus scirpaceus scirpaceus (assembly GCA_910950805.1). Lineage (NCBI taxonomy): Eukaryota > Metazoa > Chordata > Aves > Passeriformes > Sylviidae > Acrocephalus > Acrocephalus scirpaceus. The sequence goes on along the minus strand of OU383776.1, from coordinate 20,656,185 downwards.
TTGTGAGAACAGGTGACTTCACTCAGTGTCACAGGACATTGCAGATCTTTGGAGTTATAATATTTTAGGGGCATATAACCATGAAATATTTTCTATATAGACCACAGTCAGTCCCCACTAAGCACGTGTTTTAGCATGGTGCTGAGCTTGGCCTTGTATTCCCTAATTTTCACTATAGCTACTGAGCTTGGAGTAAAATCTTGATCAGCCCTTGCTTAAATGGCTTTTTTCAGAACTGGCAAGTGTAAGGCCTGCCATAGAACAGGCCACGGACATCATGTCTGCTATCAAACTAGTACACAGACATAAGAAAAATAAGAAATGACCAATTTTTCATCAGTTCTATCTGCAAATTATACCTTTTGTGGTCCCACAGCTCATCCTATTGGTCTCCATTTTACAGACATACTGTCTGTGAACAACTAGTCCCTTTATAAATCGTCTAATAAGGTCCTTCCACACAATCCCCTGTGGTAGCATATTCCAGAGGTTCACCACTTACTGCATAAAGAAGCTTTTCCTTTTGTCACTTTTAAACAAACCCAACACTACTTTCCTTATTTCCTTACTTTTATTGCATGATCTATTGAACAACATTTCCACATTCAGCTCATCCAGTGCTTTCACCTTTTGTGATTCTTTATGGTACCACTCCTCAGGTTCCTGAATTGTCTCAGTCTTTCAACTTCCCTTCAAGAGCCAGCTATCCCACCACCCTGATCATAACACTTGCCCTTCATTTCACCTTCTTTAACTTCAGTATGTCTGTCTTGGGCTGTGTAAGCCAGAAAAGTGCCCATACCTGCTCAAGATGTGGGTGCACAACACCTTTTAGATATAAAGTGTGTATCCTGTCTTGCTATCCACAACTTCATGATGGTGCCCAGAATCTCTCTGGCTTTTTCAGTGGCCACTGCATATTAAGTCAACGATATCAGACACCTGACAACATGAAACCAAAATTTCATGTCCAGCTTTATAAATCTTAGTTATTACTTAGGTTTGGTTGTTTTTTTCTTTTTTTCTTACTTGCATTAGTTTAGGTTTATCTGCATTGGAGTTTACTTGTCAGTCATTTGTACACTTTTAAGAGATCTGTCTTCAGCTCCTTGTCAACAGAAAAGTGGTTATCATATCTACAGAGCTGGATATTCCTCTGCTTATTTTTTCTCCAGTTCATGGGAAAAGATGTTGAATAAAATTACTTCCAGGACCAATCCCTATTGACTTATCTCTTGAAAAGGCTCTTTAATATTCCTTGACTTTCATCCATGCATTTACAGTCCCCCTGCTAGAACTTCAGCAGATTATTGAGGTAGGTTTTCCCTTTGCAGAAGCCATGCTGCCCAACAGAAAATATAGTTCCTGTACTGTATGATTTTATTGTTTATTATAGACTCTGTCATCTTTCAAGGCATGGAAGTCAGACTCACCAGTCTGTAGTTCCCAAGATTTTCCCTAGAGTCCTATACACTCTGAGTGAGGTCAGTCTTTGATTAGAAGTTATAGCCTGTCAGTATTGGTTTTGATAGCTAGGTTAGGAATCTCCTCCCATGGACTTTCTTGCATGAAAGTTAGCCCCTGAAACAGAGCAAAAAAAAATGTGCTTCTATTTGAAAAAACCTGACATTTTACTCTTCCCCCTTTTTTTTTTTTTTTGAATGAGTGAAATTAAAAACTAACAGTGATTTTATCATTAAAATAGAGTGAACCAACGTAGCTTCATGCCCTGCAGAAGTTAGGGGGAAGGACACAACAGAATATATACAAAAAGCCCCTTTTCTCACTATAGTAGAATTTAAGAATTTGCTCACGATTTGTTCTGGTTTTTTTGTTTTGTTTTGTTTTGTTTTGTTTTGTAAGATAAGGATGTGATTCCTTATTCTGTTTCTGCTTTAGAAATAGTATATCTAGGACTTTCAGACTCTTAACACAAATACCATCTCTGTAATAAGAAGATGTGAAATACAAATTAGTCTTTTCAACTGATTACTGCTACAGGGATGAAGAGCTAGGACAGTCCAGCAAGATAGAGATATACCACTCCTTTGTTAACGGTCTCATTTTGCTGATTCAATGTCTCTGTAGTCAGGGTTGTTTGAACAGAATCGAATTTACTTGTAATGAGCCATATAGTGATTCTCTTGTCTTTTTTTTTCTCCTTTTTTTTTCTCTTGTCTTCACATTAATTTCTGCAAAATAGCACATCTGATTTTGTAATGCACTAAGCAACTGTTTCTCAATTACACCAAATTTTACTGCTCCTTAGTTGGCTTTTAAAGGCATGGCAACTTCAATATTATCAAAGGTTCTCCTCACAATAAAGTCTACAGTAATTCTTCACCAGTTTCATAAAAGTTTCAGTACCAAATTACTCCATGAATACTTGAGTAAGTAATACTTTCTACCAAATTCTTGGAGTTGTTTCTAGAACATCATAGATCCATGGCAATGAAATCTAAATTTCCCACAATGGTAGACTGATAACTGCTGCACACATCTATATTATTTTTTATATTTTTTTTTTCTTCCTAACTCATCTTTTTAATGTATGATTTTGAAAGTGCACTACAACTAGCAAGAAATGGTGCATATATCTTTGGACTTGAATAGAACAGTAGAGGGATATAGGAGGTTCAAGGAGAGTAATGATGAAATAGGATCTACTTTATTCATCAATTATTTAAAAAAAGAAAAAAAGTGATATTTGTTCTTTCTTTTGGTTTTCCTGAAACCTTTGTCCTTTCTAAAGCAGCTGTTTAGGGTCACTTCTTTTTGTAGACCCTCTCTGTCCATCAGTCACTCGGTGTGTGTCTTTTCCAGACAGCTCTTCCAGTTTCTAAATCTCTCTCTGTCTTGCCCTCAACCCACTGCCACGACATTTCCATATGTATGAGGGACACAACTTTATTCCTATAGTTTCTCTCTTTCTTTTGCGTTTTGAGAATCTGGACTGGGAACTTTATTCCTTGCTGAGGGACTTCAAAGTACCGTGAGATGTTTATATATGAGCCAAGACTCTTATACTCAAATACTTGAGAAATGTGCATGTGAAGAAAGATGGGGCAAAATCCAATACAGTCACAGACCAGAAAGAAAATGTCATTATATGTGAAAATATCTCCATATGTCCTTTATTCATGTTGAGGTCAGTAGAAATAATTAATATTATATATTTAAGTTTCTGCAAGATTCATGTCCAAGTTCCAGCAGCAGGTGGACAATCCACAAAAACGGGCTGTATATATAGGAACTGTTTAATCACTTAATAATGACCATCAACGTCAACAGTCACAGATTACTTTCTTCTCTCTCCGTCAGGTATCTCTATCCTGAGTAAAATGAGTTCTCTCCTCAAAGCCAGAGTGTAAGATACGTTACTTATAGACAAAACTGTCTTGCACCTTTGAATTTCCTGTTTAAGCTGGAAGGAAACATTGCCAGCAACCCCAGCAACTTATGCTAATAATTTTTCAGAGCCACCCACTTTCAAACATTGCACTTTCTTTCTGCTTTTCCTAATATTAAAATTCTTTCCTATGATAAAGCAAAGAGGTAAAAGAACCAGGCATTCTGATTATCTCCAGCCATATGATGACCTATTCGTTGACATTGAGGATCAAGGCAATATGCTCTGGGCTGCAGAATCTTCCCAAACACCAACAGCCATTCATCATCTGTCCTGTAGCAGAAGCACTGGAATGAATCTCCACAGCTGGCTGAATGTGGTGGCCTACTCAGTTCTGCTGTTCTGCTTAAATGCTACTCATTCTGCTTAAATTGGTTTTCAACACATCTTTATGAATCATGGGAACTTGGAGAATCAAAAGTTTCTGTTGAAAACACCAAGGCGAAGAAACCACATAATTTTTGTATTTTTATTGGAGGACTAAATTCAGCAGAGACCCAAGCACTACAAATTACAGCCTGAGACATGTTTGGAAATAGTTTACCTTACCTTCTTCATGGCCTCTTCCTTTTCTGGGACTAAAAGGGACTTGGTGACCAACATCAGCCTGTTGTAGGCGGAAATAAAAATCCTATGAAGCTGCCACAGCAAAAGACATTTGTCAGTGAAAATACAGTATAAGAATACAGGTTTTTGCTGTTCCTGGGCACATAACCCACACAGCTGTCACAGGAGTAACCAATGCAACAAAGAGAAATTAATCTCCCTCAGCATAAGCTGAATGATAGAGCAGATTCCTGTGAATTCTTTATGTTAAGAGTTAGGTATGACCTGTCAGAGCTCAGATGGTGCTTTCAGTGCAGCTGAGTTCACATGGCTTTTCAGTGCTAAGACACTTCCTAGAATATGACAGGACCTTCCACCATCACAGCCCAACTTCAGACATTCCCTGTGGATGTCTGCCAACTCCCTCTATGGCCATGCAGGCTCTACTTAAGACCTTTGCAGTGATGACAGTGCTGATGACCATTTTGACCTTTCTTAAGTTATGCACTCTTCCTTTCAGAGTTCCTTTTTCCTTGTTTTCTGTAGTGATTGCTCTTTTGGTTTAATTATATTAACATTGTGCAGTGCATCGATTGCCTAGAGATGGGTCCTTAAGAGAACAGTACAAGAACAAAAGTTTGCAGCAAATCCTTTATTGTAGAAATAGATACAAAATTCCAAACTTTGCCCTGAGGAACTGTCAATGTTACAATTTTCACTTCCCCTATATCTCATGAAGAAAGTGTCTTTTTGATGTAGCTGGTGGCTAGAGGAACTGTGATCTTTGTGGACGTTTTCTCTGCCAAATACATGATTGAGGCAGTCCTTACAGCAGAAAAGACTGTGGTTTAAAAGCACTGCAGTGAGGGAGGTGATCAAGAAGTGACAATAGTGGACCTTTTTTAAGCTCCTATCTGATTTGTCAAAATGCAAGAAAAGGAATGAGATGAAATTATGTCTGAGCCTTGATTAATATAAAATGAGGAGATAGTAACACCTCCAAGCAATTGTAATTTCTTGGGTTTTTACCACTAAGATGGAGACCCATTTAGGGTGAAGTTTCTGAGGAGATTTTCAGCGTTTTAAACTCCTCATCAAGCTGAAAGTAATGTGAAAGCAGTGCATTCCTTTAGTGCTTGGATTCACAGCATTGACAAGAGGCAAAAATCCCAAATATCTACCCGTAGTTTAAGGCAAGAGGACAGGTTGTGAAGTCATCACCAGTAAAGGAGTCACTTGTAAAGAGCTGAATATGAAAGTGCTTGTTGTGAATGTGAAGCAAAGACCTCAAGTCTTTAATCTAAGACTTTTTCTTCCTTTTTTATCCAACTCTAGATCTCCCTGCTCTTCTCCTCTTCTTACTGCTTGAAATTTCTCTTGGGAAACCACTTTTCTGGTTGAAGTAATGTCATATAGCACAGCAGAGAAAAAAAGGATGAGAGGACAGGAAGACTAAAGGCAGATAGTTTCTACCCCCTTTCTTCCCTCACCTCAATATTCCTAGAAGTATTTGTTCAGGTCCAGCAATAATTATGCTAGGGCTTATGTAAGACAGCCTCTGAGAAGTCAAAAAAATGTCACCCTTTTGCAGACTAAAACCACAATGATACTGCACAATACATGTAGGTTTTTTAGGTATTCAGGTCTTCTCTCCAGCTAGTTTTTCATGGAAAATGCAGAAGTATACAGAAAGCATCTCCAGGTGGGGTTTGTCACAGAAAACAGGGAACCTGAAGCTTCTCTGACTGATATCCTACCCCTGTGCAAAGAAGACAGTATATGATAAAAGTATAATGATGAACAATGTGGATTGAGATATAAGAGATGGGGAGTGGAAAGAAACGTCTGTTAATTTGAAGAAACGTTGCAAGTCCTTACATAGTAACGTTCCCATTTACTTCACTGACTACACCAGGGGTCTCCCAGCTCTAGAATTTTAGATATTCAGAGCAGACCAGACACTCTCATAGCTTAAAGAATCTTCTTCATGTAGAAAAAAAACTGTATGACAACTTAAAACATTCTCATGCACCCTGAGAGTGCCCCAGTGTTTCCTGACAGCTGACAAACTAAAAAGGACGAGGCTGTCAAATGCAAAGAATGGACCCCCTCCTTTTGGCTTCTGTCCCTCTGGTCTATTCAATTAGGATTGATCAAGCTGTGTCAAAGGTCCCTCCTCTGTTTCAGTGGCCACCAAGAGCTTTCATGATGACTAATGATACACTATCCTTAAAAAGGAAAGGAAAATAAATAAAAATGATAATACAAGCATTCCTTTTTTTCCTCTTTTTCTTCTATCTTTTTGTTCCAATTAGGCACTTTACCTTTACAGTGCACTAAATGAATTTCTTATAATTGTCATTGTTCAGTGATACACCAGGTCCTTCTGCCTTCCAACATTTGCTCTCAAGAGGAAGCCACCACTTACTCAAGCAAAACAGGATTTAATCATATTTGGTGAAAGACAAGGTGGAAGAGAAATGTTTTTCTTCCTCTGAAAGATATCTAAAATATTTAAATTCAGATATGGATAGCAAAGGGAAACTAGGTAACACTGCTGATAAGAAACTTATATATTTCTTGGGTATCTTGCATAAGTTTAAGAAATTATGCTGAACTGTTCCATCTCTGGTACTAGAATTGAGGGAATGACCCAATCATCCTCTGACAGTTCCCATAGCTGTTCATATTTTTCCTAAAATTTTTCCTGGACTTTTTTGCCTGTTTAATACTAATATTCAGGTACCATTTAACACTTGAAGGTATATGTCATACTTTTCTTTGGGAGTATGTGTTAAGTTGTTGGTCCGTGGCAGCCATTTCAAAATTTTTTTGTCTGTCAGTCCTAAAATTGGGTATGATTTGTAACAGATACTTTCCAAGACTTAAATTAGACTAGCACCAGAAAGACATAACGATCTGTGCCAAACAGTTAAGATGAAAGTGATGGAATGACACCACAAACAGAATATAAATTTATGATGATAATTCTTATTATTGCAATAGCAATATAAAACCTACATCTATCTCATCATCCTAGAAATGAGACGAGGACTGCCAAAGGTTTCCATCAAACATCAGTTATATACAGGATATAAACCTCTATCCAGTTAAAAAACCTTTATTAATTCCTAAGGGTTAATTTTCTCTTAAAGCTAAAATATATAAAAGAAAGAAATGGGGCGATCTTAAGAGACTTGAAAAGCAAATAACGCCTGAGAACCTAAATCTGTTAGAGTAACACAGGTCTAGGGATTTTCCTTTCAAGTTCACACAGAACTTCCTGATCTTCACAATCCTATTCATGTCTAGTATAAAATCTTTGGAAATTTCTACTTTGTCTTAAGAACGAGTTATTTGCCTTGGCATCTGAGTGAGTTCCAATCACAACATGCCAGGAGTGGATCATGGCTGAATATCACTGTTCTAAAGATGCCTGATCCAGTGTTTCTCACACATAAATCTGTTCCTTAGGACTGAACATACCATTGAATTTCCTAATGTGGTCATGTTAAAACATTAGCGACAAAAATGTTGTGAAATTCAATTTTTTTCTTTTCAGGGAGGGTTATGGCATTGACTGTTGGTTGAGTTTTCCCTGCTCTGACCTGAAAGAAGAATCACTCATTTATTGCCTGAAAGTTTTGTCAGATTTACCAATCTTTTTGTAATACTGAATAACTTTCCAAAAGGACTGAAATTGACAGACTTCTCATCTTCCAGTAAAACTCAGTGGCCACCCCCTTTCTGTTTTTCCTTGAAGCCATTGAAAATACACTCTTAAAAAAAAAAAAAAATCAACTGTCAGAAACACAAATGAAATTTAAATATTGAGGTTGTGCAGTATTCTGATTCTGTAACAATGCAACACTGCATTTATCCTGAGCCTTTGTACTGAAGGATCCTAAACCATGATGCAAATACTGTAACATTAACACTTACAGCTTTGAAGCATCAACTATTATAATTGTGCAGCCCATGAGGAGGTGAGGCAGCCACAGACTGAAATAATCCAGGTTCACAGACAGTCAGGAAGGGTCCTCATAATTTTGATAATCAAAGGCTACAGGCATCACATGCAGAGATACCCTGGAAAGGTTAGGGGAAGTGACAACTACTTAATCACTTAGGCACACCATCACTTTAATTATTTATTGTATATTTTACTGAACCCCAGAAGTCATAAAAACTATCATTGGTGAGGAGATGCCATAACTGTGCATGCCAAAGACCAAAGTCTCACAGAGTTTGCTGTCTAAATCACTGTCTACTGATTCTTAAATGTTGCTCACTGGCATTAAAATCACAAATTCCAGGCTAATGAGATTTTCTGCCATTATTAACATTAACTCCTCATGGAAACAGAACTGCCAGCCCCACTAGCAGGAGCTGAGGAGGTGGTGTTGCAAGACAAGCAGGTTTTTGGGGCAGCAAAAAGCCATGGAGCAAGGGAAAAGAGGAGGAGGAGAAGATGGTGTCAGGGAGGTCCATCTCAAAAAGAAAAATGTGGGGAACAACATGTCCAAATGCACAGATGAGGAGTGGGAGGGGAAGTAAAGACAGAGGGGAAGGAGTTGAGCCCAACTGCATGATCACAAACAACATTTTTGCCACGCAAGAAGTCACCACTATCCTGATGAGACACAGCACAGACAGCCATACTATTATCATGCAGCAGTAAAAGGTCTGAGCTGAAGGCACATGTACAACCTTGTGATGGTGACTTAATACATAATGTACTGACTTCTTGGCTTATGAGCTTGTGGCCAGCCCTCAGAAGAAAGAAAATATGCAGTAAAAAAAGACTCTTCAATCTAAGAGACCAAGCATTTCAAGGAAAAAAAAAAAAAAAAAAAAAAAAAAAGAAAAAAAAAAAAAAAAAAAAAGACCAGAAGTTGAAATTAGGTAAATGGATTTTTCTTTTATAAGTAGTCAGTGTAATTGCCTATTGAAAAACAAATGATGAATTTTATAATACTTTCTTCAAAAGGAGTACAGAAATCTTTCAGAAGACAAATTTCAACTTTAAAAGTCATTGCACTTAATAAAGAGCTAATAAGGAAAATCAGTGGCCAATTATATGTAGAGGGTCAGACAAAAACAGTGATGGAGGATTGTTGGCATTAGTGATATGCCTGGCACTGATGGAGGCCTGGAATGACACCAGCTGGTCTGTGCTGCCATGTTTTAAGCAAATTTGGCAAGAGGCACCTGAAAAATTTTCAGTTGCAGTTGAAGGATCTAGAGGTCTTCAGAAACAAATGCATTTCTGAATGAACACATTTGCTCTCTGGAAACATAGCTACACTGTTTTGGTCAGGGTCTTTTTGGAAGGGTGTGGGAAGAGCATCAGTCTTTATCAACAGACCAACATTTGTAAAACCTATGTCCACACAAATTGGCAATTATAGCAGAGACATTGTATCTGAAGGTTTAGGTTACATTTATGTCTCTGTTACATGGTTGTCTAGAAAGATAGATTTCTAGCTACAGCCAGTATTGTCAACTAACTCTACGGTTCACTTTGACTAAATAAATAAGTAAATAAATAAATAAACATTGCTTACTACCTCTTGTGGCAGCTAAAACTTGTTGGCTAGGCTTAGCTTTCCATTTCTGTATGTCATGGACCTGCGTTCTGAATAATGTCAAATGCCTCTAAAATATACATCACAAAACTGTAGATCTATTAAGATTTCTAATCTTTACTGGTGAGAATCAACTTTTCATTGCACACAGAGGAACCAATTCCCATCTCCTCTCCCTCCAGAAATTAGATTGTACAGTAGAAAGGCTCCAAGCCACTGCTGTTTAATGGCAAATTGGCTTGGGGCATCAGCAGTACTAGTTCTAAAATCATTAAGTGAGCTGCCACCAATACATCTTTCACAGTCAAGCTGCAGATAAATGGATGGTGAGATTGTCAAAGACGGAATTCAAAGTTACTGATGAGTTCTATCCTCATCCTTTGATTTTTTGAAAAATAATACTATTTAATATTATTTTCTTCAAGTGCGATGTATTTTTTTCCAGGTGGAAAAAAAAGGGCTGTGATAGGAGAAAGCAGAGAATAATTTTCCTCTCTAAAATAATCAACTTCTCTCCCTATTCCCCTTTCTCCAAGGCCAAACTCCATTAGTAGTTTGTTTCGATAGGAAGGGGTAAGATTTGTAAAAGCTTCTGAGATGAGGAGAAAGGAGACCTGAAAGAAAGAAAAATGATGCATGTTTTCGTTGAGGGGAGAGCAGCATAGCAGAGACATTTGTGGCTCCCACAATATTGATCCCAAGACAAAGGTACCCCTCAGAATTCCCAGGTTACAAATGAGCATGTCTTCCCCCATCCTCATATCCCATTAATCGAAATAAGCTCTCTCCTGGAATCACAGCCTTGCTTCTGTTGCAGGTCATTACAAAATAAGAAACATTGACTGAGGGTTGGGAAAAAATCCTTCCCAGGGGAAGTATGGCATGCACTCACCTCTCCTCAGCTGCTATGGATCACAGTCCAAGTGAGAAAGATGAGCAGATTTTTGAATGGGTGGCACACAAACTGATGAGTCCCCGTACCTCTGATGGCGTGGGGTTTGATGACAATGGCTGTTAGAAGCTTTTCACACAGACTGTGAAATCACATTAAAAGGTGTCTCCTGCCTGGAAGAGGTTGTTCCCTACAAGATACACAGCAGAATGAAAGGGCAAGATTCAGGGAAAGCATTGCTGTAGGTGCCTTTCCTATCTTCCTATGGAACCAAGCTAGGTTTTCTGCTCACTAAAGAGGCCAGGAAAGATATATAAAAACAATTACCTGTATTTCTAAGACATAATCAACTTTAGAATGGAATAAATGTTCTTCAATGGAAGTACAGATCACTATTTATTGATTAGAATGTTACCTTATGTGACTAGCTTAGAGGTTAGGCTTGAAATCTGAATACTTTAGATGAGACACTCTTCCCTGTCTTCTCTGAGTCTTTTAAGCCAGGAAACCAATCTCCTCAGCTTGTTTAATCCCCGGGAGATTCATAGGAAGAGAGTCATTGGTGATTTTATGTGAAAAATAGCTGTACCTTCAGCATTTTGTTACTCAATAAGGGTATCTCATGGCCAAACATATGGGTGAAACTGTGCTATGCATGAGTCACAGGCACAGAAGATAAATATCTGAGACTGTCAACAGAGTGGTCATTTCATGTCCTTGCAGATATTAACTCCCACCATAGTTAAAGTCATTGCCTGTATAGAAACACTGTTTATTGGCAGGAAGCACGTGGAAAATCTGAGTCATTTTACAGACTCCTGACATATGTAGGGACCATCAGGGATAGCAGAGTTATAATAGATGATGCTCCTCCAGTACAAGACATTTTTTATACCATGCACTGTGTATCACAGGTTCTCAGCATCACCCAGAAAACCTTGCTGGTGACTTGTGACTTGTTTGAAAGGTTTTCTTGTTTACTGCAGCAAAAAGTTTTTTCAGTCTTCTCTAAACTCCAGTATACTTCTGACCAAAACTGTTCCAAAAAGGTATCCAGATTCTCAGGAATATTATGTTAAACTGTTAGACTTTTTTGCATAATTTTATGTTATAAGCCTTTGGGTATTTAATATTTACTCCACATGGATTTATTCTGTTTTATTTTATTGTTAATGGTTAGCAACAATGATATTAAGGTCTTTTGCAGCCTAAATTGTTCTGTGATTGCATCTTAATACTGCCCTTATGATTAATTGCAAAAGGACATTATTAAAGTGCAGATTCACCCCTTTCTTCCTAAGTCAACTCTACCAATGCCAGGGAAACAAGTGATTCTTCTTTTACAAGAAGATAAAATTATGATGAATGTAATATAAGGAATAATTGAATTAGTGTCATAACAGCAGCATAGACTTCAATTAGAAAAAAATATTTCCATTGTGATAAAGTTCTGGCCATAAATTTCAGAAATCATACATTTTTGTAGCCTTATATTTCTTTGCTCAGGAAATATCTGTCACTGAGAATTTGAGGATGACTGTAGAAATGAAAGGTTTCTCTTCATAGAAGAGCAAAAGGAGAAGAAAAAAAAAAAAAAAAAAAAAAAAACCCTGTCCTGTAAATGAGATACTATTTTCAGGAATCAAGTTAAAAGGTAAAAGACACTTCCCTCCCAAGCATGTGAATGTTAAGTCAAGGTGTTTTGTTTAACATGACAAAGAGCAAAATGTGATTCTATAGGTCTGTCTTACCTGTAAAATATTTTCTCCCATTATTCAGAAAGGAGGAAGAGGACAGAGATTAACAAACTTTGAAGGGACCAGACAGAATGAGCTTTTCTCATGGCAACATGGTGTTCTACATATAAACTGAAATCCCAAAGAGTTTGGTAAAAAGTGAACTAAGCTGCAGGGAACAAGTATGATGTCCAATGAAGTCTTAAAATTTTTGCAAGTCTGTGTATACACATCCATGTGCACTTTGGGACCAGATGGTCCCAGTGGTTAATTACAGTGTTAGCTGTTTATGGAAAAATAATTGAAGTGAAAGATGGCTGACTTGAGTGAGAAGAGAAAAAGGAAAAAAACCAAGACATTTCCATACTGTTGATATTTCATTTTCTTGCACATACTAAAGTACATTTACAAAAAGGAGAACAGCTTAAATGCCTTCAGGGAGCAGCCAAGTCCATAGCTCTCAGGATGGGCTTGAGTATTTCTCAAAATTATTTAAAAAATTTTTCCCTTTGTCTTCCATATTCCTTTCTCAGTTTCTTTCACAAAAAAAAAAAAAAAAAAAAAAAAAAAAAAAAAAAAAAAAAAAAAAAAAAAAAAGTATTTGTGATGCTTCAGTCCTATTTCATCTTGATAGTAATTATTTAATTGTTTACGTAGCACTGTCACTTTCAGCTGCAGGCATGGAACTGATACTCTGGGTAGTTACTGAGAGAAGACCAGTCAGGACTGTACCCCTTTTTATCATGGCATTGCCACCATACAAACACAACACACAACCCTGGCATTCCTAGGAATAAGTGTCGCTAGTGCCTCTTATTAGTGTTTATTATCATAACTGCTCATTGTATTGCCCATTATGTTAATGAATTAGAACAACAGACCTAAATGTTTGTTGTTGTATAAAGCTCATTAGTCTCTGAAAGGAACTCAATGCAACATGAAGGTTGAGGAGCTGGGTTGCAGGAATATTACCAATTAAGTCCTATATGAACATGCAATTAGGTAGGATGACATGCTTGATTTACATTGCTTTATGGCTAAGCTGGATAAACAGCATATCACTGAAGACGAGAAACCTGCTCCCCCTTTGCTCATCCCCACCCTGCTGGAACCTATTCTAATGTTTCCAGTGGGAGCTCAGCACACAAGAATGCCTGGGCAAGGTTATTGGTGCCATCCTGAAGCACATTTAACTCTCTGCTGAGCGAAAAGGATGGAGGCAGAGTGTGTTTCTGTTGAGACACTTTTTAATTTAGCTGCTCCCCTCTTTGTCACTGATGTTTGGTCTTCATGGGGTGTTTTTTCTTCAGTACCTCAAGCCTGCAGTGACTGTCAGTTTATAAATGGCTTTATCCCACATCATACTTCTTCAAATAGAGCACTGGACTTAATTTAGATTTCTCCATCATCCCTTCCCTTCCCTGAGAACACACACAACTATTTATTATGCAGTACATAATGCAGCATACACCATTGCCCATCACACACACATACATTGTACATGAACATGCACCATCAGGTGTGATTCTTGTGAAGCATCACTCTTCCTTAACTTTCTCTTTTCTACCTATTTGTGTTATTATACACATTTATCACAACTGAGGGGAGATGCAGTTGAAAGGCACTTTCAGAAGTTGTCACCTCCAGCTTCTCAGCCATAAATTGTTACCTCCCAACTGAGACTTGGTAACTGATCATATGAGCACTCCTAATTGTTTCAGAGCAAGGTGAAACTTCAATAATGAATTAAACTATGGAATCAGCAGCCATTAAATAGCGACATGTTGATTTTTTTTTCAGTGTAACGCATTTTATTTCCAAAATTAGAGGTTACATGTACAAGTAGAAACCCAACAGGAGCCAGGAGACTGCTAGTGAAAGACACAGGCAGATGATCAGCAGTATCTTATTCTGTATGATGCACCTGTCTCTCACAAATATGTCTTTCAAAAAGCTGTATCTCCCCAGTCTTCTGGCTTATTCTGTACTGTCTTTGGCACTTACACAATCAGTTGTTGACCTCTGTTTTCAATGACACTGGCTTGGCGCTGAAATCAAGCCATAGAGACAATGAGGTAAAACTGAGATATTTTATTTTACAATGCTGTGTCTTACTGCCTGAAAAGCTGCACATGGACAGTCTAAATCACAGAGCTGTGCAGAGGGCTTGAGATTGCCTCACTTTTTCTAACTGTTCTAAGCAAATATGGTGTGGCTACATACTAGGACATTTGTTGTGTGGGTATCTAGTGACTCAGAAATCAAGTTTACTCTTGGTGATATATTAACCAGAACAATATAAATGTGCTGTAAGTCAGCTTTAGTAAGAGAGTAGGGAACTACACACATTTTGCTCCTTACTGTTCCTGTGTGTGCAATACTAGTGCACCATTTGCTGTTTCAGCTGTGTGGCAGGCTTTTGCATCCTATCTTTTTGTTAATACTGGGATAGAAGAGTCAAAGTACTCTCCTGTTCTAAATTGTTGATGAATATTGCATCCCTCTCATAGTCTTTTCCTCTATTCAGCATGAAAAAATATGGAACTTCCACCATTGCATTGCTTTAGAGTTTAAAGTTCTGAAATTTCTGATGAAAAAATACTTAATAACAAAAAACTTGGACTCATCAATGGTGAAATTAGTCTGTTTTAGAAACTAACATAGCAATCAGCTTGGAATGGAAGTGAAAGCTAAAAAAAGGAACCCGAGAGGCACAAAATGTCAGTTTTGAATGGAAAGGAGAAGCTGCTGTTAAGGGGAAACTGGGAAATTCAGAAGCATGATACATTCGGCACACACACCCAAACAAACAAAGAAAATCCCCACAAAAACCAAGAACAGCCCCTAAAGGGAGGAGAGAGGAGGGGACCTGCAGTTACAGGAAGAGTTGAAAGGAAAAAGTGATAGGTAGCTCTGATGTGCTCAGAAAGTCTCTTTCAGGATCTTTCCTGCTTCTAGCCTGGAGGCAGAGGAGGAGGACTTGATGGGAGGCAGCTGTACATCTGTAGAGCCTTCATTTTACACCAAGAGTATTTCTGTAAGGATTTCCAAAGAAGGTTTTGCTGCTGTCCAGCTTTTTCTTTCCTAAATATCCTACCCAACATGTACTTTTTGATGAGTGATTTGAGATCATTGGTTTTGGAGACTGGTGTTTGAAACAGGCTGCATTTCTCCAGACAGACACATCCAGGTTATCTCAGCCCCATCCTGAAGGACCTATTTTTATCACTGTGATTATCTAGTTGTCTTCTCTCCCACAGTCCTCCTGGAGCTTTGGCAAGACTGCTAGGTGATGTGCATTGTTAGGAGTAGAGGCAACTCCAGAGCTCTCCATTAGAACCTTCTTGCCCACTTGACTGCAGTCAGGCTGCCTCAATATTCCCATAGACTCTGCTAGTCACCTTAATCTGGATTCAAACAAGTAATTCTTGATTGCAAGTTTCCTAACAAGTGAAATATCCCAAGGTCCCTTGCACTTTCCTCCATTTTACAAAGGAGCTTTCTCATGCAATAAGGCAGAAATAGAGACATTGTTCTCCAGTTCTTCATGCAAAGCAGTGATGAAAGTTGAGAGGGATGGTTATTAGTAGGAATGAAAAAGGATTTTTTTTTTAATTTTATTTTCCATCTCCACCGAGTGTTTACTGGAAGGATTGCTCCAATCTGCTCCTGTAGCTGCTAGATCAAGTGTCCTATTCCATCTGCCTGCATTGGTTTTCCTTGATTGAATGGACTGAAGATGAGAAGCCTCTAATGTGGGCTGATAAAAGTGGAACTGGCACTCCACAGCAATGGAATACAGGTGGCAGGTCTGATTTTTCAAATTTGTCTGGGAACATCATTCCACTTTATCTCATTTTTAACCTTCAGCTTCAAAGATGGGGGGAAAGGTAAAAAGGAAGGGGTAAGATTCTTAAGGGCTAATTCTGAACAGTGATCTTTCCAAGCTAATAAATGATAAACTCTGTGGAGGTCATTTACTGTCAGGCATTTTAAAAATCAGAATTTGTCTTCTACATTGTCACATGCAGATAGAGGAAGACTTCAAAAAATAAAATTTAAAAAATTCACCCCCAGCCCTGGTGCTTTTGAAAGACATATTGTCTCTGCAAAGGGGCAGAAATTTACCATCATCTCTGGTTTTGAGCATCATTCATGGGAGCTTGCTGAAAAACCTTTGGAACCAGCCTTGGTGGGGAGTAAATTTTTGTCATTTTTCCTTAGAGTTTGTTAGTTATTTGATCCTTCTGCAAAATTTAGGTCTTTTTTGTCATGCTAATGAACAATCCTAAACCAATAGCTGTTCCATGTCCCTGTTAAGGGAGCTGTCCCCAGTTTTAGAGGACAACAGCTCTAAGGAAGACATGACTAAAACCCATCTGGAATGGAGTCAAGCTGTTTGCAAAGTCTGGTTAATTATCATAGTAGGAACAAGATATTCACTGCCACATGCTTTCTAAAAATTTAATGTGAAAGAGGAGTGAATGAAAAAGAGTGCCAAAAGAGTCCCAAATATTAAACCTGATGCTTCAGATTTTGAAATCTAGGCTTTCCTGTTTTCTGGATATCAGGATCATTTGAACTAGAGGTGGATCTTAGAGGGACTTGTGTCTTAGTCTCAACTTATCTAGCTTTAGACAATTACTTGAAAAACTTCTACTGGTCTCATAATAACGAAAGTCTGTTAAAGGTGGGGAGGGGTTATTTTCCAGAGAGAATACAACCGCTTAATATTTGAATTGTTAATTTTTTCTACACTGACTAGAGTGATAGCTCAGGACAGTCTCACTCTAAGCTTTAGTATGTTATTTAAATACATGGAAAGATCTGGACCACTGTGTCCCATGACATCACTCTTGAACATAGATGGATTTTACCCTGATTGTTATTCAGAACCAAGACCATTTTCAAATCACAAACCTGTACAAACTTCATGGCAAAGCACAAGGTGTAATCTCTGAGTTGAGCTGAGCTGAGTAGTAGGATCTTCTGTGGTATCCACCAGTGATGTGAAAATATCTCTTAGTCATGGCACTAATATACTGGTGGTGAATTAGAACAGCTGAGAAAGGAAAGGTCGTCCTCTTCAAAACCAAACTAACAGAGAACAAACTCACAGCCCTAATGCATACCGATTAAAAGGAAATCAGGATGGGTAATTAACTCCTCTCTCAAGTGTTTGTACAATTCACTTTCCCTCTGCTGCATTTCCTGAGCATTCCTGGTGCTAAGCTCTGAAGATGTTGAATAATGACTTAGACCACTGAGTTCAAAGTTTATTTTCTTAAAAGATCTGTTCTCCCATTCAATCCATTTCACACATTGCCCTCCACCAAGCAGAACAATAAAATGAACTATAATCATAAATCCACAGGTATTTTGAGGTAGCCCATTCATAGTTTCTCAGACTAACAATATGAGGCAGCCTGCAGCACCAGGGGAGACATTAAATTTACGTTGTTAAATTTTCACTCTTACCTCTATAGTTTCTCTGAATCCTCAGAGAATTCTCATTCTCTATTTAATACAGACTGCTAATCTGTTTTATGTTTATTTTTCAAACACAGGCCTTCTGCCTCCTACACCATTCAGCATCCCGCCCACCTCCCCTCCCCCTCTGACTTTCCCAGAGCAAACAACGCATTCAGATCGAACCAGATTGACAGGTGTGTGACAGATGGATGGACAGAAAACTGGATCAGTCCAAACTCCTTGGCACTTGAAAAATTGACAACACAACCAAAGCAGCGTAACGGGGAGAGATAGATTGGCAAATGGAATAAATGGTCCCCGGAAAGTTTGTGATTAATCTTTGCCCTGTCAAGTAATGGTCTGATAATGCAGGAATTTAATGGGAATGACTTCTGCTAGCTCAGAGGCATCCAATAGTGTGGAGTAAAGCAGGAGAGAGTAGTAGGAAATGTTCTTTTTCACAGCCTTTGTAAATGAGAGGAGATTATTAAAATTATACCATCGCACCCCAGCTCCACTCTCCTAAATGACACGTCCACACCTTTCCACTCTTCTGTCAAGGGGCGACACTTGTGGGTTTGCAACTCCCTTCCTGGAAATATCCCATTATATTTGATCTGTTACATGTTTCCTCTCCAGAATGAACTTCAAGCCATCTAATGAAGCTGGCACTGGAAGTGAAAGATTGTGTTAACTAAAAGGTGTTTACTTTTCAGAGAGTGATGTTTCTCAGTCCTGTCTCAAAAAGAATAGGTTTTCCTATCTTCACACATCATTTGACTCTGCCTCAGTTTCCCTATACATAATAAGGCTGTTCCCCAGCAATACAGGGCACTGTGGAGGATTCTGCTAGGCAAGTCCAGAAGGAAAATTCTGTGTCTGAACAAATGCTAGTGTTGTCTCAAGTCTAAATTGTGCCTCATATGTTATGAGTGTTGGTTAGTAGCATGCTAGCTTAAGGGTAGGTCTGATTAGGGTGAGAACATATCTATTCTAGTATTCTGTTTATAAAAACAGTTGTAGTGACTGGGGACATAACACAGGATTAGGCAATAACATTTCCACTGAAATTTATGTTGTAAAGACATCATGTTCTGAAGTAATTTGGCTCAGTAGATACTAATTGGTATCTGTTTGGTTTGTCTTTTTGAACTTTTCTGAACTTCGCTGGTTGCCTCAGCATCTCCGGCAACAAGTGCTTTAATTCTGTACCACTTCAGGGGAAAAAAATAACTTTTACATTCAACGTGCTTGTCTGCTCACTTCATTAGCTTCAAGTATTCAGAGCAGGTGGTAGCACTTTTGTCTTTAGCCCTCCAATTCCAGCCAGAGGCTTATTGCACAAGATGTCAAGAGGGTAGGGAAGGAGCTGTTGGGTGAAGGATCCCAAGAAAAGAGCAGGCAGATGTGATGCATCAGTGGGGTGATGTTTACTCTCCAAGAATCCTGGTACAGGCTGAGATACCACAGGCCTAACTGATATGAATAACTGAGTCACCTTCACGTTGGCAAGAAGGGGACTGGCTGGGGAGTGAGAGGGGAGCCCAAGTGCTCAGTCACATCAGTGCAGCTGTAGCACTGGGGGAGGGAGGATGCAGGGGGGCGGAAGAAGCTCATTATGACTGATAAATAGAGGGCTCCTGTTGTCAGCAACGTCATTGTATTCACCTTTTTTTTTTTTTTTACAGTCCCCTCTTTCCAGCTGTGTAATTAATTAATGGATTGGAAGTGCTTAGTTTCCAGTGATCTACAGGTTGACCTTGCACCTTCCCCTGCCTGTCTGTGACTGTTGTCAGTAGGTCCAGCTTTTACCAAAGACACCACCTCTCTAACCATCAGCCCCCATGCTAGCAATAGCTGATCCTGTATGTTCCTCCCTATGCTATTTTCATAGTTCTGAGGAAAAGAAAGCAACAACCTTCTTTTTTTGCTGGCATCTTTACATTGACTTTGCACTAGGATAAACGTTGGCACAAGGTGCAGGTCCTCATGAGCCAAAGGGTAGGATTAAGATCACGGACATTTTAGTTCCTGGAAGGAGGGATGATCATATCATTGGATGACTGCCCAAAATAATGCATGCAATCCAAACTAGATTTTCTGGTTATCCTGCAGGCAGTGATGAGAAAGGTGCCTATACTCTCAAACCCAATGTCTCAGGATGGAATAAATCTCTTCCAAGAGAGATGTTTTCCTTATTTACGGTAAGAGGACTATAGAGGTTGAAGTAGATACTTTGTGTTCAAGGTAGCTAAAATTAGGCAAAATATGTTTCATCCTCATTACATCTGCCTTGTACTCATAAATGAGATGAGTAGATCCATTTCTTTATGTTTCGTTTATATCTTTATGAATATGTGTAAAGGCATACAATGTTACAACAGTTTACCAAAAAATTACAGTTGTTAATGGGGACTGAAGAACTAGTACCAACAGGGACATCATAGCTCCAGTCCATAACAGAACCCTTACTTTTTGCAGTGTGTGAATAAAATATCATGAGCTTTACAATCAACACCATGAATGAAAGTCTGGGTAAATATACTTGGTGACCTCTCTGGCAAATCTGCCCGACAATTTCGCAAAACAGACTCAAGCTATTGATCAAGTTGGCTGGAAGAGATCTTTTCACCTCAGGGTCTCTGGACTACATTTGACTTAGGGCAGTCAAGAGCAAAAGTGGCTGTTATCAAATGATAGGAGCAAGCTGAAGGTCTCAACCTAGTCTCTGGAGAAATAAGTCCAGGGTATGGAGATCTCAATCAATTTAAGTTATACTAGGGGTGACTGAGTGGGTTCACATCACAAGACCAGTCTTCTCTTGGTTTTAGGCCTGAATGCATAAGAACACAGTTATTTAATCTTTTAGTTTGACATAAGATTGGAAGAAGGTCTGAAAGACCATTAGAGAATCTGCCAGTCTATTGCTTCACTGTTTCAGTTGCTCTGTAAAAGCAATTTTTTTTAAAAAACTAACATATCCCAACACTGACAGTCTAAAACTTTCAGCTACCTTAATAAAGTATAATAATTAATTCAAGACTCTATTCCCCAGCCTCACCTCTTCCAAGAAGAAATACATCCTACATAGGAGCAGGATTACCTAAGCAAGTTGCAGGAATGTGCCCATAAGTGTTGGGTCAACCACTTTATTACTCTAGTGTACAGGCTTATGATTACTCATAGGCTTTATCACATATTTATTCACCTAAGCAAAACCCCACCTTTCCTAAGAGGTTTATTGATTCAGACCAAAACTCCACCTTGTCCAGCAGCTTCTCCTGCAGCAGTGACTGTAAGGAAATGTTCAAATAAAGGTGTAAGAGGATGGCAAAAACATTTTAGTAATTAGTTTCAACACCCTTGCAGCACTTTCAAGCTCAGGCATTTTCTGACGTGGGGCATTTGCAGTTAGAAGTGTTGGGTAGATTTTATTTTCTTGAATTCCCCATAGCTTTCAATTTATGAAGGTATTTCATACCTGTATCTAGGAGCAAGTTGATTTGTAAGTTCAAGTACTACATAATCAACTCCTTTTCTATATTTTGAGCATACTATATGTTAATTCTGCCACAACCAAATTCTAGATACTATTTTTTTATGGGAGGTCTTCCCTCTCTCCTTCCTTCTCCTCCTTAGAGAGACCTTCCCTTCCCTTCCCTTCCCTGAACTTCCCTTCCCTTCCCTGAACTTCCCTTCCCTGAACTTAACTTCCCTGAACTTCCCTGAACTTCCCTGAACTTCCCTTCCCTGAACTTCCCTGAACTTCCCTGAACTTCCCTGAACTTCCCTGAACTTCCCTTCCCTGAACTTCCCTTCCCTGAACTTCCCTTCCCTTCCCTGAACTTCCCTTCCCTGAACTTCCCTTCCCTGAACTTCCCTGAACTTCCCTTCCCTGAACTTCCCTTCCCTGAACTTCCCTTCCCTGAACTTCCCTTCCCTGAACTTCCCTTCCCTTCCCTGAACTTCCCTTCCCTGAACTTCCCTTCCCTTCCCTGAACTTCCCAGAACTTCCCTTCCCCTCAGAGTGTGAACCACAGGAAAAGTAGGCTCAGAAGAAAGCCAGGACACAGAAAACACAGATCAGTCCACAGGAGAGAACAATCAGAACTCCAAAGTCAGCTCCCGAGACCGATTTTATTATGGTGCTGCCAGCTATGGGATTTGGAGGAAAGCAGCTGGCAGTCATTCTCTCGTACACTTTCCATTCTCTCTGACTGTTCTGTGCATCTGAGTTAGATGGTGTTTGTATTTCTCCTCTTCAAATGTATATCAGCATTTCAAATGAAACCTTGGACCACTGACGTGGCAGCCTTTTAAAAGGATACAGCACGAGATTCCTCTGTCTCCTCTCCTCCGCTGGAGAGCAAAGGCAAACCAGAAGAGGGATATTAATGTGCAAATTAGCAAAACCTGACTGGCTCCAGATTGCTACTTAGAATTTGCATATTAATAAATGTTTTTGTGACAGCATTTAGCAGATCAAGAAGGGCAGAGATTAAAAAAAGTCAACAAGATTTTTAAGCTTTTTCTTTATATTCCCTTCTCTTCACACTCACAGCCTCCTGTGTATATCTATATCTCCTTAAACCATATCCACATGTGCTTAGGTTGCATATCTATAGGTCAATTCATGTAAATCTGCCCAGCGCTTGACAGATGTGAGATTTGCAGAACTGCCCTGCGTGAAGTTGGAGAAACAGTTCTGTGCTGGAAGGAGAGCAGGCAGCTTTGCCTGTGTGAGTATTTGAATAACTGTGTTTTATACACACACACACACAGAGAAAGATAGATGTAGGAACTGGACAGTCTCCCTCCCCCACCCCTCTTTCAAATCTTTTTCCAACAGGCGCTTTTATCCCATTCAGCTGAATAAATTGGGACTCTTGAAACTGTGATCTTGACAGATGTGAGCTTTTTTTCTGAGCTGCATTGGAAAAAGATAGATAGTGAAAACCTCCAGGGCATTTGGGCTTAGTGGAGCCAGTGAAAAGGGTTATTTCCAAGTGTGCTGAATAATGCATCCCTCTGAATTCCTTAGTTCTTTCTTTCTGTCCTTCTTTCTGTCTTCTGCACTCTCTTCCTTTAAATGCTTTGTGGATGAAATGTTGAATGCCCTCCCAGAGTTCTTCCACCACCACAGGAAAGTTTCGATCAAAATCTTACCAAGCAATGGGCCTTTAAAGTGTCTCATGTGAGTAGTCCGTGGAGGTCAGAAAAAGAGGGGGAGAAAATGAACAGATAGATAAACAGAACAAGTTACATGTACATAAGCAGTGCATTAAAGACATATTTACCCATTTCAGCTAATTAGTTGTCACATCAGTCTTAAGCAGAGAAACTGGATGATAGCCAGACTATATTTTTTTTTTTAGAAATCTCTGTGTCAAGAACATATGTTCAAAGAGACTCTCACCTCTATTAGATTTGTCTCTTTGGCTTATTTTTGTTTATCTATGACATGTTTATCAAAACAAGAAATAACTTGAAATTATCTCATTGTCAACTCTTTTCTTTGTTCTCCTCAACTTTCTTTATCCTCTCCCAGTTGGAGCTTGAGATTTGTGCTAGTTGGCCAAGGAAGGATTATAGTTTGGAGCAAGGAGAAATCCAGCTTCATATTTAACTGAACCAAAATGTACAATTTCTGTATGAAACAAAGGAAAAAATGCAATCTCTTTCAGGATAAATGTTAAATGCTTTGTTCTTGCCTTGCTTCATATGAGATAGATGTTGGAAAGTTATATAATTATTGTTTGGGATATTTTTTCTTAATTGTCCCAATTTGGGGGCCTTTTTTTTTTCCTCTTTTTTAAAACAAAGGCATTTTGAAAAGAAATGCCCAATTTCCAAACACAAAGGTTTTGTTTTTTCCTTTGGCATTTCCACCATAAAGCACTTTGTTGCTGACTGCATTGAAATGCAGTGTTTTGACATTTTGCTATGTGGATGTCGGGCCAAGTGTTTTGCCTGAAACCACAGAGGGAATTAAGACCACATCTCTTGAGCCTTTGGTTAGCCCTTAACCACTGAATCATCCTTCCTCCTAGCAACTTCTAGGAATTTTCGAGCAAAAGTGAGCCCACGGACAGCAACATGGAGAGGGACACATCCCTTTATCAGAGGCTCATGAGCAGAGACAACCCCAAGTGGTTTATAGAGAGGGGTAGGCACATACCCCCCCATGTTGAAGTTGTCATCATCTCTCTTTTTGCTATGCCTCTACTACAAAAACAAAGATTTAAGAGAAGCACAACAGTGGCACACACACCCTTGGGCCACACATCAGTAAGTTTGCTGGCAAGAGCAAATCTGCCGTGTCTCTGCAATGTTTTTGTCAGGATTATCTGACTCCCAGTCAAGGTGCAAACAAACCTGAGGTCTTCTGTCAATAGCAGCGTGTGAGCTGAGAATCTCAATGTCTTCTGAAAGAAAGTTTGGGAGTTCTTCCAGGAAAAAAAAAAGAAAAAAAAAGTGAGGGGAAAGGTTTCTACACCAACACTCAGAAAGTCATTAGGAGAGTCACAGTGAAGTGAAGACAGTGTTTCTCTTTTCAAGTATTTTATTTGGCTTGGTTTTTAACATCTCACGTAGCCTTTACTGCTTCTCTTAGGAGCCTAGTGTATCATCTCATTTCCATGAATCTTTCTCCATTTTACCTTTTCATGGTGTCAAACAATCACTCCTTGCAATAAACCATTATTAGTGTAAATTACTGCAGAACACCCTGGTTCTGGTGCTGCTTCTGGTTCTGGATGGTATTTGCATGGTTGTGCTCAATCATCTCAGTGTTGCTCTCCAGCCCAAAATCCCTCTATACCTATCTGAAAAAAAGTTACATGTATCCAGCTCCTTAGAGATGAGAAAATTGGACTCCACACATCCATTCAAAGCCTGTGACACAACTGTAGGTTCAGGTGACAGCCAATGACAGCCCTGATTTCATTGATCCTAAGTCCATTTTTTTGACCCAAACAGAATTCACACATTAACCTTACCACCTTATCCCTTTCTTATTCCCTGTTTCTTGCTCCATCCCCATTTCTACCTCCCTTTCTAGTTTTCCCTCTTTTCACAGTATCCTGAAGCATTTTGTTCCAGCTGCCCTTCCTTAGCCCATCATCTACAGAAGGCCATAAGAAACACCCCAAAATCTTCAAAGCAAAGTCTTTGCTCCCTCCTTGGATGGGGGAGGTAGAAAAGAGAGGGCACAAAACATTTCTGACAGATATCAGTTATGCTGCTTTATTTATGGCTGGAAGACAGTTAAGGGTTGAAGATGTAAATAACATCTTTGTGCAACAGAAGGAATGGGGCCCAGTTTCCAATGTTATCAAATCTCCCTCCTTTCTCTCATCACATCCTTTTTGTAGATTCCCCTATGTCTAATACAAAAAGGTGAACATACTTCAGTTTTCTCTCAAAAGATGTTTACAAAGCTTTCCTTCACTCAGCTGTCTAGTCTCATAAACATCCACAGAAATAATGTCTTTTTTTGTCTTGAAGAATTTTCTTTCTCTCACTCTGTCAAATTTCGTTAAGCTTGCTCAGTTGCTTTAAGAAATACTGGCAGAGAAAGAATGGGACAAGGAGATTGGTAATAAGCATAGCATAGCATGGTTCTGTAAATCCTGTTTCCTTAGGAAAACTGGGTAAACCAGGATGTTGAGGATTCAGCCTGGTCCTGTGATGGACTTGATCACTGCCTTTTACTTATTCCTTGTGTGGAGGGCAAGTATCAGAGCTTTTACTTGGAAGTGATCATTTTTACTGAGTGTGCTAGATGCCTGGATGTGCCGAGGGCAACAGTACAAGTGTCCTTTCATAAAGTCATAACAATTCAGATGCCCTGAAATGTATGACTGTGTCCTGAAACATACAGTATTTCAGTATGTCCTGAAAAGCTGCATAAGCTTTCTCTTCCCACTTTTCCAACTTCACTTCCCTCTCTTTCTGTCTTCTTCCATTCTCAGTCAGCCTCTTTCTCGCCTCTCTCTGGTGTTCGTCAATAAATATTCAATTAGTGCTTTCCTATGATATAGATCTATGGGTGCCAGATAGGAACATCTTCACAGGATGAATGGTGCTGCTAAGTCTGGCAGCTAATTCTATGCAGATGTAGAAAGTCTGCTGGAAGTGACTTTACAAAATGGAGTCCTCAAGCATCCCTGTTTTATTTTTTAATGCAGATGAGAATTTAAAAGCCTGTGTTTTCTACAATTAATTTTATGTACTTTTCTTTTCAATTATTTATGTTCCCTGAATGATAAATGGGCTGGTGGAGAGGAAAAGAAGACTCAAGGTAGTGGGAATCTGTAGAAAGAATCCTTTTCCCTCATTAGTTATTTATTTATTTTAGACTGGAATAGCAGCCCAGATGATAATTAAGAGAATGTGGGCCCTAGATCAACAGGTAATAGGAGATCAGTTTATCACCTAGCAAGGCTCAGAGGAAAAAGACCAGAACAGAGGATGGAGGTTTAGTCATAATTTTGCCACAGATTTATTTAATGTGCTTTGTCAAATCCCTTAACTTCCCCACTTACAAATAGGAGGAGATAGCTGGTTTTTGCAAAATAGAAATGGATAGCACAAGTAAGCACAAATTCTGTAGCTGATGAAAAAGCAAAAACTTTCATGGATTCAGATAAACTTTTCTTGCATATATCAGTGTTGATCCTGAGCCCAGGTGCATTCATTAGAGTCATGCATTCATTAGAGTCATGTTCATCCAAAGCCAGAAGAGTTACCCAGGGGTAAATTTTGATGTTGGAAGCAGGAGATAAGTGTACAGCATGCATCCATAGCTTCTTTGGGCAACCTGTGCCAGTGCCTCACCATCTTCACAACAGAGAATTCCTTTCTAATATCTAATTTAAATCTACCCTCCTTCAGATTAAAGCCATTGCCCTTTGTGCTATCTTTACAAATCCTTGTGAAGAGTCTCTCTTCAGCTTTCTTGTCATCCCTTTAGCTGTTGGAAGATGCTATAAGGTCTCCCTGGAGTCTTCTCTTCTCCAGGTTGAGCAACCTGCAATCTCTCAGCCTGTCTTCACAGGAGCAGTGCTCCAGCCCTCAGGCCAATCTAGTGACTCTCCTCTGGACTCGCTCCAACAGATCAACATCTTTCTCATGTTGGGGGCCCTGAGCCCCCAAAATAATCCATTTTTTTTGATATATATATTTCATGCCTTCATGCAAGTTCTTGGCATAACACACAGCAATACAAACATGCTGAGGAGAATAGCCTTCCTCAATAAAGCAAATGCCTGTTCAAATCAGTGGGTGTCTGAAACCTCTGGAGAGAGAGCCTGACCCTCTCTGGTTTCCGGTCCATTTCCAAGGGTTTTGGAGAAGCAACAGGATGGCATTTGGGGCCTTTGAGAAATTGATTCTAAAGATGTAAGGGGATTATTTTAGAGCAAAAGGGAGGAGACCCCATTAAAATAGCACTGAAATGGAAAGGAAGCTGAACAAATGTGTTATGCTGAGAGTTGTTTGAAGTGAGACATTTTCCTTGAGATATTGATTGGGTTTTTATGCTGCTCTTAACCTAGATCAGATCCTTAAAAACAAACAAAAGCAACTCTGAGTAAAAACAAATACAAAAAACCAAAACCAATGAACAACAAAAAACAAATAAAAAATATATAAAGGGTTATTTTAGGACTGAGAAGAACAGCCAGGATTTTCCTTCCCCACATTCTGCTTTCCCTAAAATAGTAGTGCTTGCTTGTAAGAGAGACATCTTGGCAGTAATGTATATTATTTTCTTTCAAGTTCATTTATAAGGTTAAAATCAGAAGGTTTGTAAGTTCTGGATGGAATTTTTTTCTCCTTTCTAAATTTATTTCAGCATAAAAGAGTTGAGTTGGAAGGAAAACAATGGAGGTAAAAATTACACACTGGAAAGAACTAGGGATGAAGCCACTTGAAAAATTGCCAACTTTCAGAGACAAATTCATACTAATTTTAGAAATTTCAAACACTTTCACAAATACATTTTTATTCACAGTCATCCAATTGTGCTTTCATGGTTCTTTAAGAAAGCAGGGCAAGGTGGGGGTGGGAGAATGGTAGATCAGAGTAGAGACCTTCTCCCAGTTTGGGAAAACTAAGATAATTTGGTCAATTATTTGGTCAATTTTACACAGATTAGAGTTTATAAAAGTCACAATTAGAAAAATCAGCTCTAAATTGCAAATTATACTGTAGATATAAACTGCCTGGTCCTTTACAAGGTGTCTAGAGGGACATCTGGAGTAATCTCTTCCACATGACCTTCAGAAATGGCTGAAATTAAGGGCTTTGATACTAGAACAATTCCTTCAGTAAAAAAAAAATCAGGAAGGAGAAGTTAAAAAAAAAAAAAAAAGAAAATCCATCAGACTTATAGCATAAATGTTTGTCTTTGTCATAGAGGCTGTTAGATTAGTTCAGCTTCCATAATCTATTTAATTATTGTCTTTAATGGGACAGCCATTAAGCAAACTAGTTACTTTCTGTAAACATAATGAGAAGTATCTGCATTTTTTGCACCAGTCTGCCACCTTCTGAACCAAAGTTGTGTACTCATCTCAATGGCATTCCACGCTTTCCAGAAGAGATGTTGTAATGAGATGGAGAATGGGAATGATTTCACCACTCTATCTATTCCACCACTGAGCTCTATTAGCAGTGGAAGATAACAGCTGGTGAGAAACTGGAGTCTTTGCCCTATTTTTCCTTTTTTTTGAGTCTATTGCACAATTGTCAGTGCAATTTGTGAATTCTGTGTTAAGGAACATTTGGAAGGTAGGGATCAAGCTGCAGGTTCATTTTTCTAGTGACAAACAAGATGTGCTAATGAAACACTATTTCCCTGCTTGTCTCTGTGGCTGGAGAGGGACCTATTCCACTGATATATTCAAAGATACCATGTGGTTTGGAGACTCTGTTACTTTCTAGTGAAATAATAACTAGGCTGAGTGAACAATTACCAAAAGAAAGCTGGGAAATGTAACCAATTTCTGAATTAAGAGCCAAATCCATAAAGCACCTTTGAAACACTTTTTTTTTTTTTCTTAGAATTGTTTTTAAATAAATATTTTAAACTTTAAGGAAGGGGAGATTCTAGATCTCAGCAGAACCTGGACCTGACCTAAATCTCACTACACAACTGAATTTATTAATGATTTGTGGCACTTATTTTTTTTCTTTCCTTCTAAGTGTTCTTTCTCGTTGTCTCTATTCTTTTCTTTTCCTGCAGACTTTTTCCTGTTTATTGTGCTCCTAGAATAAGAAGGGATCTAAAAATGTTCAACTCCCAGGAAGGGTTTTGACCCAATGGTTGCTAGGTGATTAGATGTTTTGATGATGGGAAGTCATATAAACAGATAGCAAAAGCAGTATCCAAAATACAGCACAACCAAGTGTGAAAATATGTGGGTGATGAACCTCTAATTTTACACTCTTCATCTTTCCACATGAGGCTGTGAATTTACAGCTTGCGTGGATACTATCTAGATGTCTGTTGTATGAGGATGAGAGGTGCTGGAAAAGGTAAGGCTATCTTCAAAAATAAATCCATAAACTTCCCTTAGCTACCAATTACAGCAAGAAACCAACCATTAGAGCTCCCAGTGATGGTGGAGAAAATTGGAGGAAACAAACTGCTCAAATGGTGCCCCATGCCCCAAAGTGGCTTAAAACATGCTGGCAGAAAACAACATTCCAGAAATAAACCTTTTTTTTTTCCTTCCCCCTACCCCTCGCATGTGATTAGTTCATCCTAATTCACCATTTAGGAAGCAGGAAGCCATGAGGCAGAAGGAACACTACAATGCCAGCCTGCTATTTCTTGCTGAGTAGCAACAGGCTGCGGAGTGGACATACAGCTTTTTCTGGATGTGGCAAAAGGTTTCTTTCAGCCCCTAATTTGCAGTGTCAGAGTAACCCATTATCAAGACGATTAAATTTAAAGAGACTGCAGTAAATGCTAGCATACAGAAGACATCAAGCATCATTAAAATGTAATTGGAAGCAAAGCTTAATGAGGTAAAAGGAAAAAAAAATACCCAGAATTCTTTAGGGTTTTCTGCCCCCCGCCCCTGCTTTACTTGCTTTGCCTGAGCCAGCAACTATTGTATTGAAAATTATAACATGCAAGCTGCATTATTATTTGCTGCTCTTGCAGCAGCTATAAAGGCACGATGTTTAGTATAGCTTTGCAATGAGTGTATAAAGTTATATTCACTGTAATTTTAGACTAAAGGCAGGAATGCTTTTGCTTTCTCAAAGTCGAAAGTTTCTGGTAGGAGCAAAGCTAATCTGGTTTTGCTCATCTAAAGCAGACAATACTGGCCAAATGGAAATGTGTGCCTACCATTTTGCACTGATCTGTAGACAGCAGTGGGTTTTGAAGCAGCATGATTCCAGCTTTCCTGAGGACAACAGGAACAGTGAAGACAGAGAAGAACAAAAATCGAAAAGGATCTAGAGAGGAGAAGCACTCACTGTACCTGGTAAGGCAGAATAAAACTGCAGTGCCTCTGGTAGGGATGTGGATAGTAAATGAAACGTTTGTATAGGAGGTAATAGCTCAATAAGGCAGTGGGCTGGTTTCCCAGGTCCTTAAAGGCTACCTGCTACAAAGCATCAGCAGCTCAGCTGGTACCATTGTGATTTGTGCTGGTAGGGCTCTCTGGAGTGGGAGTTGTTCCATTCATCTCTGTCTTGCAGCAAGATTGAAGCTAAGCCTAGACTTTGTATAGGCTGAGTTGGTGTGAGTCCAGATTTTTTTTTTCTTTTTTTTTTGTTCTTTTTCTTTTCTCCCCAAGACATCAAGTCAACACATTTTGTACTTTTTTTCTGGAGGAGGAAATGGAGTGGCTCAATTTGCTGCGTATCACTATCTGGGCTTGAGTTAATGCTTGTTCTCCTTGTACACAGCTGCATATCTCCTGGAACCATCAACATTTCAACTCAAGGTCACACAGAAGTAGGTTAACAATACAAATATTTTTCACAAACCATCTGATCCAGCTAAGGTGCCAAGACCTGGCCCTTAAACTAGCCAGATATATTAGTCTCTGTTGGATCCATGATGATTTTATCTTTTTTTGTTTGATGTTGTCCTTTAAATCAAAATTCTTTGGTCTCTAATGATGACTCTAGAAGGTAATTTTGTACCTTTGTTAGAGAACAGAGAACTTGACCTCTGGAGAAAGCTGTCTGAGCTACATATAGAGCCCCAAGCCTGTAGTGTGTGTTGCAGCTCAGTCCTACCAAACATCATCCACCATCGCGGGCTTCATTTACAGAAATTCATACTCAGTTTTGTGTACTAGTTTTTTCAAAAAGGCTTCTAAAAGCAACAAATTGACCTCAGCACTTGGAAGTGATTTCCAAGCAATGTCTGCACCAGAGGGGTCTCTGAGGTACAAATGCCTGAGCTCATTTGGAGCCAGGAGATATGTCCACACAGCAGCAAACCCAGCTGTCCCCTTATCCAGAACTGATATTTGCATCCACTGTCCTCTTCCAAACAATCAAAAACATCCACTGTCCTCTTCCAGACAGTCAAAAGAACGGGCCTCTGAAAGTTTCTAGTATCCAAGCATTCACTTAAAACGATGCCCTTCAACTTTTGTCTTTGCTTTTATTGCTGTTTCCATTCTCTGTCATGTCTCTTTTAATTTAAGTCCTTCAGGGAAAAGACACTGTTCCTTATTAGGAGCTCATACAATGTATAAAACAGCAGGGCTCTATCTTCCGCTCTCTAGGATCAAGCAAACAACCTGAAGAAATAAATTTTGTCAAAACATGTCAGCAGAAGCTTGACTGAGTAGCACATCTCACTACAGTAAAGGTGGTGTGCCTGATATAAAAGATTACAGATGAATCACTGCTTGTTTTTGTTCAATAAGATCCTCTTGCTTCCTTGCACTGTCACATTTATTTTTAATTGCAGATACAGTGTCAACTTAATTCAATATGGGGAATGATTAGTAGAGTATAACCTGCAACAACTGGACAGGTAGAGCACTCTTAAGGATCTTAGCTGGGCTGCAATTAAATAGAGGTCGAGTATTTGAATAAGCTTCAGATTAAATTTTCCCTTCATTTTCGGAGTTGCTCTTATTGGCCAACTATTTTACACTGCCTAAAAATGTAAATCTTCAAGTCTCCAGCTGCTTAAACAAGACCTTTCACTGACACAGTGTTGTCTTTAAAATGAAAAAAAATGCATAGTTGCAGGAAGCTGGTCATTAAATCTTTCATTTTCCTGCCTTTACTAGAATAATATTTGCCTTATCAAATAAAAGTAGAGGAGAAAAAAAAAATATATATATTGCTAGACTCTTTTGGTTTAATACTGAGTACAACTTTCTTTTTTGGTATCACAAAACCCTTTGAAGTAAGATCTCCAAATGTTCTTTTCTCCAGTGAATGTATGTGAAGTGCCATTGCCCTTTTTAGCCCTCTGTGAGAGGGTTATGTCTATGAGGGACTGAGTCAAGTTTTTTGTTATGTTACCTTTTTTTGACAGTTTCTTCTAAATAATGACAGGAGAGTAGGGGAAAGTTAGAGCAATCATCCAGTAGTATGTTTCATAGTATGGCAAAGAACAAAAAAGGAAACAGCTTGATTTTTTGCTGTACTTCGGGCACACCCTTCACCAAGGTTCTCGAGATTACAATGCTAACACTTATAAAGGTTTGAGGATTGGATTATTTGGATTTGGACAATATTAAAATGTAAAAAGAGGATGAGTGGACATCTTCCCTGCCTGCAAAGGGCTCTCTGTTTTCAACAGAGTTTTAAGAAGATATTGTGTGTCTTCAAGTTGAATGTGCTTTTGCTTCAAATAATTGAAGAGAATCTCTTCTTTTTTAATACAAATTAGATCCAAAGGATGTCTACAAATAATACAGCAAAGTTTTGTGTCTCAATGTGTTGTTTTTACATGTCATGCTCTAGCTTAGCTGGGCAATCCTCACTACACTACACTTCTTGCTAAAAATAGGGATAATAAGCACTAGAAAACTATAGGTAATTTTTTTCTCATCAAAAATGTGTTTGACTTTTTAAAGGGGGAATTTGAGGGATAGAGCTGAAGGTTTGTTGCCTTTTCAGGAGCAACTGACACATTTTAGGAGATTTCAGCTTCTTATTTCATGTCAATTTTCAAAACTTTCACTAGAAAGAGGAATGGAGGGAAAAAGAGAACATATTTTTTGATCAACCTGTGTGACAGAGAAATAAGCACTAAATTTAACCACATAGGCATAAATTATAATAGACTTCCATGTGATACTACAGCACATAGATACCTCAAACATGAATGCTGTCAGTTTTGGACTAAGTCTTAAAAATTATTTGGTTTCATATTACAACATTTTACAATTTTATAGCGTGAAAACTCCAGATTTCAATTTCAATCCCCATGTACTATGGGAACTCTTGGTGAGTGAAATAATTTTACTCCTAGAATTCTGAACTAGATGTTTTGCTGCAGTTCAAAAGCACTTGGGATATCTTGGGATTTTCATTTTACAGCCTAGTCCTTTATAGAGATTAACCATTGTACACTTTTGATTTTGCAATAGCAACACTGAACTTTATACCACTCAATTATAGATAATGGCTCAGCCCTGAACAGTGGCCTACCAAAACTGAAGATGTGTAGATGTATAGTAACACCTGGGGCTCTGGGTAGACCATCTAGAAATATTTAGAAGAAAGATCAGAGGAGAAGGAGATGAAAGAGGATAACAGTAGGAACCACCCTTGTTTTCCCTTCCCTTGACCAAAAATAAAAACCAAAAAACACCTCCCCCCCCCCAAAAAAAAAACAAACAACCAAAACCTCTGTATACACATTATCCTAGAAATAGATTGCCCTGCAGCTGCTCCACTCCAGATATATTAACAGCTCTGGGATTCAAGAAACCATTGTACAAGCATAAGCTTAAAGCCATCAGAGTGACTGCAATGGACTTTTTCATTAACAACGGGATCACAGAGGAAGAATTTACTCAGGCGGAACAATTAAAAAGCATGGGGCTGCAATAAAAGGGAATGAGACTTCAACTCTTTCTCTGCTTCTGTCTTTAGGACTCTTTCTCCCTTCCTGTCTCTTTCTTTTTTCCTCCTTCTCTCTTTCACGTTGTTATTCTAATCCAGGGCTCCCAATGGTCTGGCATTACATCTTCCCTTGAATTAGCATTCCCATTCCCCCGGGAGGCTGCTGTGGTGATGACTAAGGGAAGGGGTGATAAATGTTAACAGAAACACTTTTGCAGAGTGCTGATTTTTCTGTTTGTAAAGCATGCACCTGCACAAAAGATGCCGAGTGAGAGAAAATAACTCCATCTCGATGGGAGACAAGCACACCCCGAGACACACACTTACTTAACATACATTACAGGGATGCCCTGTAGTAGTATCACACTGGGACTTGTATGGCAGAGCAGGAAGGTGGAGAGGGGAGGAGAGGTGCAGAGTGGGGAGGATGCTTGTTTTGGGGTTAGGTTATAGTTCACCTTTTTTTCCACTGGCACACAGCCCCATCACCCCTTCCTTTCGTGACCTCGTGCATCTCTCTTGCTTGGTGTCTCAGTTTGTCAGCATCAGTGTGGTTCATGAATTGGGGGTGGACAGCTGGAGCTAAGGGAATTTGAGTCCCTGAATATCAGCCACACTCTAAGGATGCTCCTTTTCAGGGCAGTTCAGTTCATTTCTTAATCCCCACATTTTTACATGTGGAATTTGAGGGGAAGAAAGGAGCCCATAGGTGATAAATTAGAAACTGGGGTGATTCCAGTGGCTATGGGGTCTATATACAGAGATTAAGATGAGCAAGTTAGAGCCTTGTCCCACCTGAAACTCCACTCCACTCCTGCCCCACATCACAAGCCGTAACACAGATGTGTATCAGTACGCTCCCATCACATCACCTGAGTGATGAAAGAAAAGAGAGGGATTCTGGTCTCAAATTGGGTGTGCTCATCTTCAAAAAGCTAGAACTGCAGAAGCTGTAACTTCTTAAATAAATATAGTAGATTCTGCTCTGGTATTGGAATAAAAATGATAAATATGAGCAACACATCCACGTTTGATGAATTGCAGGGCTAAATGTTCTCATGCATATGTCTGAACCATTTCCTGAGTCACCCATTCTTGGCAACATCTACTTTTGGGCGCTCTATTATTCATGGCCATACTGTATTTGCAGCATTTTTAGCTGAATGGACAAAGTAAGGCCATGGGTATTTTCTGGGAGAAAGGTCAGTGCACTCCCCACATTGAAGATTCAGAAAAAAGTAAAAAACTTGTTCAGGCCAGTGGTGGATGCACAGAAACTTGGGAGAGGTATGGTTTATTTTTGATTATAGCTATGATAAGGATTTGGTCTAAGAATATAACATTACAAAGACCTAGTAAACTGACACAAACTTTGGATTAGTTTGGAAGGCTGTGTCCAATTTTTTATGATAATAATAATGAATTTTGGTCTTTTTCCGGAATTACTATTGTAAACAATTATAATATAGTATAGGGGGAAATA
This sequence comes from Acrocephalus scirpaceus scirpaceus, assembly GCA_910950805.1. Classification (NCBI taxonomy): domain Eukaryota; kingdom Metazoa; phylum Chordata; class Aves; order Passeriformes; family Sylviidae; genus Acrocephalus; species Acrocephalus scirpaceus. Next base: position 20,620,991 of record OU383776.1, on the reverse strand, counting down.
CTGATTACTTTTTTCTTCTGAGTAGGAGTCACATTAAGAACAAGCTATGGAGGCAGTTTTACCAATTAACATATTGTAAAAGTAAAGAAGGCTAAGTCTTTCCTTCTTTAGTGGAAGTTCTTGCTTTACTTCTTCCCTTCTCTCAGACAGGGTTGGATATGGGTGTACAACCTGATTCTGGTGGCTTTTTTATGAGGCAGGGAGTCAGCTTCTCAATATTGTTGTACTTGTCTAGGAAGGAATGAAGGAAGGAATATCTTTCATCTGTTTCCATCTCACCATCAGGCTGGCTCTTCACCAGTGATGGACATGGTGTAATAAGGAGAGGACATGACAAGACCCAGTCTCCTGCTACCTAGCAAGGCAGGCTCATCACTCAGTTGGATTGAACAGTCCAAAGTGATGGTGGGTGTTCTGACCCTTCTTTATGTGAAAAGTTGAGATGAAAGAACAAATCCAGAGCAAGCATTAGTTCATTAGCTAGTTCCAGCCAGCAAATTTACTTTAGGATCCTTAATGGCTATGCCTAGCACATTCTTCAAATGTTCTTGGAGAAAGTTGTATGGGCAGGTCTGTGAAAGAACTTGGGTATGTCTGAGAAGTTCTTGGGCTTTCTAGGAGTCCTAAGAAGATACGTCAGGGTGCCAGTCTCCAGGCTTCAAGCTCCAGCACATGCAGTTATGAGATGTTGGTAAAGACATCTAAACACCTTGCTCAGAAGGAGCTTCAATCCTTGACAAATGGCAAGCACTTTGAGCCAAAAAAAACACTGACTTCATCCAGACAAGGGAGGGGAAGAGAGGCAATTCAATGTTTAATTAGGAAGCTAATTTCATGACATCATGCCTCTTGGCCTTTATTCCATTAATGAAGCTGAAAGTAGGCCACAAACTACAGGGATTTACTCTTCCCTATTGGGACTGTATTATATCTGTCTGTCTGCTTGTATGGAAAATGCAACATCATTCCCAGTTGTTAACTTATTCCATAAACATTCACCATTCACTCTTCTCTTCCTGTACTCTCATTTGTACTGCATGCCTAATGCCCTGTATAAATTGCCTCTCTCTGTATACTAATGTGGGCATATTTTTATTTTTTCTTATTATATTTTCTTCAAGCAATGGGCATAAGAAAAGTGGAAACAGCCATCTCTGAGGATTTACCTGTGGGCTAGGCTCAGAGTATAAGGGCTGTCTCCCAGGATACTGAGAGGTGCTGAAATAGAAATTGTGAGATGGGAGAGCAAAGAATTAATGTTGGTTTTACCTGT